>OX411785.1:1590200-2032700 GCA_948252455.1 Acleris cristana
GGGGGTGAGTAACGTTATGGCCGGGAGCTAAATAAGTATGTTTTTTTGACAGCTACGCTATTTAAGCGTCTGTTCACGATCTTCCTTAACTATAACTACTACTTACATACATTCCAACAATGACAATGTTAAGTTAATTGCAGCGTTTCTTCTTAGCAATTGGTCTCCTCTTGGGCAACGCTGGCAGATTTTTGACGTGTAAAAGTGGCGTTTTTTTTTTATTTGATTGGGAAGCAAACGAACAAGTAGGTTACCTGATGGGAAGTAATCGCCACCGCCCATAAACACCAACAGCTTAAGAAGAGTTGTCGGTGCGTTGCCGGCCAATTAGGGAAATGTAAGCTCTTTTCTTGTTGTCCATGTCGTAACTGGTGGAAATACAGCCGAAGGGACCTCGTTCCACATTTCACTTACTAAACGACCGTCTGTCTTTTTTTAACAAAGATACCTATGCCTTTTACTACCGTTAATAGAACATTGTCTGAGCCTTACTCTTTTGCCTAAGTGAATTCTCTTTTAAACAATTTCTAACAGAACTTGAATGACACTAAACTGGATAACAGTTAGTCCACGGACACTTGCGAATATTTCCTTCGACAAACGACTTTGTAATGACTTGGAGCGTTAAAATTGTTTTAATCTACTAGCGCATCATTCTGGTCACGGCAAAAACTGCTTCAATGGCAACGGCTGAGAATTTTTGCCGCTTTAGGTCAAAGATATGACAATGGAGTGACATAATTTAGACGTTTAAGTTCGTGTTAACTATTGTCATTGGAATTTCAAGGTCTTGACCTTTATTGCACTGTTTTAGATCATAATAGTATAGTTGATGATATGACCGCGTTTACCATCGAGTTAGTAAGCGTTACCTTTAACGACAACAGTCGACGATAATAGCGACATGGTTTTAAACAAAATGATTTAAGGCTACTTGTCGCACTTTTTTTTGTTAGAGTTTAAATCTTGAAGAATCCTCACTAATATGAACCCTGTTTGTTGCAAAGAAAACGAGCACTTCGATTTTTTCAATTAATTTTAACATACTGTAACTAAATTAGATTTAATGCTACGAAATGAAACTAATATTTTTTTCTTCGTAAAATGTATTTTTTTTATTTCGTAGCTTAAAATCTCATATAGTTACATTATATTTAAAAAACTTAAAAAAATCGTAAGTGCTCGTTTCCTTTGCAACAGGGTTTATTTACAGGAGTATTAAAGTATTTCAAATTTCACGTTTCTACGATCAGCAGTTAACCACATTTAAATATATAATGTACAATATAATATACAAATGGCGGTCAAAAGGCGTTTTCTGCCAGTTAGGCAACAATGGAAAAGTTTTATAAGTATTCATTTAATATCATGTTCTGTCGAATTTAATGCAACTTAAGATTTTACATTTCAAAATAAGTAATTGAATTTAAGAATTGTGATATATATAATCCTATACCTACAAAAGCTGAAGCTTTAGGAATCGTAGATTTGTAAAAACATACACTAAAACGAGTTCAGTTTTTAACTACAAGCCGTTTTCCTACCTGCGCTGTTTTTACTAGAGACAGGTAGTGCATTGAATGCACACGCTCCAACTTTTCAGTGGTTATTCCGAATCGCGTCGATTTCGGTTAGATTTTATTAAAATTACCCAGTACTGCTAGAAGTAATATTTCGACAGTGAAAGCAAGGATAGGTGTTGTACCCTTCAAGGGATTTTGAATGGGAACGAACCAATAAGGTCCAACCACCAACAACCACAACAATCTTAACAAAAAACAAATGATGTTGATGATTATACACGAACGCTTATAAAAAAACAAATATTTGATTATGAGAAATCGAAAATGACGCCACTGAGCTCTATGTCACGGCATAAACCGCGACGCTGGTTTTCAGGGGCGCCAACGTGACACACGAACGAAAAGACAGTGTTTGACAAGTAAGTACCTACGTTACTTAGAGGAAATACTAGAAGTATATACATAATTCTATGGGACTTGTGTGAGCTCAAGGTCCTTATTGAAATTTTGACAGGACAATGGTAATTGGATCAACCACAGTAAAAGTAAGATAAGAAAGTGATTTGTCACCGCAAGACGATTTGTAAGCATTTCTCCATCGAACATTTTTCAAGCGTAATGTCAAGTTATCATTGACGAAATACCTACATTTTACTACTACAGATGTGAAAGCCATTATAAAAAGACCAACTCTTGGGTTTGAGGTTATAGTTTTTACTGGAACTAGACGGCGCCCGGCGCCCGCGACTTCGTACGCGTTGAATTAGTTTCCCGCTACTCCCCCCATTTCTTCCCGTTGGGGGTCGATTTTCGGAAAATCCTTTCTTAGTGCTCATTTACATCATGAAAGGAACCCCTGTACCAAATTTCAAGTTTCTAGGTACAGTAGTTTCGGCTGTGCGTTGATATGTCAGTCAGTCAGTTTTGCCTTTTATATATATAGAAGATACATGACAGGTGTCAAGATTGACTCCATATCTTCCTTTAACTATAGTTAAAAAGTAAATAAAACATCAAAATCGAACATAAAGAATACTACCACTACTCTCAGAACTTTACTAAACTCGGCATATCGCTAACGAGTCCCCAACTGACAAACAACTTGCTCCGCTATTTGTGTGCGGGATAAAATTACAGCGCACGGGGGTTGAAGTGGGGGAGTACAACATCCACCTATGTTTTACTCTTGTTCTGATGTTTTTTAATTATGTTCGTGGGATTGGCCGGTAGGTTTTTGAAATTTCAGCTTCAGCATACGCTGAGCTTCGTCTTATTAGACGTCACAGGACAGCGCAACGTTTTTAAGTTTGCATGTTAATAGTGTGTGTGTGTAGTTTCTTTTCTTTCAAATAATCTATTTTCTTTTGTTTTAGTGTGAGTGTGTGTGTGGGTTCCTCCGCCTCTATTCTACTCGTTAAAACCATATTGCCTTTGGCTTGTTATCGTATTGTCAACGTTACTGTAGCCCTTATTTACTTGACAGTAATGACGGCCGAGTTAATAACATGATACGAAACCATGTCAAAGGTAATATGCTTTAAGGTTATACCTATTAGAATAGAGACCCTGTGAATAATGAAGTATATAAAAAGCTTGTTTTGAAAAAAACATTTTGACCTGAAGTTTATTTATTTCATTGTTTCACTACTCTACTCATTATTAATTACTGGTTGTAATTATTGTGAAAAATGAAGCCCAATTAAATATTAACAGCGGTGAAACAAGCTCGTGCGGGATTTTGAAATCGACTTTTTTATTTTTCCGCCATTTTGTTTTTAAAAACCCTACCCATCCAGCTCCCCAGTCATCAAACTCGTAAAATGTGACCACAACCGACGCGGCCGGAGTGCCCAATAATTTCCTTGTGACGCAACTTCAGCGATTTTGATGGCGGCCATAAAACCAACAATGGGAAACCATATTCGGGGATTTTAGTAGCATTTATGCTTTTTTAATGGCTGGACAGTTACCAA
Source organism: Acleris cristana (assembly GCA_948252455.1). Lineage (NCBI taxonomy): Eukaryota > Metazoa > Arthropoda > Insecta > Lepidoptera > Tortricidae > Acleris > Acleris cristana. The sequence continues at coordinate 1,593,697 of OX411785.1, forward strand.
ATATATTACAGCGCAGTGTCATAGAAAAATGTATATGTACAGACAACGTCAAAGATACGTTTAAATGTTCACATTAGTTCAACGGAATAAGGTGCGAAATTGTAAACATAATCTTTGACGTCGATCGTACCACTTAAACACTTTACTGTACTAAAACAACTACATTGCACAAAAGGTTTTTTTTTCTTAATTAATGGCTTTCACTCCTTGTTTTAACAAGGTGTATTTCGCCAGTATCGAGTTTTAGACAATCGCCATGGACTTATTAGAGAACAAGTCCATGGATATCACACGCGAGGACAATTGTTCGGTTTAAGAGATTTACTCTGGTGGACTAAACAGAAGCACATGGGGTTAGCTCCACGCGCTTCTGTCAAGTCACAACAGATCTTACACTTGTTGTTTACTAATAACTGATAATTAATTAGTATCTAATAGCATTGTAGGTGTCTGACATCTCAGCAGTTTACTGAGCCAGTGTCACACATTACATGCTATCCCTGTTCTGCCCTCCTACGGAGATAAGGCACAAGTGCAATTAATTCATAGAAGCATATTAAACTCTAATAGGTTATGAATAAGGTCGGAAGTGCAATACAATTCATATAGTAACTAGATGTGCCTTTTTTCCGTAGGAGGGCAGTTTTGCCTTCACTGTTTTCTGAAATGATTTGTATATTTGTGTCTTATGGTTAGTGAATAAATGTCTTTCTTCTTCTTCTAGTACAAAAGCGAACTTATCTCTCTTAGGGAGGGAGGGGTTTAAGATCCGTTGCCTAACTTTTAGGGAAATGTTAGGTCTATTATTAAAGACCTCATGTCATAACTGCAGTCCTAAAGAAATATTGCAATGACTAATTTCAAAATCTCATAATATATGGAATTTACCATAGGTTACCAATTCTTTATGTTTTCTTTGATTTCGGCATAGTCTTTAACTTTTGTACATGAAAAAAAGATTGAGTGAGCAGGCCGCATGGACACTTCTATACGTCAAAAATCTACAAGCGCTTCCCAAACGCATTCAAGAATGCATCTCGTCTAGGCCAACTCTTTGGAAATATCTTTATACATATGTCGCTTACTCAAAACATCTGTTTCCCTGTAACCTATTTATATATCAAAACTCTCAGCCAATTTATTCTCGAAAATTGCTCATCGCGCAAGTTAATTTCTTAGATATACATCGTAAATTACCTTTAAAGCGTATCTGAAAGCACAAGTCACTTTAAAAACGCATTTTCTTCCATCTAAATATGGTAGGAATTTCGAGTTAAGGTGCGAGTTTGATACGAGGTTGTAGAATTAAGTAGAGCCCTATATTACAGCGAGGTGTGCGTTAAAGTAGCGGGTCCTGAAGGATGCGCGACGTACGTGTCACTTGCCGCGGCGCGCGCCTTGAATTCCAATGGTGCCGAGTGCGTGGGTGTAGCGGGACCTGTGAATTATAAAAAGAAGGTTAAACAGTGTTAAGATTCTTGTTTTCAATGATTTGTTTATGGATTTAATCGTGTGTTGTTGTTCATAATATTAGATGGAATGCTCAGTGTAGCATTGTAAAAATAGGTAAGTATACGTACTTACCTATTTTTATTTTATTTTAAATATAATTGCGTCTTTGTTAAGTTGCAGTGTTAATAAAACGCCTTTTATAAGTTTTCTAATTAGAATAAGATACAATTTATTATACATTTCTAGCTAGGATAATACACAATTGGAAAAATGTAGAGCGGTCATACGAGACTAGTAGGATCAAAATGAAAAATTATTTTTTGTCATTATGCACATTGTTCACTTAAATAAAAACTAATATTGCTTGTAAATGCAATCATAAAATTATGTGTTTTATTGAACTCATACTCGTATTATAATAAGACTTCAACATTGTGTTTAGATAAGTGCGAAAAATAACGTGGTATAAGAATTTCCAGCAATATTATCTGTATCCTCTCCTTTTGTTAAAAAAAATATTTATAATCTAAGCAAGTTTTATAAAAGCTGTAGACATCACACACTATTTCGTTAAATATCGCGAAAGAATTGCGAATTTCCACCACTGCTTTAGATGACCCAACCAGCCGAACGCTCACATCACAAAGCCAGACGCACTCGATATTTCACACACGAGAGCGTACTTATTTAAGGGATCAGAGGTGCAGGGCCTGATTTATTCACGGGCTTGCTTAGATTGTTGCCTGACGTAAGGGAAATGGGAACATTCTCGATAGCTTAATGGTACGTCTTAATGGTCTCGGGCCCGCTGAGTTAACGTATATATTGTAGTTATCACTCGTGTTTTGATGCTGTTGAAATTTAGGTGAAGCGTTGTATAGGATTGTTTGGGGATTATTTGTTTTGGGATTTGTGAGTTTGTGAGATTTATTGTAAAGATTTTGATTAAAACGGGATAATGACTAATTAAAAGTATGCTTTAAGAACCCCACTGATTAAGTAACATATTCAAGATATATGTTGTTTTGTTATGTGGGTTCATAGGTGCACACCGGTGCTTAAAATACCTTGACGCACCCGCACGCACGCAGTGACGTGACTTATGCGTCACGTTTTCAACGCATACCGTGCACATCGGTGTTCAAAATACGCTGGCGCACCTTAAACGAAGTGACATGACTTGTACGTCACGTTTTTAACGCATACCGTGCACATCAGTGCTCAAAATACGCTGGCGCACCTTAAACGAAGTGACGTGACTTGTACGTCACGTTTTCAACGCATACCGTGCACATCGGTGCTACGGTTTACGGTGCGTCAGCGTATTTTGAGCATCGGTGTGGTAGCTCCTTAATTTGATATTGATCTACCTTACTGATATTCAAAACTATCAAAAGTATCAATTTGAATAGCCTTGTGTATATTTTACTGACATGGCTTCTGGGTTGTACACAGAAATGTTTTTTGCTACAGTTTATTTTCATTTTCTCCTTTTTTGCTGCTGCTCAAATATGCTGTTAGTGCTGTGAAACCCGGCTTTTATAAGCCCAGTAAAACACGCCTACGTGTATATAACACGACTAGAGGACGCCCGCGACTTCGTACGCGTAGAATTAGTGTCCCGCTACTCCCACCATTTCTTCCCGTTGGGGGTCGATTTTCGGAAAATACTTTCTTAGTGCTCACTTACATCATGAAAGGAACCCCTGTACCAAATTTCAAGATTCTAGGTACAGTAGTTTCGGCTGTGCGTTGATATATAAGTCAGTCAGGTTTGCCTTTTATATATATAGATAGAAGATAGCTTCTCCCAGCGACTTCGTCCGCGTAGTATTCGTAATTTTGACATCCCACGGGAACCGGTCATTTTTCCGGGATTTAAAGTAGCCTATATTCATCAGGGATAATGTAGGATACTAATGGTGAAATAATTTTTCAAATCGGTCCATTAGTTTCGGAGCCTGTTCAATTCAAACAAACAATCAAATCTTTCCTCTTTACAATATTAGTGAAGATTGTCAATAAGATGACAGTTGCTCTTTTAAGTGTATTACTCCCACACTTAAGCTTAATTTCCTCCTACACTGACGTCGGTCGCTGACGTCGGTCGAGCGTACCGACGTATGATAACTCGCCGCGGACGTCAGCGTCGCTGTGCGGTATCTACACTCAAAAAAATAAGAGCCAACAAAGAGAGATTTTCTCTTGGTTGACAAAAAATGAATAAAATAGTCAAGATATTAGTTATATCAACCAAAGCTGATAGTAACAACAGCAATTTCTTTAGTGAATCAACTAACATCTTATTTGATGCATCTAACGTCTTAGTTGATGTATCTTACGTCTTGTCAGGCTCGTATGGAATCAAGGTGCTTATGCACAACAATCACAATCTTGTTAGAATCGACCGATTATTTTTTTCAGTGTAATAGAACATGGTGTATATTCGTACGCTCGACCGACGTCAGCGACCGATATCAGCGTAGGAGGAAATCAAAGCCTAAGGCCTAAATTATACACATGCGGTGTTAGGCACAGGCGCGACATTTTGTATGATCAATTCTTCAATCGGCACCGTTCGCTCAATCAAAATGTCTATACTTAGTGTGTTTCTTATGTCTAAAAATAAATGTCACGGATAATTGCTGATGATAATGGTTTCATACACAGATATAAATACACATAGATAACGCAAATGCATCTACTTCGCGTGTCCGAATCTGAGGCTCTACTTCGAAATCCGTAATTCGAACTTCGTCTATTGCTATCCCTTTTGCTCTCGACGCGTCACTAATTCGTAAGAAAGTGACGGGGCGATCCCAAGTTCGAATTACTGATTTCAAAGTAGAGCCCCTGGACTTAAATCCCGACCAAGCGTCGGGGCTGGCCGTCGCTACTGACGTGACGTTCCGCGCGCCTGTTGTCGCCTGTCGCAGATAATAAACTGCAATAGCCCAAAAAAGCGACGACTTTGAATCGATATTGCGCGGAAAACGGAAAATTCTCTTCTCTTGGTGTGTCCTAGTTGGTAGCGAAAAGTGACACGGTTGGTTTTCATACAGATTGAGGTGTTTATGTTATCTATGTGTATTTATATCTGTGGTTTTATATGTATAAAGATAGGTACTTAAGTACGAACGTATTGCTCTCATTCATGTCATACGGCTGCATACATAAGTATAGCTAGTTTAGAATTAGTCACCGATTATGTTCCTTAAAAAACGACTTCTAAAACTAACCAAAAACGGCCAAGTCCGAGTCGGACTAACACATGAGGGTTCCGTACCATTATTGTATCCCGCATTGAATTTTCATTTAATATTTTTTTATTATAAGGGCTATTATTATTTAATTCTTGAAAATTACAAGGTTCAAGAGATATAGCCATTGTTTAAGAATCGAATATATCGAAGTGTCTTATGTGGCCCCTTTAATTATTGATTTATTTTTTGTTATAGCGGCAATAGAAATACAAACTCTGTTAAAATTTCAACTGTCTACCTATTATGGTGCATGAGATACAGCCCGCTGACATACAGACGGGCAGACGGACGGACGGACGGACGGACATCGGAGGCTTAGTAATAGCCCTTTAGGTACCGAACCCTAAAAACTAACAACGTTCCTGTCATGCGTTTAAACGAGTAAAGAGAAAGCTGCGTGGGCGCGTCCTCTCGCGTCTTTTGTTTCACGATGACACCCGCCATTATGGCTGCTCATTGATTTGGGCTTAGTTGATTGATCCGCCAAGGGCTTTGTTAGTTGTTCATTAGTGTGGGCATAAAAATAAACCGGCCAAGTGCGAGTCAGACTCGCGCACAAAGGGTTCAAGGTCCTGGGTTCAAATCCCGGTAAGTGCAGATATTTGTGTCAGGAGCGCGAGTATTTATCTTTTGTTCCTGAGTCTTTGATACTATCAATGTATTTAAGTATGTATTTATCTATATAAGTAAGTTTATCGTTGTCTAGTACCCATAGTAGGTACAGTCACCCAATAAAAATGTTGAGCATACTTAGAACCTTGTTATTGTGACTGCCATTGTTATTTGTCATACTTGTTATTTGATTTTCAGTTTGTAGTTTACTATGACAGGGCACTAAAGTGCTTAACATTTTCGTTGGGGTACTGTACAAGCCTAAAGTTAGGTTTGGAAACAGGGCAATTTGTATGACTATGGTGTTTACTTATTTATTTCATAAGAACGCCGTGTAATTCCTTTTCTGAAAACGTGACGCATGAGTCACGTCACTGCGTTTACGTTGCGTCAGCGTATTTTGAGCAGCGGTGTGGTCAATCCTTAAATGTGTGCCGTCCTGTAAGGGTGGTTTTAGACCAAGCGAACGAACAAGAATTCTGTGGCATTATCTTACGTTTACTTTGTAAAAATAAACACAAAACATGTTCTAGAGCATTCGTTCGTTTGGTCTAAACCCACCCTAACTTGAGCATTAGTATGAACACCCCAGCTACTTCAGATCCACTCTTAATCAACAGAGAACTCCAGACCAGTATTTGAACGAATAAATATAATATCAGGATGAGGTTTGCAGCGGCCGTCATTTCTCTATGTTAAACTGTCGTATCAGCCATAACTCTCTAGCGAAAAAATACCAAAACCGGATTGAAATAGAGCTGAAAATGATTTTTAATAAAAAGTTTTAATTACATTTCAGACTCGAAGGTTTCATGTCAACAAACGGCGAACTAAATGCACAGCAATAGTTCTGCTGTTATTACTTAATAAAACAGCATCTAGTTGACCATTTTATTTTGGACTTTAAACATATAGCCACTGTTGTAAATGGGAGTTCAAACATTCACGTGTACGATAGATCAGGACCAGTACGACTTGATATTTCGTTTTCAACAGTTTGCTATAAGCTCATGGCCCTAAGTATACTGGTTCGATGGCAAACTCGGGAGTATTTGCGAAAGAGAATAATATCGAAGTGCAGTGCAGAGTGCGCTGGATGGGCCACTAGAAAAGCGAGGACATTTTCTCCTAGCGTTTAAAATGGACTACGGGATAAATCGCTTTGCCATTCGAATACTGAATCGCAGACAAATAGAGAGAATATTTTTTGTTTCGGGCATCGACATACATAAATTTACAATAGTACATTGTTGCCGAGGGTAGACAGTACGCGATTTATGGACGAGTCATATAGTGTATCAGTCCATAAATTGCACTTTCTGCCGAGGCAGACATAGTGGTTTTCTCAACTAGTGCGAGGAAATGAAACACTTTTTTTTATTAATTATGTATTAGTATGATTTAGGCCAACATATTTTTTGTTTGATGATATTGGTAATGGCCTGCCATATAAGTCCCCAACCAGACCAAAAAAGGACATATTTCCAAGCAGAATCAGAGAATTCTGTAGCGCTGCCTACCACACTCTGGGAACGAAGGCGTGAGTTTATGTATGATACGTTGAAGATTTTATGAAAAACTAGGTCTGTACGTTTTCCTTTCCAAGAAAGTATTTCTTGAAAAGCAACAATGTAAAAAAATCAAAGACGTTACAAACCTGGTTTTTCACAATAACTACATGTTCAAAAATCGTGAAAATCGGGCTTCATTTAGGGGGTGAGAAACGCTATCTCTCAGAGGTAATTTGTAAGGTTCTTTTGACAGCAATGCGATTTTAATTTCGTCTGTTCACATAATCGTGAGGTAGCCTGCACATCCAAACAGCTGAGTGTGTAAGAGGGTAATTGCCTAAAAGATCCTAAAGAGTTCGAAGTGCATCCGAAAGGTCGCATCTGTGAGATAAGATAAGACAGCGTCCGAAGTCCGAGTTTTGCTCCATAAGCGCGCTCATAGGCGAGCTGCATCTTCAGCTGTGCTCCCCAGGACCTCACCCTCTCTTCCGTGAAATACTTACCACCAGAGGCCAGCCACATAGGCCCTTAAAAAGAACTTTAATGAATTTCATAGTTTCCGACGCGCCTTTCGGGGCCGACTCGGAATTGGGTCACCAGTTAATTGGTGTTGGGATCCTGATGATTTGCGAGCTGACTGCGTTGGGACAACATGCCGCGGATTCTGACGTTATTTATTTTAGTTTTCTGTTTTCAACGAATTTTAAATGCAAGCCGTCGTGATTGGGATACACCATGTTTTATCTTTGTTTGGGGGACGAGTTGCTCCACGTCCGCAAGAACTGCCTCTACAACCCTGCACGTGTCCCCTGGGTGGCGCCAAACGAGTAACAACCATTCGGCTGCTGCACCTGTTGTCTAAGACAACCTCACAGCACGAATACCGAGTCGCACCGATGCACTTTTAAAACAATGGATCCGCAATCAAGCACCTCAAAAGGCTCTTCTAAGAGCCCACAGTCAATCGCAATTGGCCCCAATTTACGAGTTTGCCAGTTGAATATAGAGGGCATAAGCCTGGCAAAGTGCGAAGTACTGCACAAAATCTTGACAAAGCATAACGTGGATATACTATTACTACAAGAAACGCACACTAAGGATGAACATGATCTTGAAGGGAGAGGGAAGATCCCTGGGTATATTGCAGTCCAAGCACTTCACCACCCGAAGTATGGAATCGCAAGCTACATTAAAGAAAACACACCCAACGTCACCGTTTTACCACAAATTTCCAACATGAACTATTTTCACTCGGTTATAAAAGTCCAAGATCTCACCATTACCAACATTTACAAGCCCCCTACCAACAAATGGGACGAAGGTATGTCTGTCTTTCCACACCCAAGTCTTTATGCTGGAGATTTTAATAGCCACCACACCTCTTGGCGTTATAGCTCAAACGACCAAAACGGCATACAACTCTCACATTGGGCAGAATCAAATAACATCCATCTAATTTTTGATGCAAAAGACAAAGGCTCCTTTAGATCTGCCAGATGGCAAAAGGACTATAACCCGGACCTGACATTTGTTTCGCAGGATTCAGCCGGATTACCCCTACCAACAACCAGAAAAGTCCTGTCTAATTTTCCGAACAGCCAGCACCGACCCATTATGATGGAGATAGGATACCAAATCCCCATGGTCAACTCCATGCCGTTACCACGCTGGAATTTCCAAAAGGCCAACTGGATGGGTTTCCTAAAAGACATGGACGCCACAGTAAGGTGGATACCCCCAAGAGTGGAGAACTATTCCAGATTCACGCGCCTAATAACTAGGGCAGCCAAAAGACACGTGCCACGTGGCTTTAGGAAGACTTATGTCCCGTGTTGGAGTCCAGACAGCCAAGACCTCTACGAACGGTACAAACAATCAGGGGACCAAGAGATAGGACGAAACCTCTTACAGTCACTGGACGAGCAACGCAAGAATAAATGGGTAGCCACAGTCGAAAAAATGGATTTCAAAGTATCTAGCCGTAAAGCGTGGAAGGTACTCAATCGCCTGTCTGGTAGGACTGGACCTGTGAACAGTTGTGCTTCTCAAAGCCTGACTAATGCCATAGCTAACCGAATAATAGAAACATCGCAAGTTAAAGGAAACCGCTCAGATAACAAAGCTATTAACAGGAGTGCCAAGGAACTAAGGAAAACGCTGCCGATTGACGAAAACCTGTCAAAGCCATTCACAACTAATGAAGTAACTACCGCTGTTAAACAACTAGCAGTGGGCAAAGCCGCGGGAGAGGATGGTGTATATAATGAGTTCATCAAGAACCTGGGACCGAACTGCAAAAAATGGCTGGCTGCTTTCTTCTCTGATATTTTGGAAAGAAATAAACTGCCACCTGGTTTCAACAACTCTAAAATTATAGCAATTCTCAAACCAGAAAAACCACCAGACGATCCAAAAAGCTATAGACCAATTGCGCTCCTGAGTTCACTGTACAAGCTCCTGGAAAAACTGCTGTCAATCCGGATCACTGCTCTAATCGATAAAATCGTTCCAAATGAACAGGCAGGTTTTAGAAGCGGCCGCAATTGTGCAGACCAAGTTTTATCCCTAACCACCAATATAGAGACTGGCTTCCAAAAACAACTGAAAACCGTGGCTGTTTTTGTCGATTTATCAGCCGCCTACGACACAGTGTGGCGCCAAGGCCTTAACTACAAACTGATGAAAGCAGTCCCGTGTCGGAAAATTACAGCTCTGATAAACAATATGCTCAGTAAACGTGAATTCACTGTCCATCTCGGAGACAAGCGCAGTCGTGCCAGGAAACTCAATAACGGACTCCCCCAGGGATCAACACTGGCGCCACTGCTGTTTAACCTGTACACACACGATCTCCCCGAGACGTCATCCAGAAAGTTTGTTTACGCGGACGATATTGCTCTAACCCACCAACATAGCACGTTTAAAGAGTCAGAAAAACAACTCACAAATGACCTAGAGATGTTGCAAAAGTACCTTAAAAAATGGCGACTGGTCCCAAATGCCAGTAAAACTGAGGTGTCCACTTTCCACCTGAACAATAAACTTGCTTCGTACATCCCCGAAGTAATTTTCGACGGCAGAGTCCTTCAGTACAACCCACGCCCGAAGTACCTTGGAGTCACGCTGGACCGCTCCCTAACTTACGGCCGTCATCTCGAAAAGCTAAGTAAGAAATTGGGTACCCGCAACAACATCATGCATAAACTGACCGGTACCACTTGGGGAGCTGGGGCTGATGTCTTACGCACAACAGGGCTTAGTTTAGTTTACTCTGCTGGAGAGTACTGTGCGCCAGTGTGGCTGAATAGCGGTCACACGAACAGGATTGATGTGCAATTGCGCAAAACTATGCGATGCATCTCAGGCGCAATCAAATCCACTCCTATACAATGGCTACCAGCTCTAAGCCACATACCTCCGCCACATTTAAGAAGACAACAAGCCCTTCTGCATGAAAGCAACAAGATAGCCAGCAGACCAGAATTGCCGGTCTTCCACGAGTTCTCTTCTCCCCCGCGGCATCGTCTAAAATCTCGCATCCTCCTTATCAGACAGCCCAGAACCTCCTTGCCTTTCAACCTACGATCAAAAATCAATGGAGCGAAGAGTGGAAGGCTAATCCGCCTATAGCCTCACTCTCAAGCTATGATCCAACCAGGAAACCTAACGGCTTTTCTGCCGCAAGAAGAGAATGGTGCCAGCTGAACAGACTGCGAACGGGGCACGGGCGAAGCGCCGATTATCTGTTCAAATGTGGATGGAGAGATTCACCGGCGTGTGACTGCGGTGCCCCCGTGCAGACTGTAGACCACATTATAAAGGATTGCCCTATCCGAAAATATGATGGAGACCCTCAAGATCTGTTCACCCTTACTGATAACGCGGCCCAATGGGTGAAGAATTTAGATATAAAACTGTAGTGCATGTGCTTGACTCGGCTTAATAAAGCCATACGATTAAATAAATAAATCTTTGTTTTGTCGTTCAAAAACATACAATAGGCATTTTATGCGTGAGCTCGCTTCATCGTTGACAAAATCTTCGTCCTCCAACCAAGAGTTAGTCAAGAGCAAACCTATTATCAATAAAAATAATAAAACTATTTCGATGGTAACTTCTGGGAGACTATGTCGAGGTGGTCGCAGGCAGAAAGTGTGGAAGGAATTTAAAAGTTTTGTTATATACGTAGAAGAACTGTACTAAGGCCGACCCTTCAAGACGCGATTAACCTAGTGGGTAATGACCCTGCTTACATGAGCTGGGTTTCACTAGAGCACTAGTATTTGAAAGGTACAGAGAACATGTCCAAGAAGTCACGTTTTTGTGTAAAGAAGTTTTAATCTAGAAATGTTTGCGATGATCTATTAACTTACCACTTATTAGTTACTTACAGATTTATATTTCTCTTTAGATCAATCTCAATGTAACTTTTATATTTTTTCCTTAAAATATGGTAAGCGATGTCGAAATGCGAAATTACATGGTTTCTTACTTTTCGCGAGTACTCTTAATTAAATATAACAAGCCTAGAGCTGACTTTAAAATTAGATCAATTTGTGTTCGACTGTCCTCTGTTATTTGTTTATTTGTACATTTATAGGTCATCGGATCGATGCCCAAATCAGAGTGGACTTGTAAATTATTCACTGGGGTTAGTCTTGCCTCATCATTTGTCATTTGTATGTTTAATGTAATGATAACAACGGTTAGTTTGTTGTTTCTGACCTATTTGCGTTTCGGTTCTATTTTTAAACACGTATCATTTGATGGTAGGCATGTTGACTTAGATAGGCACAGCTGTACAACTGTTAATAATTTTATACAAAAAGCAATTGGTTTTGTAACCATTTGCCATATTTGATAGTCAAGTTTGGTTTAAAACATTTTTCCTGAAACTGTTAGCATTTTAAAAATATACACTAGCATTAAATTACCTTTTCAATAAGTATTATATTTAAATATCGTCGTCTTGCCCAGTGTTCTTTAATAAGAACAAATAGATTTAGTTCGTTCTGCCTAGTAATTCAATTTATCCTTACTAAAATGTGCTTCATAGAGGACATTGCTTAAAAATGCTTGGGCAGAACTTGTTCTTTATTTATGACCCATGATCAGCCATGATATAAAATTTAAATTAATGATTGATGTTATGGCAAAAAAACTTATAGAAATCAATTTGCTGTAGTTACGACCTATATTTGACCAATGATACTTAAGGATAAACAAAACTACAATTTGTTTATCATAAAAAATATTTTCATTTCTCTGTACTGCAGAACTAACAACCAAAAAAGTAGTTAGTTTACTACGTTTGTTTTGAATTATTTAATCTTCCCAATTCAGGCCAAAAATACTTTTTTCTACTCGCGTACTATAAACCGCTAATATTGATATCGTTAACGGTATCAGAGTACCACCTATTGCGTAACCGAAGCGGGAAAACAATTCTATAACGAGCGTTGCCATGGTAATAACAGTTCTATATTAAATTATTCTAAAACTTCCCGAACCAACCAGGCTATCATTATACAACGTTTTCATGCCATATTTTCCAATTTCTATTTAAAATATTCCCAATATTGAGTACCAGTCTCTCAATGTGTTGGGTCTACAAAAACACCGCTTTACACGGAAAACCATAACACCCCCATATTTTAAGCTAATATCGTTTCTGGAAAACTTCCAAATTTGAAGTTACTCGTCAAGGCTCATTCGGGTCAAGCCATAAATTATTCATACCTCGACTCGCTTATAATTAGTGGGCCCAAGTTCGAAGTGACGGTTTATGGGGACCAGGTGGAACAGAGTCGGCACTGGTGGAAGACAGCGCGATTCTTTTTAGTCATATGTCCACAACTCTATTCATCTCTTCACATTTCCTCATCATAGGTAGATGGAATTGTTAGCAGGTATCCATGTGACGCCCTGCAAGGGCACTGCAACATGAGAGGGTTAGCTTTACGAAGTACACATTCGACTATAGATAATATTGAAATCTTCACTTACGCTTCTTTAGAGTATTTAGATGACTTACCATCATGTGACCAGGGCCACTATTCCTCACGGTGCCGGTGTTACGGTATTGTTTTTAACTCGGCCGTAATTACTGTCAAATAAATAAGAGCTGCCGTAACGTTGACGATACGATAACACGTCAAAAACAATACCTATTGTTTTACCCAGGGCCCTAATATGGCTGCGTTTATCGCGTGACAAAGTTCGGATAAGGCAACCGTCATCTTCTGACACGTAAATAAGTACGACAGTGACGGATGCTTTATCCACATTTGACACGCGATATAGACGCAGTCATACTAGGCTCGCAGGGCTGAGATTCTACACGGTAAAACCTACCAAATTAGCACAAAAAATGCCAATTTATTTTCCTTGGCAACTTAGAAGTTAAAATAAATATTAGTTTGTTTTGGACATTGAAAATTTACTTCCCGTTCGTTTCGTACGTTCTCGCGTTTTTCCAAACATAATAAAGGCTGTCATCCCTGCGTTTAATTTCTATATGAAATAGTACGCCTCGGCATAAACTTAATTGGTTAAAGTCAAACAATACTCCATTGTAGTGGGGGCTAATTGAAAGCATCGATTTGCCCGCGATTATTTCAAATCGAAATTGGTTGTTGAGGTTAACACAATTACTATTAATTGCGGTTCTAAGTTATTGGGAAAAGTTTTTGTTAGTATGAAGTTTCATGTTCTTTTGAATATTTTTTTTTAGTTGAATGTACCTTCGCACTGCTATCCTTCTAAGGCTAATGTATACTAATTTGCTTCATACGCACTCGTATGTACAGTCAGCCTTATAAGAAGCTGCACACTTTTGTACCTTGTCGCTTTAACGGCTTTGACAGATTAGTGCAGCAGTTCAAACATGACGTTAAAGTGACAAAACACTAAAGTGTGCAGCTTCTTATAAGGCCGACCGTACGCGTATCAAACACACATCAAAAATGTCTATAAGGATCATAATAATGCATATTATTTGATCCTTAGATATTTTTGATTGGACATGCCGTGTAATTTACACTGTAACATTACGACATTCTCTAATAAAATCTGAAATCACTAAAAATTGGTAGAATAAAAACTACGTAGGTATTATCTAGCAGCGTACCTATGGTACAACTTAGTTGAGAGCCGGGGTAGGCATGTATGTATGTTGTTGTATCATACCTAAAAAAAAGTTAGGTACCTACACGTAAAATACCACCGATATGGCATAGTTGCTTAAGGCTCACAAACACCAACTTCCTCAAGTAATCAGTTTCCCAGTAGCTGCCGCGCGTGAATCACCAGGTTTTACCCTCCTGCTCACAAAATTTATTGAAGTGAAACCCTAAAATAAATAAATATTAGGGGACGTACTCAGTCCCAAACTAAGCTCTAGACTTGTAAAATGGGTAATAGAGAATGATAAACTTACTTATATAGAGAAATATTTAAATATGTAGAAACATCCAAGACTCGGAAACAAATATTAGCGCTTATCACTCAAATATCTGCCCATACAGGGAGTCGAACTAGAAACTGCTAGCTTCTTAGGCAGCACTACCAACTACCAACGCGTTGAAATAAGATATTAGCCTATATATTAATCCAACCCAAACTCAACGCTTGCCAAGTGACATACCATTCCTCGAATTACTAATCTATAAGTGACAATAGCTTGTACTAATTATGTCGCCAATACTGGAGTCATGTAAACAATGCGAGCCGGATTCCGGGCGAATGCCGGCCATGTTTGAGTGTATTACGAGTAATTACTGGATAATCGGGGCTGCGGTCGGACGATAATGAACGTGTAGGTACTAGGCAAACATAGGGTATGGAGAGCTCGGAGATATCATGTAGCATTGTCAAAGGCAGCGGGAAACCTTACATTTTCGGGTCAGATCGTGTCTTATCCATTTCAGAAGGCTCCTGGACATACACTGACTCTGCAAGGGCAGTAACATGGCGTCGGTTAAATTCGCAACCCTCGTAAGTCCATTTTTTGGCTTTTATCGCGTGACAAAGTTAAGATAAGGCTTCCGTCACCTTTTGACACGTAAATAAGAACGACAGTGACGGATGCTTTATCCACATTTGACGCAATTGTTTTCATTTTGTATGACGACAAGCCTTCGATTTTCAAAATGAAAACGATCGTGATTGTGAGTGCGTTAGACAATAAGCCCTCAGAACTGAGTTATAACGAGTCATTTCCTGGAAAGTTTTTGCTTGATATATTTTATGTCGAAATTCACCAACCACTTTACAGACCATTAGGGTGTTAACAGCTGTCAAAATGTATGAACTCACAGTCGATTAACACTGACTAACATTTAGGTAACATCGTTTGGTGAAGTGGGTATTTGACTTGTTGTTAAGAAAATTAACAAACCCTTCACCCCGCGTTTAACCCCTTGTACGCACCTTAAATCCAATAGTGACACTAAATTACAAAAAATATATAATTGAATAGTGACATTATTACACAAATGTAATTAACTTTGGTATGAATTCCTTTTTTGTATAGACTCGTAAGGCCCACGTAAAATTTCGTTAATTCGAAAAAGAAACATGTGTCGGCCAACTAAAGTCAAAAGTCACTTTGAGAAATGTTTTAAATTTAGGACGTTGGGCCTAACGAGGATAGTGTCACTGTTCGATATAACGTGCAGATCCGAGGTCAAATTTTGTTTTTTTTGGTGTATGTCATAAAGCCGAAGGGACGAAAAAAAATTTAACCTCCCAATTACGAAAGGTTAAATAGGCTACCTTTGACTTTTCCTTGATAAAGACTAATCCAACGATATCATGCAGTTTAAAATCCAAAAAGCTAGAAACATAAACCCGAAAAACATTACTTTAGTTCTTGGGCAGTTCGGTTAACAAAACAATAGAAATAACATTTCACAACCATAACACAATCGCTTCCTTAAATTCCGTAAGTAGCTAATAGCTCTTGCGAGATCCAGACCGCCTGACCTTAAAACATATCGTGCGGTATTCAGACCTTATAGCCTAAAGGTGTAAGGTGAGACCTAGGCAAGGCGTCCAGGTCGCCTGTATACCTAGAATCGTAATTGGCAAAATGATTTACGATTATAGCGGTACGGTCGGCAGAGGAAATGGACTAAGGGTCTAGTTGGAATCTAAATGGTTTTAAATGAAATTTTAGAAATTAAAGATTTGTAAATGAGTTTGCGATGCGGGATTTTAAATAGTTATTGAAAGAGATTGAAAGATTCCGATTATTGGTTTTGTTAATGGTTTTAAGTGAAATTTTCTAGGAAGATGTTTTGAATGAAGATATGCTGTCGATTGATAATTTGTTTAAGTCGGAGCGAAACCAGGGCGGATCGCTACTCCCTTAAAATAGAGAAGTCGTTTCAAATTAAATTCGAACACATAGGATCTTTATTTACACATTTACAAATACCTTATCGACTAACCATACATAACAATATAAAACATAAAACGAATGTCGAAGTTCCACAACAGCGTGGTAACAAAACAGATGTTAAAATTGGCGACATGGTCGCTGCTGGTAAGTTGCCCTGAAACCGTCGGAACACGACACCTTTCGGCCAGAAGTCAGGACACTCGACAGTCCCCGGCATAAACCGCGGCACGCGCACTACAAACGAACTGAAATGCACATCCCGCAGCTGGAACACCGTCAGACTGCATCTAACCTTCTGTTCAACGTACTACACCACTTCGTCTACCATAGCAGGCGCAGGCGGGATACGTAGAGCGCCGTGTTCGGTATAGCTGCCAGCAGCTCGGAATTCGGTTCCGTTACTGTCAGTTTTATGCCACCGTGTTCGAACTCGGTACCCTACAATCACGAGTCGACATCCTATGAGTAGGCCTAGGCACTAAAGCTCATTTCGTCCTGACCCTACATCCCGGCGTGATCTTCGCATACGAGGGAACCCGTTTACTGATGATAAATCACCGGGCCAATATCTGAACGTCGCTAAAAGACGTGTGCTCCTGAATATTGAACGTAATTCATGAAAAACACGTGATTTATTACTTACTAGCTTTTGCCCGCGACTCTGTCCGTCTTTTTACCCGACTGCCGAAGGAAGAGGGTAATGTGTTTATCAATTCCATAGGGGAACCCACTACATGTCGTCTCTTTCCCTTATTTTTTTTTTGTCGTTTATTTGTTATTGTTGTGAATAAATGTTTTACTTACTTACTTACTTACATTTCCTGTAAATGATTTGGTTCGCGTGGAACTCTATCATAATTTGTCCGATGGTAATTACAAAATTTTCCGAGATGAAAAGTTTACATGTCCTCAGCCTATTCTAATTCTTAATGTACATTTTATTTTTATAATATTTTTCAATGTTTGTCATTGTTTGTTTTCATAGAAATAGTAAGATTTACGATATTACCCACCATTAGATTCATACGTTCTTATACAATTTAGTTATCGTTGTTGCAATGATTTCCTCAAGAATTATCTAAGTTGCGTGTTAAAAAGTATAGTCATAGTTGGTTTACATCACACTGACTATTCAACTGTCACTATGCAAAAAAAAACACTATCATCCGTTGTTCCGCATCATTGAGGAAGTAGATAACACGTAAATATACGTCTGTAACATATCATCAACATATATGTCTCGCTGACGTAGGGTATATGTGTTTATACTAAGAAATTGGTATACTATAGAGCAGTAAAAATAAACTAGAAGTAACTTAATGTACAGTGTGATAGCTCGAAGGTGCTTCGTGTTTGTGCTGTCACTCGGTCTCATACGCCCTTATTAAGAGCGAGTGAGAGAGATGTACAGTCACGAGATTTAATTTGGTACCCACCTTAGGTCCAAAGTCAATGTGAAATTCTTCAACATTAAGGTTGAGTTTCCTAAAAGATACAAATGACTTGTCATCTCTAATGACATTGACGGCTTCAAGCATATTTTTCTTGAAATGGGTCCCAAATTAACGCTCGTGATTGTTCAAACCCGAAACACCTTCTAAGTGCTCACAGACTGTACTCTAGTTTAATTTATTCCTTCGCATAAATATCATGTTACAAGTAACTAATTTTATTTCCACGACAGTTGACGCGAGGTCAACTGACGTCGACATGACGTGACGTCCCTTTGCCGGTCTGACGTTCCGACCGCGGCACAGCTGTTACAAGATAGGTGACTTTGTTTAGGCTTTTTGTTTAAAATTGCCTTGGGGCTTCATTTAATATTGTTCTTGATTATTTAGACAACTGGAACGTGGTTGCGTAAGAATATCATGGTATTTATCCCTATTCATCCAACCATTATATTCAAATTTCTACTATCCATACCTACTAATAATATAAATCTCAATGTTACTTTGTCGGTTTGTTAGCTTTCACGGGTAAATAGCTGGACCGATTTTGATGTAATTTGGTATGGGGATAGACTGAACCCTGAGGATAGAAGGATAAAGGGTACTTTCATTCTATAAAATGGTAACTATGTACATTACTTATGATAATGAGAAAAGCTATTCGATAACAGATGGCGCTGTCTTAAAACATATTATCCGTTCGATGTCGCTGTTCAAACAAAAACAGAGATTTTTTTCCGCAGATTGTACAAAGTCCAAGAATAGCAAATTTCACCTTTTTATGAATGATTTAATCACAAGAACAAAATCGCGATTAGTAACACTTGTTGGCACAATTTCATGTTCATAGCACTGTGTAACCAAACCAACAGTTCCAAAGTCTTAAAAACGCGAAGGTCACCGTCATCGTCACCGTTTCAACCTACCACTCTACACCCAATCCTTCAAACCTATTTCATATGCGTAATTAATTCCTATCGTGTTTCACTCCGGAACTATGTCCAGTCCAATTTGTAAACGAATACAAACGATTTTGACCCCTAAGCCTAGCGTAATAAGACCTGACGTGGGTCAGACATGGTGGTTGCGGCCCATGTTATTTACGGGAGGCTTAAGTTTCATATAAGTTACGATCTCTCCCACATTTTTGGGTAATCGGGGTGACAAATTTATATCTGACAGATAGCGGTTTCCTCAGGTGCTTGGCTGGAGTTAGAAAAGTTACCCTATTTGGGGATAATCGAGTGGAATTACATTTTCTTTATAACCTTGGTTAGAATCTTAGGGATGTTAGTAATTCAAAACGTTCATGTCATGTTAAAGGCACTCATATTTTCTCGTATTTTACTAACTACTAGGTACAGTCAACAGTATAAATAAGTGACCATTTATGTACCTTGTCGCTTTCAATAGTTTCACAATTTTGTATAACATTTCAAACACGACGTTAAAGTGACAAGGTACATAAATGAGCACTTATTTATGCTGTTGACTGTACTAGCTTTGTACGACTCCGTCCGCACTATACAATTATTCAATCTCAGTACTAAATTTCACGTCAAATACAAACAAACAAACTGGATTATCTGTACCTATCACCTCTATGTATTGGCGTCTGTCAGTCGACAATAATACCGTTATCGGTAAAGATTCTATACAGATATTAATAATAATGAATAACTGAATCCACTACTTGATTAACTATAACATATATTGTCAAACTAACAACGCGGACGTATTGGATTAATACCGACGTTTGTTTTTATCGCGTTAAGACCTTTTAAATATAAACTAAACACACTTCGGAGCAGTGATAACAGGCCGTAGTGTTGTAAACATACCTATACGTTATCTATATAGCGGTGCGATGGTGATAACAGTCAGCTGTGGGCGGACGCATTCATTAACAAACCCTATTGTTCCGAAGGTCGAGTTGGGTAACACCCGTCGTCGCCTACGCGGTTGAGGGGCTTTCCCAGCAAACATTCTAAGTGCTTTTTCCCAGGCTCTAGAATATATTACTAATTTAGGTAAAAATTACATCATATGCACCACATAAATTCACATATCGTACATATATACTTCCGGGTAAAAATATAGAGCCTTTAAAACGTAAATTTCCCTTAACCAATACACCATAAAGTCAGAAACTTAAAGGTTGAGAATGAGCAAAATATAAAGTAAAATTAACTTCGAAACTCGACCAATAGTTAATATATACTTCTAGGTGCATAATAGGTGTATATGCGACGTATTTTTTTCTTTCACTGGGGACCTTTAGGTCAACGATTTAAGTAGCTTTTGCTACCAATTTCGTAGTAAATATTACCTTCCATAGATACCAACTTGAGACTAACAAGTTATAAACACTTGTAAGGTACTAAAAATACCATAAGGTTTCATTTACATAACCTAATAGTCAAATTAAATATATAATTACGTAAAATTGACTTAAATACCAGTACGTCGTATTTTTAGGTAAATTTTAACTTCTTGGTCGAGCCGACATTTTGTTTTGTTATAATTAGGACGTGTTATTGCAAATTGCATTATTTAGGTATATTGTAATAGCTATAACAATAAAAGCTAATGGTAGTTTTATTGTCATTTACATGAAAAAATAAATAAAGTCAATTTAATATATTTACAAACACCGAACACAAATTTACGAACCCCAATTACAAGCAATATATACTACTGATGAGCTTAAAAAAAAGTAATACTTAAGTATTTCGAAAGCCCATCAGTAGTTTTGAATAAAAACCTAACATACTGCACGAGAAAATTTTCAGCGCACAAGATTTTATCGTATAGTTCCTGCGTAATCGACCTAAATATTTATTTTACGCCAAGTAATGGCCGCCATTCTCGTTGCAAAACATAAGATTGATTTTTAGTTAGACATTTTGTTTGTAAGCGAAAAGATAATACTCTCGTAATATATTTGTCTCTTTCTCTGCATGATATCTCATAAAAAATAATCTTTCTGGGTAAATAAATGGTAAAAAACACGTTGAAATCATGTTGAAAAATGGTGAGTTTTACCAATTTTGTACATTGCAACCACATGACACGTCGTGGCGACGTTGAATCCACGTCGCAAACATTACCTATGTAGTAACCATTAGGTCGCAATTACTAAATTTACGTGGAATCGACGTAGCCGGCACGTGCTTTTTTTCCCCACTTTGGTGGATTCCACGTGGATTCCACGTCGATTCGAGGTAACTCATTTTGGTCACTGTCAGATTTGCGACCTATAATAGGTGGTTTTATCGTTATTTTTACCAAAAATGTTTGCTGGGTTGCTTTCCTCGGTTCATTCCACTTTCACCTGACTATTGTTATTTTTATAAATTCACTAGCTGTCCTTATCTATATAAGTAATTATATAAAAGGCTAAACTGACTGACTGATGTATCAACGCACAGCCGAAACTACTGTACCTAGAAACTTGAAATTTGGTACAGGGGTTCCTTTCATGATGTAAGTGAGCACTAAGAAAGGATTTTCCGAAAATCGACCCCCAACGGCAAGAAATGGGGGGAGTAGCGGGAAACTAATTCTACGCGTACGAAGTCGCGGGCGTCCTCTAGTGGTATATAATTTACGACCTATTCTAATACCTGCCAAATATATTAAAAAAGGGTTTACTAATGTTTGGTCAAAAGACTTTTCCCAAAGTATCACTTCCCAAACTATTTTACTCAAATTATCATTTGGCAAAAAATCATAAGGCAAAACAACTTTTCGCAATTTAACAGTTAGCAAATTTTGTTTTGGCAAATTATTGTTTAACAAATAATTACTTGGTCAAGTTTCATTTTACCAAATTTCATGTAGTCAAATGTATCATTTGGCATAACATACTCTTCCCAAAATATTGTATGGCATACGATTGAGTACCTGCATAGGATAAAATTTAGGGTATGATTAGCTTTCGTTAAGTGGGTAGTTTTCTTACTGCGTGCTGGCGCATAAACATCGTATTTGCGCAAACTTGGTATTTGTTTTTACTGAAAGTACATACGATGGAGTTATTTCCGTGATACAGTCGACGAAGCCCCGCTGCGCGGGGCTTCTATTCTGCGTAGATTGGCCCTCCGGGCCTGATGAAATCTAACCTAACCTAAACCTACTTACCTAATTTTAACCTAAACTAACCTAACTGGACACGCTATAAATTGAGTGTGGGACATAACAATTTGAACCAACATTTTTTTGGAATATAATATTTGCCAAAGGAAAACATTTGCTTAATAAACGTTTGCCTTAATAAAATTTGACAAAGTAAAATTATGCCAGATGATAATTTGACCAAATGAATAAAATGCGAAATGTAAATGTGCTAAAGATTCGTTTGGGAAATTAAACTACTGCGATAAGTTTTTTGGGAAGTGAAATTTGGCGAAAAATACTTTGACCAAACGGCAGTACACCTTAAAAAAGTCATAAAAATCGGTCGAGCCGTTTCGGAGTTCGAACAAGCACCGTGACACGAGATTTTAATCTAGACAGATTTTGTTGTTGTAAGCTTAATTTCTGTTTTGATTGGCTTGTGTTAAGCGGTAATTAAAAACAGTGTCGTCTGTTCAATCTTATTTAGATTATAATAACAAGTTGACACTGCTACTGCTTACTCTTGTCTCTAAGTATAATTATGTATCATGTTTTCTTTAGAGGGTACTTGGTGTTAGTAAAATCATTTTTCATTTCATTTACCCTTGAACTGACATTGTCCTTTGTTATTATGAACTAAAATGTCAAGGTATAACCCTTACAAAAACGTTCACTCATGTCACTTATACCATTATCGAAAAGTCGAGCTCAAATTAATACGTACGAGTTTAATACAAAGCTGTCACCGGCCACTCGGCCGACTCCATTCATCTTGGTACGTTGAGGCCTGCATTTGTCAACATTTCTCTCGAACTCCCCCCCTATTTGTAGAATGCATGTCCCTCCTACGCTCGCCACTCAATCCATCACACACGACCTCAAAATCTAGCGGTCACATCATCAATCTTCAATACCATTGCTGCTCTTATTTGTAGCTTTATGTGTAGCTTAAAATATTGAACGCAATGAACGTGTAACGTTTTATGTGTTGGTTGGTTAGAGTTTTGGTGGTACTGGTAAAGGTACTACATGGGCAGCCGTTGACTGTATCAGAAGGTTTTGATGTATGACCGCTGTCGCCTTGTAGGAATGAGTTAGTTTGAACAAAGAACTTGGAAATCTAAATCGCTCTAACGTTGCTTGTGCAGAAGTGTTTGTTACACGTATACAATTGCAACTACAGGATGTCTTACAAGTACCGCGAAAAATGTTGTTCTACAGTGTGATTGTATATTCGATACATTCCTTTTAAGGGGGAAAAGTACCGAGAGTATAAGATCGAAAAGGCCCTTTATTTAAAAAAACAAGGGCTTTTTTCTGTTTTTTTTTTGTTTGCCAATGTTACAAGGAGATTTTGGTTTACAAATAAGCACTATATACATTACTAGCTTTCCGCCCGCGACTTCGTCTGCGGAGAGTCAGAACTTCTGTTAAAAGTACAGTTATAGTTTACATAACCTTCAAAGGCTTTTTAAAATAAAGTCTAGAACGTGAATTTTAAGTAAGCGGTCCACATAAACAACTTTAAATTCATGGCTCTAACCTTTAAAACAACAAAATTGACATACAAAATAAATTCACTGCCACTCTTTTACCATTACGTTTTTTAATACCATTCTAGATAAATTTGCCATATTTCTATACAAACAATTAACCCACTTAGCAGAAGATTTTCGATAAACACCGAAGCTGAATATTTTCTGTATGTTAGTAATTTGAATATTACATAATTTCGATACAAACTTTAAATGAAGTAGTCTTAGATCCCAAGTTTTTCCCTTTAGTTATTTTTGGTTGATAATGGATTTGCTCTTAACTAACTATTCCTTTAAGGTCAAAATGTTTAAAAAACACTGAAGATTGCAATGTTTTAGATGCTATAATTCATGTACAAAAAAAAATCTCCTATTCAAACTTTCACCCGCTTTTCACACTGTTCAGGGATTGTTTTAAAAAATGGTTATTATTTAATTAAATCCGTGTTGATACCGAGTTTCTTGTATCTAACTTCAGTCATAATTTTAATTTGTAGGTAGGTAGGTTTTTTATAGGAAGGTAAACATTAGGTTATCTTAATATCAATTTCCATATTTCTCACTTCAAAAATTACCAAATTTCTACCAAACTTCTACCCCCCATTTAACCACCTTTGGGATAGTTTTTTCTAAATCGCCGAAAGTAACTTTTTTTTGTTTATAAAAACAGTAGCGTAAATATACATTTCCACATTTTTTCCTTCAAAAATTATCATAATCCCTTACAAACTTCTACCGCCAATTTACGCCTAAGTGTTTCCAAAATCGCCGAAAGCAATATTTTTAATTTATAACTACAGTAGCCGTTACAACATTTTCCACGTTTCTCACTTCAAAAATATACCATACAATTTTCTACCCCCCGTTTTACCTCCTCAGAGGTAGTTTTTCCTGAATCGAGCATTTCTACCAAGTTTCAAGTAAATCAGAACATAAAAGTATTCGTTCCTATAGAAACTTTGCAACCCCCTTTCATCCCCCAAGGGGTTGAATTTTAGTTATCACGTGACTCATTATTTTCATTGCAGAGCAAGCATTTCTACCAAGTTTAAAGTAAATTTAAGCATACCAATTTTTTTTCCTAAACAAACTTTGTAGCCCAGTTTTATCCCTCTAGGGGTTGAATTTTAGTAATCGCTAAAATACGTGTCTCATTATTTGCATTGAAGATAATTTCTACCAAGTTTCAAGTTAATTTGACCATAAAAATATTTTATCTATACACATTATGCAACCCCCTTTCATCCATCTAGGGGTTGAATTTTAGTGATCGCTGGAATACGTGTCTCATTATTTGCTTTGAAGAGCGTTGCTACCAAGTTTGAGCATAAAAGTATTTTTTCCATTCAAACTTTGCAATCCCCTTTCATCCCTCTAGGGGTTGAATTTTAGTTATCACTGATATACGTGACTCTTTATTTTCATTTCAGAGCATTTCTACCAAGTTTAAAGTAAATTTGAGCATACCAAATATTTTTTCCTAAACAATCTTTGCAACCGCCTTTTATCCCTCTAGGGGTTGAATTTTAGTAATCGATGAAATACGTGTTTCATTATTTGCATTGAAGAGCATTTCTACCAAGTTTCAAGTAAATTTGACCATAAAAGTATTTTTTCCCATACAAACTTTGCAACCCCCTTTCATCCCTCCAGGGGATGAATTTTAAGAATCGCTGAAATACGGGTCTCGTTATTTGCATTTAAGAGTATTCCTACCAAGTTTCAAGTAAATTTGATCATAAAAATATTTGATCTATACACACTTTGCAACCCCCTTTCATACCCCAAGGGGTTTAATTTTAGCAATCGCTGAAATACGTGTCTATTTTTTTGCATTGAAGAGCTTTTCTACCAAGTTTCAAGTAAATTTGACCATAAAAGTATTTTTTCCCATACAAACTTTGCAACCCCATTTCATCCCTCTAGGGGTTGAATTTTAGTAATCGCTGAAATACGTGTCTCATTATTTGCATTGAAGAGCATTTCTACCAAGTTTCAAGTAAATTGGACCACAAAAATGTTTTTTGCCATACAAAGTTTGCAACCCCCTTTCATACCTTTAGGGGTTGAATTTCGAAAAATCCCTTCTTAAACGACGCCTCCATTACAAAACCAACTTCCCCTCGAAATTCCAACTTTTTATGTTTATCGGTTTGGGCTGGGCGTTGATATGTCACCCGGGACATTGCCTTTTATATATATAGATTATTTGCAATGAGCCTAAAGTTTACCATATTTTTTTGAATTTAGCAAAATTTTGATAATTTAGACAGGTCGCCTTTGAGCTCGGGGTTTAAAATGTAGGTACGTATCAATTCTACTTCCCAAATGGAACTTCTTTTGTTTTACAACTTTAAAACACTAGCCCCCTAACTAATAAACGTTGAGTAACGGTCATTGTGACATTTGAATTTGACAGATAGGGACAAAACATTGTATAGCAATACCACCGTTACTCAACGTTTATTAGTAAGGGGGTAGGTATACTCACTGATTTCACTAGTAAAGTTTAATCACTTAAAACACTGAAAATTAAGTTATTTCCAAAGTCGTAGAACAAAAGAATTAGCATTTGACGATTGTGGAAATGATACCTACACTTAAAGCCCCGAGCACATAGGCACAACCTGTATACATTAATAAAAAAATATATTTAGGTGCCTTTCTATAGGGCATGAGGTCTATTAAAGTCTTAAGGGTTCAGGTAAAGTTTGAGACTAGAAATAAATGTTTTAAGTGCAATTGCACTGTACTGATTTTAAGACAGCACTATATGATCGTTTTTTAGTAGTAATGTATCGAATAATCTATCGCGCTGGATATCATTTTTTAGATTAACTTTACAAGTTCTACACAAAAATATCGCGTTCAAGTTATTAACATACAGACCTTCGAGTTTGTCCTTCGTTAAGTCTTGAAGAAGACAAAGGGCTAGATTAGCATGTTCCCTGCCAGCGTCTCCATATTCTAAAGAAAATAGACTCAACATTGAGTCAATGGTACTCAAGTTTTGAGCTCGAGTCTTATCTTTATTTGTAACCTCGACTGGAGTAGGTTGTGGTTCTACGAAATGTTTGCTTTTACTGAATTTAGACTAAGAATGTGAAGTGTTTTGGGTAAAATGCTACGGTTTATATTTTGTATTATTTTAGCTTCTGGTTTTTATGAAACTCCTGATTTGTCATGAAACAAAGGGCGAAAAGAAAACGTTAGATTATTTTAGCTTGCTTTGATGTTTAAGTCGACAGCAATGTTAATATTATACTATCAAACATACATACATACATACCTACATTAAATCACGCCTGTTTCCCAGATGGGTAGGCAGGGAACACTTCTTTCCACCTGCTACGATCTTGACAAATCTTTTAAAACAAACATTTAACTATCCCTATGTTCTAGTGTAGGTATATTAGTTTAATCTGCTACCAAGTAACAGAAGAGGAACACAATAACGCGAACATTGCGACTGTTGCTGTTTTTAGGGTTCCGTAACCAAAGGGTAAAAACGGGACCCTGTTACTAAGACTCCACTGTCCGTCTGTTTGTCACCAGGCTGTATTTCATGAACCGGGATAGCTAGACAGTTGAATTTTTCAAAGATGATGTATTTCTGTTGCCGCTATACCTAACAACAAATATAATAAAATTAATGTCCCATACAACAAACGTGATTTTTTGCCGTTTTTTGCTCGATATTTAAAACGGCGATAGGTCGACGCTTGAAATATTCACAGAATATTTAGTAGTATGTTCACTTTAAAAATAAATAATTAAATTAAAATAAAATATCACATACAACAAACGTGTTTTTTTGTAAATAATTCAGAATTCAAAATATTTATTCAGTAAATAGGCCACATGAGGGCTCTTTTAAACGTTGGTAACATAGAGTAAATCTACCAAAGGTACGGTAACATAGGCTGAATCTGCCATCTGTAATGGCACGGAACCCTTCGTGCGCGGGTCCGACTATAGTCTGTTCATTTAGGTATTTAAAAAATGTAAACAATCCAAACCACGTGGCATTGTTGAACAGCCAATCAAAACCGTTTAATCGAACTTTGACGTATCAGTGCTCTACTTCTTTTGGCTGACGAACTATATCACGTGGGTTTTTTGTTTACATTTTTTTAAATACCTAAAAGTTCGGACTATAGCACTTGGTCGGTTTTTTTTCTCAATTCGACTCATCTCAACGTCCTCGCATGTAGCTATACGACTGCAGTGCGTACCTACATGTTACGTTGCCTGATAAATGACTGCTGTCGTTAATCAGAAGCAAATTGAGTTACATGACAGCACTGGAGGCTCGGGGGCTGTGTAGGGTGTCCACGGAAACCTCTATCGGGGGAGCAATGTAGGAGTTTCTCCTGTCCTGTTTTTAGGGTTCCGTACCACACTGGTAAAAAGGAATCCTTATGGTGAGACTTCGTTATCCGTCTCTCTGTCTGTCTGTCTGTATGTCACAGCAGGTTTTCTCAGCTACTATAAGTGCTATTAACTTGAAATTTGGCATAATTGTACAACATGCTTGCCCGCATCTGGTTTTAGTAAAAAAGATATATATAAATAATTATACAAAAGACACAAACAAAAAACAGAAAAGTTAGTAACTATAATATGTACAAATGTCCCAAAGGCCACTGCCACTGGGAATGGTGCCCATAATGCTATCTGCATTTTCTCGTTGGATAGCTATTGCTAGCCGTTGGTAATTGAAAAGGGGTCTAGAATTGGGGGTTGAAAGATGAAAGTGGTTTTATTTAGCAAATAGGGTGTCATATGAAAGGATATGCACATTTTAAAACATTTTTTTTTTTAATTTTGTTTTGCAGGCTATAATAATAATTATGCTGTTGTCATAGCCAAAAATGTACAAAAAATGAGCGTTCGGCCCTTAACTCCGAAGTTTATTAATTAAAAAATCTGAAAAAATCCTGACGTATCAGATATCTACTTGTATTTTATGGGAACAATAAAATGAATTGTTCATTATTTACAGTTTTTGAGAAAAGAAAACTTCGAAAGTCTGAATTAAAATTTAGGCCGTATTGCATAGAACATAAAATTCATAAGATAATGAGTAATTTCTTTTGCGGTTACCAAGCATATCTTAAATACGGAACCCTCGGTGCGCGAGTCCATCTCGCACTTGACCGGGTTAGTCCCGAATTTGAAAGTTTTTATTACACAGTTCGCGGTCCAGTCAAGTTTGGGAACCACTTCTCTATACTTTTCCCGATACTAAGCAAAACTTCTTTAAAAAAAAACAACTGGACATCTTGTGGCAAGAATGCGGTGCCAATCTTAAATTAAGTCCTTGATGACGTCCACTGTAATCGGATTATCAACTATTACAACATACGGCTCGTCATTCCCCTCTCAAGGGCTAAATAATATCTCCAGTCATTATTCACTTTCCCCACCTCCCCCTTAATTTCGCCGCTCTCGCTCCCTCTTGTGGC
Source organism: Acleris cristana (assembly GCA_948252455.1). Lineage (NCBI taxonomy): Eukaryota > Metazoa > Arthropoda > Insecta > Lepidoptera > Tortricidae > Acleris > Acleris cristana. Next base: position 1,622,511 of record OX411785.1, read on the forward strand.
TTGCTCCGTGTGTTAGAGAGGTCGTGACCGAGCGGACCCGTATTCAGTAATCAGATTAAGCGAGGGCACTTCCCTCTGTCGGACAATACGCGGACACGGTTAATAAGTGTGCTTGCGTGATCGTAGGGTATGTAAAGAAAGATAGAGGAAAGAAAGTACATTTATACGTGACTGGAGATCATAGAATACAATGATAGTACATTCAGCGTCATTACATATATATAAGGTAACATTCAAAGTGCTCAAATAGTTTGGTACACCAAATTAATACTATGGTATATATATATATAAACGGCAAACCTGATTTACTGACTTATAACATATATATATATATATATATATATATATATATATATATATATATATATATATATATATATAAACGGCAAACCTGATGAACAGCCGAAACTACTGTACCTAGAATCTTGAAATTTGGTACAGGGGTTCCTTTCATGATGTAAGTGAGCACTAAGAAAAGATTTTTCGAAAATCGACCCCCAACGGGAAGAAATGGGGGGAGTAGCGGGAAACTAATTCTATGCGTTCGAAGTCGCGGGCGTCCTCTAGTATAATATATGTAGCGTTATCTATGAAAAAGGACCTTATTGTTATGAACGATGCTCCGATATAAATACAACGTCGCGTGACGCAGTGCGGTGTAAGCGCCATCGACAATAAGGTTCCTTTTAATAGATAACGCCACATATAATGTCATATTATGACGCTGACTGTACGTACTATCAGCCCAATAGAACACTACTGACCCATCATAGAACGGTGTCATAGTGATGTTATAAAACAATTTGTTTGACACTTCTTACTAGTTGACTCATAACGTCACTGTGACACAGTTCTATGGGGGTCAGGTTTCCATTGGCCTGATAGTACAAAGCATACATAGCACTGAACTTAAAAATGAACAAAGGACGTATGTTTAACCTATTTAGGGTACATACCCGACGGGTACCATCGGGACTGTATGTGTTTACATACATACATAAGAAACAAGAATGTAACAAAAAAGTAATCAATCATGAGCACTAGTGAATCTGAGTCTATAATATCCTATGTATTTATTTCTCTACATAAGGTATGTTTATCGTCGTCTAGTATCCATCCGCATCACAAACCAAAGACCTTAATTTTGCTCTAGGTCCTTTGGATTTTTATTCATTGCTAATGTCATCAATAGCACTAACAATCTGTGGCAATCATAATCCTTTGACTCTAGCATCAATTGAGGCGATGGCTCCTTGATCCGTAGATTTAGTACCCGTATGATTGAGTTACCACCGCCGTCCGTCTGCCCTTCAGATAAGTCTTAATCAATATGGCTGTAGTCGTAGGTCGGGAAGCCATCTTTGTTTGCTAGTTACTGTTATCTGTGCTGTGAGTTGTATTACCGTCTAATAGATAACGGAATTATGTAAATCACTGCACTGTTGTCAGAGAGAGATTGTTATGGACTTGACTTGACTGTCCTTTAAATGTTTTTAGTAAATTGAAATGTAATAGTTATTTATGTGACTTGTACATGATGAAAAATACAACCCTTGGTGATGACAATGTTATAATGGTTATAAAAGAACAGTTATTACTATGGCAACGCTCATCATAACATTTTTCACGTTTCGGTTAATCTTAATGTGTAAATACCGTTACTAATATCAATATTAGAGGATTATAGTACGCGAGTAGAAAAAGAAATTTTACAATTTATTTTTTTGTTTGGTTGTATGCTGTTTTAATTACAATAAAATCAGAGTATGGATAAACACGGATGCTATCGTTTTCACTCTCTCTCAGGCATAACGTATACTGACCAGGCATAAAAGTTTTCGTGGCAAAAACGTCAAATAACTAGGGACTTCCTATCGATATTAATTTATCGATAACTGTGTCAAATACTTAATTCAAAGTGTCAAAAAACGAACTATTTTTCCAACGGCTGCTTTTGAGTATTCAAATGCTTCTTAAATAATATTTAAGTAGCATTTGAATACTTCCTAAAATAATATTTAAAAAGCATTTGAATATTCAAAAGAATAAAAGCAGCCGTTGGAAACATAATTCGACTAATTTCTTAACTACAAAGCTAATCTCACACTTAGTACAAAATAAAAAATAGATCTTAGAGCCACGTATACTTAAATCCGGAGAGCTTTTTCACCATGAATTTATTAAATCTTCACGACATTGTTTTCTATGAGGCATTTTTTCGCCTAATATGAATATCTCTTGAGCGGACAAGAGTGTCATGTTATATCAACGTCTTATTTATCTGTTTTGGATGAAAACTGTTATATTTCTTAATCGACCTATACAGACATTATACTGTATAATAGGTAGGTATGCAAGTTGCATGTTTATATACGTTATCTCTTAGTTATAACTTGCATAAGAAATTACAATTTATCGATAAATTAATATCGTTCGCAAGTCCCTAGGACAATATTATTCATGCCACAAAATCTTCTCTGTCTGATACTGACAGATGCCAGAGAGTGTGACTACGATAGAAAGTCAAGTACTATTAATACTTGGTTTTAATGTACGCTATAACGAAGTGGTTTTTGTTTCTTGATAGTATAAAGGTCATTATGGGAGAGGTTAGTTTTTATTATCCTTGAATTATTATAATTCCAAATGTACTCTGTAACAATCTTTAATAATAATACAAATGCGTGTGCGTGAGTCTGTTTGTTTGTTTGTTGTTGTACCCACGCTTCCTTTATCTATATATATAAAAGGCAAACCTGACTGACTTATATATCAACGCACAGCCGAAACTACTGTACCTAGAAACTTGAAATTTGGTACAGGGGTTCCTTTCTTGATGTGAGTGAGCACTAAGCAAGGATTTTCCGAAAATCGACCCCCAACGGGAAGAAGTAGGGGGAGTAGCTGGAAACTAATTCTACGCGTACGAAGTCGCGGGCGTCCTCTAGTTTTTAATATGTCTATGTAACTTGTGGTAACTTCGCTGGTTAATGTTAAATTCATGTTATTTTTTATCTTTAAGTTATATTGTACCGTTTGTGCCCAAATAAAACATTAAAACATTAAAACATTTTAACACTTTCACGCTTTTAGCGATCTCGTGAAATTTAGACCATTGATTGATAGCTTAGAAATATAGGCTTATTTTTATTCCGATAACTTGGATAGTTCCCAAGAAAATTACCAAAAAAAGATTTATAGAAATGGTCGTATTGTCGATGCAATTACTATCAAAACAAATAAGTTTCATAACTTAAGGGCTACAGAGTACAGACCCAGTTAAATCACTTTGGTCTCTTTAGCAGTATCACAATACGCGCATTAAATGGACATCCTCATGTAGGTGGTCCGTCTGTATGAGCGTATCCTGCCTCACAATTGGCTAATTGCGATTCAACGCCGGCGGCTCACCGGCCTGCTTCACATGCATTGTTTAATGTTAATTGTATATAAATAGGCACATGATTAATCTAAAATACACCTACGGAACCATTGTTTAGGGTTTTGGACCACACTTAGACTATTTAATCATACGCTGTTTGGTAAACACTTGATTTTATTTTAGCATTACGGAGTTTTGTGATGCTGTGGGTGGAACCTTGTCATAAAAACAGCGTTGCCACGTAACATAAAATGACGGAATTAATCATTGGCTTTTTACGACAGGGAATATAATAAACAAATCAATATTAAAATTTCGTGGTTTAGAAAATATCATTTAACTGTAAAATTCTTTGCTTGATTTCTTTAACATGAAATGAAAATTAATAAACCTTGAATAGTTATAACCCGAGTTTTACATAATGTAGTAGATATAAAGCTTCAAAATACTATTTATTTTAATAAAGACCATCCTAACGGTAAATCGCATTTAATTAAGTTCACAAAGGGGCCACGAATAATCGGACATAGATACATACATTCATAGAATATTATAATTATCATACTTTTTAGGTAGAAACACTCATCGGTTTATTAGCAACCGCTGAGGTTCAAACTATCTTATGATCACGATTCGAAATTTTAACTTACTATTTAATAATATTAAATAATACACATCTAAATTAGATTAAACTATCAATTCGTGTAAATATACAACTGTTGTCTACCGTGATTACCATAATCTCTAGGCGTGTGGTAATTTGGTGCAATTAATTGATCCACCGGTTCACAGCTCTGATCACTAATGTTTGATCTGCTTCTGATCACGTCTATGATCCAGTGATCAACTAATCGAATTAAACGTGATATTAACATGGAAATTAACTTATCATGCTTGTCTAAGATAAAATATACCTATAGAGGTCGAAGAAAGGATGAATCGTGGATTAGGTAAATTGCGGCAATAATATCTATTTCACAGGAATTTTAAACTGAGTTGTTAAGGTTTCAGCGGTTTGTAAATTAAAATTTCTGTGATTTATTTAGCATTTGAATGACTTTGGTTTATTCTTTCGGAATCTAGTATTTTTAGCTGATGATGTTAAATTGCAAGGACAATCCATATGCGTGGTAATTTCAAAAAATATACGAGCATCTTCCTTTAATATAATACTTTGTCCCTTTGATTTTCCTTTTTGTCTTCAAAATAATGCTTAAAGTTCCCACTGTTCCCACCACAAAATTTGGTGCAATGCCTAAACACTGCAATAAAAATATAGTTAACCAACTACCCTGCGCCTCCTTCCGCACATAACTTTTTATCGCTATTCTATAGATGTCTAATAATTTAAAAAAACCTATGCTGGTTTCCATTCTATAAACTATCTCGATTCAATTTCACATGGGTCGGTGTTTAACTGTGAGTGAAGACGAAATCAAAAACATTGTCGCATTTATATTACTAGGTAACAATAACTTCGACACCACCAATACCTCTCAATACGTCAGAGATAGGTATTAAAACCCCGTGGATCCAATCGATAATGTCCCGGCCTGTGTAAACCACCCCTTCCCCCCCCCATTGTACAGATATAAGAACCCTAAAGAGTTTCCCGGATACGTATTTAGTTAGGATTTATTTGAGTTTATCGATGTCTTGGTTGGTTTGGTTCGATCATTGATTGAGTAGCGATTTGTCTTTTGGAATTAAAGATGAAAGCTATTTTTTTTTAATGAAAATGTAAATCTTGGGAAGGATTTGAATGAGTTTTTGTATTTAAAATACCAAGAGAAAATCTCACTTAACTAGTCCCAAACTGTGCTCTAGGCTTGTGTTATATAGATAGGTAATGGACAACTAAGTATATACGAGTGTATACTCGTATTAATAAATTCATACTAAACATCCAAGACTCGAAAAAAAATCATTACCGGGGCTAGAACTCTGGACCGCTGGCTTAGTAGGCAGGGTCACTATTAACTAGGCTTAATGCTGCATAAAATAAATACATTTTGACTTATAAATGAAAATATATTTTTCAACTAAACTCAACCAACCAACGAACGAACGAAGAAGTTTTGAAAAAGTGAACGAGAAAAAACATATTTTAAAAATATAGATTGTAGAAGAGATGACATGATGGAATACCTAATACGGCACGATAATTTCTTTTAAAACATTTTGGAGGGCCAAAGGGAAGAAAAAGAGGACCTAGACTTACTTTAGCCAAATAAGACAGAATACCAACGTCGTGTGATTCAGGTCAGAGGGCCCTGCCAAGATGCATTGCGCTAAGTAACGTTCCTATTCGTTTCCTTTTTAAACCAATCGCGTCACTGTTAGATCACGTGACTTTTCGTATCACGTCATCTACCAGTGACGCGATTGGTTTAAAAACGAATCGAATAGAAACGCTAGTTATCGCAATGCATCTTGGCAGGGCCCTCAGGAAGTGAAAAAGCTGACAGAGACCAGAGAAAAGAGGAAATTATTCCAACGACAAGAGCTTAGGTTCTGAGTTAAATGAATGATAATATTTCAACTATTTACGGCAAAAATATTTCAGTACCAAATTTAGTACGAACAATATTCTTTTTAACACAGAAAAATACGTCTATTTCTCGGCTATTTTCCTTCTAAGTGTTCTATTCAAGGAACACTTCAAAGGAAATCTTTAAGAAGCTCGACACCTGAAGATCGAAGTGGGATTTTCTTCCCATCCCGGGAATTGTTCCTGGGGGGATCGATAAATGCGTACTACGCGTTGTTTCTAAGTAAACCTTTTGTTTCTTGATTGGTCCTGAAGGAGGGTTTCGTTTTTCGGGGATATATAAATAGCATCAGGGCCTCTATTCCATCCGGTAAAATCATATAACGTTTGACATGATATCGTCAAAAATACACTGGTAAACATCTTAGCCTAATTGTGTATAATGTGGTTACGACATTATCAACAAGTTTTTAAAGTTGTTGGTAATTCTGTAGCTCTGCCTACCCCACTCTGGGAATGAAAGCGTGGGAATATGTATGTATGACTAGAGGACGCCCGCGACTTCGGACGCGTGGAACTAGTTTCACGCTACTCCCCCTATTTTTTTCCCGTTGGGGGTCGACTTTCGGAAAATCCTTTCTTAGTGCTCACTTACATTATGAAAGGAACCCCTGTACCAAATTTCAAGTTTCTAGGTACAGTAGTTTCGGCTGTGCGTTGATAAGTCAGTCAGTTTTGCCTTTTATATATATAGATATCGTATTATCAACGTTAAGATAACATGTCAATGACAATATGGTTTTACTCACTGGAATAGAGGCCCAGGCTCAGGGGACAAATTTACACGAATAGATGCAGTTTTAAACTAAGCTCAAGGCATGTACTTTTTTTAACATAGGTAGAGAACAAGCTAGCACACTGAACACCTGATTCGTTCAATCTCAAGACCATAATCCTGAGACTACCAATGCGTTGCCAACCCTAAGAACTAAGATGGAATGCATCTATGCAAGTAACTTCACCGGTTGTCTCATCCCCTCACCGGAACACAACAATGCGAACACTGCTGCTTGGCAGTGGGTGAAAGGATAAGATAGACAAGCACTACTAGAATAGGTTCTATCCCATTCATTATACTCAAAATCCGCTGAAATACATACATACATTAAATCACGCCTGTTTCCCAGAGCGGTAGGCAGACACTCCTTTCCACCTGCTACTATCCTGAAAAATCTCTTTCGCTTCTTCCACATGGCGTTATGATACTACTTACTTCATGTATCATGTATTGAACACGGAATAACATACATATTTATTTTACAGAGAGAAAACTTATTATTTGCCATCAGGTTTGACTTCATAAACTCAATATCTTTTTTAGTTTCATTGATTTTAAATTGTGTGTAGGTAGCTATGTGTTTGTTAACGGTTCCGTATGAATATGCACAAACATGGCTACGCATGACCATCCATCGGTACCTACATTTCATAAAGAAGGATTTTATATACTACTAGAGGACGCCCGCGACTTCGTACGCGTAGAATTAGTTTCCCGCTACTCGCCCATTTCTTCCCTTTGGGGTCGATTTTCGGAAAATCCTTTCTTAGTGCTCACTTACATCATGAAAGAAACCCCTGTACCAAATTTCAAGTTTATAGGTACAGTAGTTTCGGCTCTGCGTTGATATATAAGTCAGTCAGGTTTGCCTTTTATATATATAGATGTTCAATTAGCAATATAGAAAGTAAATTAAAAATCCGACTGCATTTTTTGAAATTGTTGAGATTGTCTATACTATGATAGTAGATATGATGTAACTTTGATTAAAATATTATAATATAACCTTTGTCACTTCCACAACCGAAACAAATCTAACCATCCATCCATGTTTGAATCCATCAAGCCATTTAGGCTGCAAACACTCGAAAATTAAACATAATTCTCCTTTTGACGCATGTGATAGAAAGATACTGTCGTGCCATCTCAGGTGTCCCATCATCTTTTCTCTTCGCTGTAACTTACAAAAAGTATTATAAAAAGCTTCATCAACAACCTTTTACCACTAACCGCCACCTAACAAACCAATTTAATTTATATTTGAACGATTTATAATAACGGTCTTGAACGTTTAAGTCTTAAGCCGGCTTCAGACGTTGCGAGTAGTTAAATTTAGTAGACAGTGTTTAGTACTGGCCGCACGCTAAGTCGCGCGCAACATGTAGAGTTTCTGGGCAGATGCAGTTTCTGACTCGTAAGCCACTTAGCTTAATGTCGCTGGACTGGAAACGTGTAATAAAGTTCAAGGGTATTAATGATTTTACGCAGACATGTTTGTTTAGTGTCAGAATTAGTGGCATTAAAGTTTCAGCGTAATAGTTATTTCGGTTAATATAATTTATACAGAGGGTTATGTTATGTTACAACTCAGGATCATAGCATGAAATATGATTGGTAAAAGAATTTAAGGTAACAAAAATAAATATTCATACTGGTGTTTATTAAACTTGACATACCTACAAATATAAGCGTATTTGTTTTTAAGTTTGTTGAAATCTTGCGAGTCAATTTTTAACCAGTTTATTATTAGTTTCTTCTTATAGTAACGTAACCAGGTGATGACCGTGCAAAATAGTACTTAAAGAGGCGCCAAACGCTTGTATAAAAAAAAAACTTATTCTATCAGTGACGTCATAACAATGGAAGTCAGTAATTGTAATTGCAATTGAATTCCTAAAACTAAAACAAAAGAAATGTCAGCTCTACAGTGCAGACTACCCTAAAACTCGTGCAGGTGCACCCAATGTCTCTGATACGAACAGTCTTGGTTGCTGGCAACAACAGCCAGGATGCTATTAGGGCTGCCGCGTACACGAAACATCAAGGAGGCGACCCTTTTACGAATAATGGCGTAGAAGCCATCGGTATGCGCCTCCGCAAACATACCGGATGCACTACAATATCGCAACAGCCCCATTAGTATCCTGAAAGCGTTGTTATATTGCACCCTTAACATATTCAGAGTTTTCAGCGTAAACTTTACCCACAGCCTGTCGTGTAGACATTCTGGCAATATGCTTTGAATATCGAGATTTTAACCTCTCTAGAGCAACAAGCAAAGCGGGTGAGCATATTGCATTTTACGGATAGAGCTCATTATCAGTAATTACATTTGATTTCACAAAAGCGGACATAAAAAGCTTACTTACTTATTCGTCGTTATTGTGGTTATTCTTACTCGTCCATTTACTAGCACAGTGTGACACCCGTCTAACCCAATATGCCCTAATGACAATCGATGCTTTTAGAACGCGGAGAAGGGACGGGAAGGGCTCACTTACGAAATGTTTGGTTCGCGTGCCGTGGAAATGTCATGTGTGTGGACACGGCCCTTTTAGAGCGGAATCTATTATTGATCTTATGAAAATGTCAATAAGAGGATTTGTTTCAAAATAGTTACTACGATGAATTCCGCTTTGATTTCATTGTTGTTATTTAAAGGTACATTAATAGTAGATTGTTCAACAAGGGACTTAAACAAGCCATGATGTCAAGAGATGTTTGTTTAGCCACCCCGAGCTGAGTGATGGTGGCTATAGTTTGAGTGTCATTATGGTTGTTTAGTCTCAACTCAAGAAAAAAATGACGTTCTATCCAAAATTACAATATTTATTAGAACAAAGTTCCTTTTTTTTCATCTTTATTTAAAGAGCTTGGTCACTATAGTGACTAAGCCGCTCTATTTTTGTTACAGAAAGTCTCTTATCTTCTACTTAAACCTACTGCAGCCAGTTTATACATTAGTTTGGCGCCATCAGACAATGGATGAGCTAAACAATAATTACAATACCCCCTATTAAAAACAATGTCTCGTCAATAATTTGCCTTCTCGCGGCTTCGTTCCGGACGCATTCCATCAAAATGTGGTACACGTCTTCTACTACATTGCATTCTGTACAGTTGGGTGACGGAACCTTACGCATCAAGTTTGTTCCGCGGTCTTGCATATTTAGCCAACAGATTCAAACTTGACAACTATTTTTAAAACTTATTATACCTAGCATATTTATCCTTATTGTAATTAAATAGATTCATATTCGTAATCACTAACCGTGTTTCACGAAATTGAATTTATATATTCTTGCACAGTTATCATTTTGAGGTTATATCCACGCCCTAAGAATTGTCTATACACAATCACTGAAAATGGCAAGAAAATGGCGATAATCCTCCATTTACAAACACCGTGATTGGTTGTTGTTTAAGAGCATAAGAAGTGAAAAAGTTTAATAAGACTTAATAAGCCCAGACTTACGCAGAACGTCTGTTAGAATCAGAAAATTATAAGTCTCTGATCAAATAGGTACAAGGGACTAACGACAAAGTGGAATAGAGCCCTTGGTAGTCCAAAATGTTGAAATGGATTAGTAAAAGAAGTGGCCTCCCGAATCTCCTGTCTTATTACTACGTAGGTGATATTTCTTTATATAAGTGGTCTAGTACCCATAGTACAACCCTAGGACTAGGTCAATTTGTTTGCTATTTTCCGCTGATGTGTATTTGTTATGTATTTATTTTACTTAGAAATACTTTCAATGTCGCGTGATTAGGCTGCGAGCTGGGACCCAATTCTCGTGACTTCGAGATGATTTTTCATGCGAGATTAACTGTCAATTGCATACGTTTTTTCGACATAAAAAATCACCTCGAAGTCACGATAATTGAGTCCCTGATTCGAATTAGCACGAACAGTGAAAAACTGTAACAATTGTGTTTGTCTATATGTGAAAACTGTTATGGGTTTAGGATTTTGCCAACGTTATTCAGTACAAAAATCAATGGATTTATTCTTCTAGGATCGTTGGGTCAAGCCTTTGTGCAGTCGCCTGTGACATTCCGTATATTTTGACAAGCGAAAATAATTAAGAAATACATCTAAAATGCAATGTGGTCAGCTTAGCTTTTGTAAAACTCCTCTTAAACAGAAACTATGTATGTACACGTCTAACGCTACATCTAATAAAGGTCCTGATTGATTTATATCCGGCCGAGACGGGGTCATATTAGATTATTTATAAGTGCCCGAATTGACCGGCCGACGGACGTACCCTACAGTATTAGACATTACGGGCCCTTTAGAGCGGACACACGCCGATAAATCGGGAGATTCGGGAGGCCACTTCAAAAATAGTTCGTGTTCTCTTTTCCTCTCTCTATTACGAGTTAAGAGTAAGAAGGATGGGATGCGCTGAGTTCTAAGGTTGACATGCAGCGACCCATGTAGGTTTCGGTTTTACATTGGTTAAGTTAATTTGCGTTAATTTATGCACATAATTTATGTGCATTTTGAATGACTATATTTATATAGTTTTGAGTTTTTAATTTTGTAAAACATATTTTCTTACTGTTGAACTAATTTTATAAATCTTGGATTCAAATAGTTTTTTCTTGTCTAGTAAACATTTACCCTTAAACACCAAAAGGTCAAAATTAAATGAATGTAAAATAGGAAAATACCAACAAATAAAAAAAAATCTGATTAAAAAAAAAAAATTGGAGGTTGACTTTCTTTTTACTTCGTAAAAATTTAGTGTATCCGAAACAGAAGACCACATAGTGCAGATCATTAAAGATATCATTAGACCATAACAGCACCTTCCAGTTATTTTTCTCTTTGGTACCTACTTATGTGGTGGTAAGAACCTGCCTGCGTAGCGTCCTACTGCCGAGCAACAATGTTCGCATTGATGTGTTCCGGTGTGAAAAAAAGACACCCGGTGAAATGACTTGCACACAGACAATCCACCTTAGTTCTCAAGGTTGGCAACGTATTGCGGTCTTAGCATTGCAATCTTGTGGTCTGCATGTCTACCTTTATCAAGCGAATAATCATTACGTAGACGTTTATTTACCACATGCAGCCAACACAAATAAAACGCATATCTCGCCCGCGGGGCCGATATTTCCTCGTGTCGAGGGACCTCTTTCTTTTCCAGCGCCGGAGCAATATATCTCGTCCGCGACTGTGGTAACCGAATAAAACAGTGTCCCATGTTGTTTAACTTAAGATGTGGGTGAAACTTGCATCTGTCACTGGTATTGGGAACACGGAAGTGTTTATCAAAAAATGTAACTGATATTTTGACAGGAAACTTGTGAGTCGGCCATAAAATGGTTATGGTCTGGCGATTCACTTGTTTCCGCTGCGTTTTTAGGACTCTATAATGGGTAAGGTATAAGATAAGATTCATTATGTAAAAGTAAACTATCAAAATTAAAAAAAAATACAAATGAAGAAGGGTAACTAACTCACAGGCCACACCTGATAAATAGGATCTTTGACTCAGAACCAATTGCAGTCTCAAGAATGCAATCCTAACACTGAAAATGCGTTGCAAACCCTCAGGATTACCTCTCTTAAGGTAGACCCCCATGGTAATTATTTCACGTGGTCTTTTCCCCACGATGGAACATAATAATGTTTGACGGTAGGTTGAAGAATAATCTTGTAAAAGGTAAACCTGACTGACTTATATATCAACGCACAGCCGAAATTACTGTACCTAGAAACTTGAAATTTGGTACAGGGGTTCCTTTCATGATGTAAGTGAGTACTAAGAAAGGATTTTCCGAAAAACGACCCTCAATGGGAAGAAACGGGGGGAGTAGCGGGAAACTAATTCTACGCGGACGAAGTCGCGGGCGTCCTCTAGTGAGTTATTAAAACACATGAGAGGTAAATCAAATTTTGTGCCATGCTTTTAATTTCTAAAACAATCTCTGTAGTAAAATTTATAAGTCCGAGTTTCAAATACCAATATTGATGTGTGATGTGACACATTTGGTACCACTGTGTCAGATACACATACCACAGTCGTCAGTTTTCCTGCGGTCCGTTGCCCGTCCCGTATTTTACCCCAAATAGTTTGTTTGAAAATAAAATTACTTTTCCTTTTCACGAAATGTGGCGATAACACTATCTCTTAAAAGGTTAGACATGCCCACCATTATCATGTTTGTAGATGAGTTGAACTGGTTAGATGCGGATTTGACTAGAATTGATTTTTTTGCTAGCTAAATGTTTAAGGAGTTGGTTTTTATATCTTCGCTTGTATTTCTAGGAATAACTTTAATTGTAATTGTAAATAATGAACTTGGAAAGTCATTTGGTAAAACATTTAAAAAAAAAACTTGACTGTAACTTATACTCAAATAAACTCGTTTCGCTGTTGCACTTAAACTAGTTAAAAGAGTTAATGGTTACTGAATATTTGAGTAAAAATCAAGTCATTTTATAAGGTTGTCACTAGCAAATTTTTTATAAAAAAAAATACTTTGTAAGTTCCTACGTTATAAAGCAAAAACTACTGAAGATAAAAGACACCCTATGGTTTGTTTGACTACGTTGCAATCACAACTTAATTAAAATAAGTATAAAGGTACATACACATACATACAAACCGTCACGCCTTCATTCCCAGAGTGGGGAAGTATTGGGTCTGACGAAAAAAAAACAATAGAATCCTCTTTCGCCTTTCTACAATATTGTGTACATTTTTTACAAAAACTTATCCAAATCTGTTATGATTGCCCGCTTTTGTCGTACTTGGTATATTACTACAAAAAAAATAACGCATCTAAAGTAATATTGATCTCGTCTGTACTTCGCCTGTACAGCCAAAGGTTGCAGATAACATCATTCCCTTGGGATGGACTAGTATATGGAGCAAAATGAAGGCTGGAGGACCGAACCTCTCAGGCCTCCAGCTGGGAGGAATATCGGTCTGAATACGTAACGAAGAGGTAGAAAAAAACTTTATGGATGAGGCTGTAAAGAAGATTTTGAAGCGAAAAGAATTGGTTTAGTAGCGGGGTTTTTATTTAATTCTGGAATTTTCTAAATGAGTAGGTAGTTATGCATTGTTGTGTGCCGGTCTAAGGCTAAAAGAGAGAGAGACATTTTATCTTAGTACTTAGGGTTGGCAATTTATTGGCAATGTCTTGTGCTCGAGTTCTTACATCAAGTTGCCTGTGTGTGGCTTTATCCATGTTATATATAAACAGAACTTTGACTAGTTTAGCTCATTTTAACGCATTCCCTGCTGGTAACGCATATAAGCTTCTCTGTACTCAGGTGGCGCTTTTCTTGTTTTTTACGATGCTCACGTACCAAAAGGCTATGCGCGCACGAGCAACTTAGTTGCCTGGCGACAGTACATCTGTCTCTTTTGCACGTTTAAAATGCAAAAACTTGCAAAAGAGACAGATGTACTGTCGCTAGGCAACTAAGTTGCTCGTGCGCGCATAGCATAACAACGCACATGAGCGTCCTAGGCACTGGTTAAAATTAAATAGAACGCTTATATGCGTCGGCAGGGAATGCGTTTAAGGAACAAAATTGACAATGTATTTACATGTAAAAATAACCAAAAACACTGAAACATCCAGAACAATTCGCGTGAAGGCGCAGCCCGATTCTGAATAATATATCTGATTTAAAACCACTTACCAAATTCGCGTCTCGCTCGCTAGTGCGGTGTGCGAGCGAGTATGCATTATTTAACACGGCGTCAGGTCGCGTTGCTAATGTCGCATTCACTCTCTATATGAATCACCTTGCGTGGTGCGGCGGTAAGGAGGCAGCGTTTTAAGGGCAATTCGCACAGCGGGCGGGAGCGGGTCGTGCGCCGGGCGGGCCGGTAGTTCGGCGGGTGTTTTAACATGGAGTTATATGGAAGCATTCACACACGCGGCGGGACGGGCTGCGCCCGCCGCCCGCCGCGGTTTGGCGCTATGTGTGAATACGACGACCCGCGCGGGTCCCGCGATGAAAAACGACATGCCCTGCGCCCGACCTGCTTTCGCCCGCTGTGTGAATTGCCCTTTATTGTGTTAAGTGAAACTTGCACCATAATAATCAATTATTGGCTGTTGCCCGCAACTCTGTCCGCGCAGAAAAATTAAATATAGCCTATGTTCATCAGGGATAATGTAGGATTCTAATGATGAAAGAATTTTTCAAATCGGTCTTGTAGTTTCGGAGCCTATTCAATGCAAACAAATAATCAAATCTTTCCTCTACATAATATTAGTGTAGAAATGGAAAAGGCAAGCGAGCGCACAGGCCACCTGATAGTAAGTGGGCTCTAAAGCCCATTAAAATTTGCAAAATCAAGACGGAGCAAAGTCCTCCCACCACTTAATTCACTATTCTAACCCCCTAATTCATAAACGCACTATTTTTTTTAGCTAAAGTATGTTTTGTCACTTTCTGCGAGATGCAAATCTCACAATGACAGATATTGTGCGTTTATGAATAAAAGGAGAAAAGTGTTTACTAGTGTGTAGTAGTAATATAAACGATGTGTCCGCTTAAAAATAATTATGTTAATAATCGTTCTTATTAGTTTTAAAACAAAGGCAACCGTAATATCGTAGTAAAACTACAGCAACTTTAACAATTATGATTATGACACGGTATAAGACAGTGGAAAGAGATCCAGAGGCAGTCAATAGGTAATCAGAGTTCGAAGTTTCTTTGGCTCTGTCCCTTTCGATTTAATCGATAAAAGATGGGATATTTCGAGTTGAGCCTTTTTAAATAACTATCCTGATTTATAAAACGTATTTGTTTTGGAATATCTTTTATGACTTGCACCACACAGTGAATGCGGTAACTCATATTCTAGTAACCCACTCGAATGTCTTTGAATTTTATAACGCCGGTGTGATACTGTTATTGGAACCAGCCCGGAGTGATTCATGTAAAGCGATCGCAGAGTGGGCATTAGCTTAACCATATTTCGATCAAGAATATGAGGAGAATTGTATGAATATGATTTAACAACAGACTTTAGGCCTGGGTCCTTAGATTCGTTTTAATTTAAATTTATTGACTTTGTAATGATTTTATTCTGGTTTAATTAACTGGATGAGCGAATTTCCGCGAATGTACCTAAAAGTAAGTACGTATTAAGTACCTGTAAGTAAGAGACACCTAAAGGAGTAAAAGCCTGTAGTATTGTTAGGCGATGGGCTGGCAACCTGTCACTAATAGGTACACTGGTAAACATCTTAGCCTAATTGTGCAAAATGTGGTTACAGAATTATCAACAATTTATTGGTAATTCTGTAGCCCTGCATACCCACTCTGGGAATGAAGGCGTGAGTTTATGTAAATATTAGAACCGTGAAAAAAAAAACATTTTGTGCCTATTATTTTTGATCACGTCGCAAAACTATCACTGTTTATCATTTATTCTAACTTATTTATCTCTCAATTGATATACCGTCGCCAATTTACCGAAGTATTCAATACTCGGCATGCTCCGCTGCAAGTTCTAATTGACGCAACCGACGACTCGGTAACTCGCAGAATGTTGGAAGTTTCACGCTGAGTTGGCAATTTGTGTACTGCTTCAGTCTTCGATGGAACTAGATGCCATTTATGTTGAAGATATCAGAAATACAGGGCCTCTGTTCAACTCGGTTAACCATACTGCTCTTGACGTGTTTTCGTATTGTCAACGTTTTGATTGCTCTTATTTACGTGACAGTAATGGCGGCCGAGTTAAAAATAATACCATAACACGTCAAATGCAATATCGAGTAGAATATTTGTCTAGCCCAGGTGTAGGTTTACTCGTAAAATTTAACATCTTGTTTTGTTTAAGTTTGTATTTATCTTCCTTATAGGATTTCAGTATCTGTAAGTAACTCGGGTTCCACATCTACTTTTTTAAACAACGCTGTAAGTTAAGCTTACAGTAAAATTATATATTTTACCTTGCACAAGTTTGGACGTCCACCATTTTTGGATATTTTCTACAGGTTTGTTCGAAATCTTGTCCAAGTAGCCAACTGGTCATAGTTTTAAGAGTCTTATCTCAATAACTATTAGGTATAGAAACCCACCCGACTGCATAATTTGATAATGTCGTCATTGTATGGCAACAATCATGTCATATTTATAGTTTGTCATTTTCCTTAATAAGTAAAAATATCCAGTGGCACTGGAGATGGTAAGGTGAATCTAACGACATATCGTTTGTCAACATAGGGACTTCCGTTCAGCCTCCGCGAGGGGTCAATAAACCATACATACATACCCACATACTTACATAAACACATGTCAAAAACACTACTCTTCTTCAACGGAAGTCAGTAAAAAAACCTAATAGCTGTTATACGCGTTCCGAATACGCCGATACTCCCCCTTGCACCCCCTTATCCTTCAAAGTTATTCCACAAATTTCATAAACCGTTTCAGTTTCAAGTAGAGCACGGATTCCTTAACGGATTCAGTACAAAATTAAAAATTCCGGGCTTCCTTACTTCCCTGCTTGCAATTCATTCGTGCAATTAGAAGATTGAAGCAGGCGGGGTGATTCTTCCCTTTACTTGATTGCTTACAATTAATGACATGATTTAGAGATTACTTTTGTTTCTAGTGGCTTTAACGTCGGGTTTGAACTGTCATACTAATTTGACAGATAAGTGAAAGCGACTAGTAAATGGTATTTCAATTTTGACACAACTTCCTATAAAATATCATTAAAGTCGATCCTTCAAATTGATATACTCATCTTATCGACTTTTTTGTTTTATTACAAGCAAACGGAATTCAACCTAAGGGTTGCATCCACATAGGGAAGATGTAGGAAGGACATAAATCTTTAATATATATTGTATATTCACTGGTAAGTTGATAAAAGAGGCTAACAACCGTATTCACAAATAATACTTAAGGGATCTTTCACTGAGTAAACGCACCGCGTTCCATACAGCTTTGTGATTGGTCCTTTTTGATCGACCTTCTGTTTATGAGACGATTTGAACAACCATCCTGTGCGTTCGTGAACTCTATGAGACCTCATAGTGACGTTTGTGAATACGGGTGATAGTTTCCGTCCCGAAAAGATTGGTAGTTCTACAGGCAATAGCAATAGATGAGTGCAAAAATAGAGATAAAACAGTAGTAAAAGTTAAATAATTCTACGTTTGACTTTATGGTCCTATCCCACAAAATATTTTACGTGTCAAGTCAGCAAAACATACAAATTTGTTATATCGTACATTAGCAAAGTTTCTCCTTTGATACTGCATTGCAAAGGAGGCGAGAGTTTGGTGGATGCAAACGTCGCAAGAACACTAAATTATGGAAGGTTGGCGAGATGATAGTAATATGGCTGGTTACCTATCATAAGGTAGCATCTTCGTTTCCAACTACTTCAATTATTCGAATTTTCACAATAATAGCAGGTAGAAAAGTAGCAAGCAAGCGAACCTAACCTTACCTTCAGGTTCTACATACATACATACATACATTAAATGACGCCTGTTTCCCAGAGGGGTAGGCAGAGACCACTTCTTTCCACCTGCTACGATCTTGACAAATCTCTTTCGCTTCTTCCACATTCATACATCGAGTCATGCACGCACGTCGGTTTCGGGTACTTAAAATTCGGCCCTTTTCCAGTATTTCTCCGATTTGATTAGAAAAAGTACGCCTAGGGCGGCCCCTTCCGACCCTTCCACCTGCCTTCCTTCCTTTCAGGTTTTAATTATTTAAATATTATGTTCAGTTAATGGATACAGTAAAATACCCTAACTTATGGATATTCGGATAAGTGAAAATTGTAATCCCAAGCACAGTTTAGCAGTCTCAAGACTGATAATGCGTTGCTAATATGAATTGCCTCTGTGCTACTTAGTTTAGTTTAGGTGACATAAGATTTACCGCCTGTTTCACAATCGACAAGTAAATCATATTTGACGGATAAATTTAGCCCTTTCTCTTTCTTACACTTGAAAATAGCTAAGGAGAGAGTCAACTTTAAATGACAGATAAATTTACTGGTCGATTGTGAAACAGGCCCTTAACCCTTCATCTGTATATTTCTAAGATAGGGTTTTAATTTGCTTGTAGAAGAATCTTAAAAATTCAATCTTCCATAGATAACATTCAGTAGTTCCAAACATGGAACCAATTGAGAGCTAGGAGCGTTTAAACTCGGTCACGTGACAGCGATGACGTCATAGCCACACAGACGACAGGTACAAAATTTTGCGAGGCGACACAGACAAAGGGTTAAAATGTTCTGTTCTTTTTTACCTTTTACACGTTACGTTTGATTCTAATTTTACGTTTTCTCGATGTAAGACGCAGATAATTGAGGCACTTTTTACCCAACTACCGAAGGAGCAGGGTAATGTTTTTGACCTGTATGTATGTATGTGGAAGAAGCGAAAGAGATCTGTCAAGATCGTAACAGGTGGAAAAAAGTGGTCTCTGCCTACCCCTCTGGGAAACAGGCGTGATTTAATGTATGTATGTATGTATGTATGTATGTATGTATGTATGTATGTATGTATGTATGTATGTATGGTTATTTGTTCCCTTGTAAAAGGTGAACAGATGGATCGATTTCGATAAGCGAGGTGTCACTAGGTACATTGGTGTAATAAAAAATGTAAACATGATAACTAACATTATATTGACGACATGTCATCATCCAAACAGCAGTTGGGTATTTTTAAAGCTTTTTGTTATTTGGTAGCAGTAAGATTCGCCCTGCGAGTCAGAAGGATTTCTTAAACCCGGTCGAGAAATACAACCTCCAATTAGGCGCGCAAACGCCTTTGAGATCCTTAATTACCGTTATCCCTCTCATTTAAATTTAACTCCGGCATTAGAGCGGAGATCGGTTTTGTTTTCATATTTAAGTCTTTCAATTTTCAAGTTGGTTTTGCTGAACGGTAAGGTTTTTGGTTTGTGTAATCAATCCATTAGTTAAATGTTGAACATGGTTTCCAGGCGATTATTAGTTTTGTGTTTTTCTTAGATTCAGTGATTGTGGCAATGTATAGTCAGCCAAAATTGCCCGCTGCATTAGACACAATATACACTCTTTCGCATTAAAAAAACCTACTTTTGCTTTGCCGTAGTCGGGTAATTAAATAAATATCGGTGGATATGGCAGATGCGGGAAAAAAAAGTCAGGAAAAGAGAATCTGAATCTGAATCTGAATTGTCCAAATTACCTATCCTAAAAACTGGTAATATAGTTTACAAGATGATGCAATTTTAATCCATACTAATATTATAAATGCGAAAGTGTGTCTGTCTGTTTGTCTCTCTGCCTGTTTGTTACCTCTTCACGCTTAAACCGCTGAACCGATTTAGATGAAATTTGGTATGAAGATAGCTTGAGTCCCCGGGAAGGACATAGGCTACTTTTTATCCCGGAAAATTAGACAGATCCCGAGGGAGCAGCGATAAACGACTTTTACGCGGACGGAGTCGCGGGCAAAAGCTATGTTAAACAAATCGGTTGCTACATTATTACCAGACATAAGAATCCAGGGGGCAAAATTTGATGGCAGGTAGCGAGTTCCTATATCGATAAACTCAATTATCGATGTTTGTTAATATACTAGTGATCACTCCAAGTTTTGTTTGTAAAAATATACTTTTATTAAAATTGTAAAAATTAAACAAAATAATATCTCTTATTCTTTTTTAAAACCGATTTATGAAATTTTACTAATCATAATATTTTTTTTCGTTACTGTCCCATCTACTAATGTTAATAAACGATCAGAATTTGTTCAAAATTTTCGAACGTTAAACGTCTCCGTCGGGCTGATAAATCCATTTCAGGTGGCTAAATGACTTTTCAATTTGTGTGGAGCTCATAACATTTTTTTTTAAATATGCTCTGTGTATTTCATACTCGTCTTCAGAAAAATACTTACAAAAAAAATACATACAATGCTGGGGGCGATCACTAGTATATGGAAAAAGCATAGATAATTGAGTTCATCGATACAGGAACTATACTTGTCATAAAATTTTGCCCCCTATTCCTATGTCTGATTATTACCTTTTGTGACATTTCTATGAACACATTTTAAAGACACAGCATGATCCTTTTCCCATGCTTTATTTGAAGCCAGCAAAAATATCAAAATCCTTCAGTATTCCCAGTAAAATAGCATCATAAAATGCGAAAGGCAGTATATTTATTGCAGTAAAGCACAGCTCGGGCGGTTGTATCCGGTCTCGACGGATAATTAGCAGGGTTCCCTCAGGCGTTCTGATGCAGTGCTGTCAAATACATTCATGCTGTGTATAGTTGTTTTAAATAGTGTTGGTTTGTTGTGACGTGGGATATCTATATAGGTATATAAAAGGCAAACCTTACTGACTTTTATATCAACGCACTGCCGAAACTACTGTACCTAGAAACTTGAAATTTGGTACAGGGGTTCCTTTCATGATGTTAGTGAACACTAAGAAAGGATTTTCCGAAAATCGACCCCCAACGGGAAGAAATGGGGGGAGTAGCGGGAAACTAATTCTACGCGTACGAAGTCGCGAGCGTTCTCTAGTATTGAATAAAATGCAATGCGTATCACACATTAGGTTGTATTGTCCGGGTTAAGGTGACGACAAATCGCGCTGTTCCATTCTTCGTTCCGAACCGTATTTTTCTTACTATTTTACTATTACAGTTGCATTTACACGTACGGTTCGGAACGAAGATTGGAACGGCGCGTGGCGTTTCCGAACTTTACGTGTGCAGGCCGCTAATCTGAAGGGTTTTAGATCAGTAAGAGGAGGAGGATAACTAGATATCGTATTGTCAACGTTATTATAGTTCTTATTTACTAGACAGTAATCGCGACTGAAAAAATACAATAGCGTTTCAAAAGAAATATGGTTTTACCGAGTAGAATAGAGCCAGTTTAGGTTTGTAGGTTTGATATCTTTTAGGTTGGTTGGTTTATAATAGAAAATAAATCAATTGAATTTTAATCATGCTATTATTTTGTTCATATTGAAGTATTAACCTTGATAAGTTTAATTATGTGATATTGGGTTCTCTGCCTTTTGGCAACAATATGTTTGGCAAAAAGTATCGTTTCCCAACCGTTTAATTTGCCAACCCGCTTTTTTTCTGTAACTGTAAATATTTCAGGATTTTTGTAAAAACTAACCTAACCTAACCTTTATGGTTCTACACAATGGTACTGAAATAATTCCTGAAATATTTAAAGTTACAGAAAAAAAAGCGGGTTGGCAAATTAAAAGGTTGGGAAACGATATAATTTGCCAAATGACTTTCGGCCAAAAAGCAGGATACCGTGATATTGGCCTTAGGTCTTCGTACCGTATGGTAAATATCATTTTCTCCCACATGCTCGAAAACCTTACTGTCGTAAAATCAGCCCGCAAAGTTCTGAGTTCCAGGACCAGGCAAAAAAAAAGTTATTATTTACCAGCGGCAGCGGCCACGAAAATGTATAACAATTTCATTACGTACCTGGTGTTTTACTTTTTAAAACCATGTTTGGACTAGGATAACTAACTCCAAACAGCCAAACACTCGTGCAATCAAAATTCTTCCTTGTATATATTACTTTTTAAATGTCATAGACTAAAAAGTCAAACATTATCAAACAGCGTTTATAGCGTATTTAAAAGTGTATCAAATAGTTTGAGGTTTTTTTTATAGAAATTGTTTTCATAAACAAAATAACTTGCCGAAATAACATAAACGCGTAATAAAATGTTAAAATTTAAACCATATTTTATTGAAATTGAATTTATTACGTTTAAATGTTTGATTTTATTTAATGCTTTGTTTCAGTACTTTTAATGATAAGTACGTGTGTCTGTTCTTTTTTTTTCACGGAAATTTTGATCTGTTTAATATTTTAACAATTTGTGTTCTATTTTCTCGCATTGTTGGAGAAAAGCACTATACAAGCCTCGACCGGGAAGGGCGGTTGCTGGACTCGTATATAGCGCGGCCTCGACTGCGTCTCGGTCACGCTAACTCTACTCGTCCCGCAACGGCCTATTTCCCGGTCCGTGCAGTAATGTACTATTAATTAGAAAATTTGGCCCAATAATCCAGGTTTTCTTATTCTGGTTTACCTATACTTGACAGTCAAAACCGAAGTTTGTTAAGGTAATAACGGTAATAACTACAAATTAAACTAAATCACCGAGCTACTCTCTCAATATTACACATAAAAAACTCATAAACCGGCCCCAAATAATCTTGACACAAAATTCCGTTTTCACTCCAACCCGTGATATACTTAATGAAAAAAATTGAAATGAAGTGGATCCCTTATTAATCTTCTCGGGTACTTAAATTTATAAGCGAAGTGAAATATCGCGGACATTTTACTCCCAGAACCTATGCATTTTTTTCTACTCAAAATAAATAATTGCGGGGTATTAAGAGTCAAATTACACTGTATCTACTTAAGCACCCCAGCCACCCTAAATAAATAATCTTCGCGTCTATTTTCAGGGGCGATGCCTCCATAAAAATTATTAACATTTCATGAATTCGCGATCCGGTTTGTTTGGCGGACGCTTTGCCAAAGACCCGATTCGGGGTCAGTTTTGTAAAAAAAACAGAGAGCTCGGTAGGGAATGTTTTAAAAAAAACAGTTTGGTATTCGTCCGTAACAGCGTTACTGGCGGGAAAATGCGATTTTTCCACGGACCGACTATAAAGGGGAATATTCTAAAAGCTTTAAGGCTTGTTTCAGATAGTGCGTTAAGGTAGAAACATACTAGTAGCTTGTCATGATATAAAATGTGAATTGTTAAGGATGTGGATCTTGCGAATACACTGCTTGCGCATCTTTCGGATTGATCACGCACCGCACGCGCACGCAAGCCTCGCGTAATGCACAGCATTCCGACGTCTCAATTTGTAAGTTACTGTATGGATGCAACCTGCGCAGGAGTGCTACGTGAACTAATCGCACTACACACTGCACGTGCGCTTTTAGCGGGCCTTCTTTTACCAGGTACTTTCGCGGCGCGTTCGCAGGATGTGGACGCGCCTTTAAGTATCGTAATTAGTCTTCTGAAATGGAAGCTAGAATTTTTTCATTGTGCCGTAGTCGTGAGTAATTCATGTCGTAGTCGTTGGTGATTCTTGTTTAAACTATATTTTTTGTTTCCTTTTTACAAGCAGTGCAGCATCTACTTATTCCAAAGTCGAAAAGGAAATAAAAGCTTTATTCGGAACTAAAAGTATAAATTATATACATACATACATACATTAAATCATGCCTGTTTCCCAGAGGGGTAGGCAGAGACCACTTCTTTCCACCTGCTACGATCTTGACAAATCTCTTTCGCTTCTTCCACATTCATACATCGAGTCATGCACGCACGTCGGTTTCGGGTACTTAAAATTCGGCCCTTTTCCAGTATTTCTCCGATTTGATTCGAAAAAGTACGCCTAGGGCGGCCCCTTCCGACCCTTCCACTCACTTTCGCTCTGTATATCTCTTTCGTCAATCTTCTTTCATCCATCCTTTCCAAATGACCGAACCATCGAAGCATGCCCTTTTCAATCTTAGTCACTACATGTCATCTTCTTTAAATAAACAAATAAACAGCATTTGACAAAAAAGAAGAATATTACAAACTCATACTTAAACTAAAACATACTCGTATCAGGGAAACGGTTGCCACTCAGCTTTGTGTTAGGTTTGCTTTGACGCTAGTTTATCTTTAACCGCACTAAATGTTTGCGATGCTTCATCCACGCACGACTCACTAGCAAGTTCCTACCTTAACCATCCGACATCTTTGTTGTTTGCTGTACCATTTTTTCCTAAGCTTCATTTCCAAGTGAGTTTATCTCCCCAGCAAAGCAAATTTCCCTTGAAAACCCTCTTAAAATGGAGCAAACATGTTTTATCTGACAACTTTGGACGAGCTACTGCGAGCTAGACTCAAAGAGAGCAGTGCAGTGCAAACGAAGAGCAAAAAAGGGTTTTCCTGGCTTTATTAACTTGAAATATTTGCAGTCCTTCGGGCTGAAGTGGAACGACAGTGTACTTATTTTATCAGAACTTGAAAGAGTTTTGTAATTAAGTAAAATTCAACGGCGAAATGTTGGCGGTGGCAGTGCATTCATTTTATTTCAAACGTTGACGTATTTTACAAGAATTTTAACAGCAATTTTGTTATAGTGTATTTTTATCCTTTCCTACTTTATTATCATATTATAAAATGCAAAAATTAGTTTGTTTGTCTAAACTTAACTGTTCCTGGGAGATTAGCGATCAACCCTATGTTGAAGTATGTCTCAGCTGTAATCCCGGCACCAACCCGAATTATACAAATAAATGACTATAAAGGGATGAAAAGTCAAATACTGGCGCCCAATTCAAATCATATTCTCTTATTTTAATTATGTGTAAACCTGAATTTATAAATGTTTATAAATTTAAGTTAATACATGATAAAATTTACAGAATACGATTCGAATCGGCCCTTATAGCTATGGGTAGGTACTTTTAAATTTATCTTTAGGAAAGAGAAAGGTGTATAGTCTAAAATGGCTGAGTATGACAGTGAAATTTGGGAAAGAAGAAAGCATTGAGAAGTATGATTATGATAAATACTATGTTTCAAGATTAGTGAAGCATTTATATAGTATGAGACATTAATGATAAGCAGATACATAATTCATCAAATATATTCAGATACATACAAAGTAGGTAGGTACATGTCAATCAAACGAAAACAACAATGTCTAATTGTTTGCTAATTATTCGTAGGCACTTATGTAACATGAATCTAGAATGTACAATTAGTATTTAAAGTAAACGATTACCATAACTTGTTTTTTAAGTATGTTTGTTATCAGTTGAGATACTAAAAGTTTGAGATGGGGCTTGTGATTTTCCTTATGTTTTTGATTCCGGTTAAAATCTTGCTCAAAGTAGTCAATCTCTTACCTTAGCGCAAAGGGCTTAAATTTGGAATACTATATTTAAGTAAACCCGAGGGCAATGCTATGGTATCAAGGAGCTCTGCTAATCTGTAGATAGAATCAGAAGGAAGTAATAGGGTCTCCGCTTTCTTAACGTAGACCCATCGAATATGGGATTGGTTATTTTGGTTTCATATTGGTAGGTAAGCATATTATGGATGTACAGTCACCCAATAAAAATGTTGAGCATACTTAGAACCTTGTCATTGTCACTGCCATTGTTATTGTCATACTTGTCATTTGATGTTCAGTTTGAAGTTTATTATGGCAGTGCACTAATGTGCTTAACATTTTTGTTGGGGTACTGTACAAATAAAGTTAGACAAGCAATAAGTGACTCAAAGACAATTTTTTTCTTAGAAACTGTTTGTTCTATGCAGTTTTATACTTACATTTATTAAATCCGTATTAGCGGTGAAGAGCAAATAATCTTAATCGACTGTGAGACGCACAATAGGTCCATAAATTATGCCACTTAACTAACTGTCCATTATACTATCAATATTGCACTGTTTTAATTAAAAAAACCCATTACTTTACACAAGTACTATGTGTATGGTAACTACTCACTACTGTCAAGTGAATCAGTATCATTTTTAAAAGCAACCATTCTTTTCCAGTCCTCGAATCCGGAGACGAGCCGGCCGCCTGCGGCAACCGCCGCACCCTCGTGCTCGCCAACCATCAGAGCACCGCCGACGTGCCCATCCTCATGGCTGCCTGGAACCCTCGCCCCGGCGTCCTGGCGAACCTCATGTGGATCATGGACAGGGTCTTCAAGTTCACCAACTTCGGCATCGTCAGCGTGTTGCATGAGGACTTCTTTATACAAGCGGTGAGTTGTAGATTAAGTTGTTGTGGAGTGTATAACAGATTTGGTTGTTTCAAGATTTTGATATCAATCAAAATGTCTAATTTAAGACAGATGCAGTTAGATTTAAGATGTCAACTATCAAATTTCAATTATATAAGTTACTTATGTCATTGATCAAATCTGTCGGTATTACCTTTTTAAGTGTGGAAAACTCAAGCTGCAATCACGTTGGTGGTTTTAGTAAGAACTTGAATTTCAGATTTCTCATCTGTGAGTTCGTCTGTACGTTACAGCCGCGTTTTTATTCAATCACTTGAGAAATATACTAGATCGTCACAGTCAGGGATAATGACCTGAACTTATATCCTGATCACTACATACATATCTCGTCTATTATAGCTATTACTGGTATTTATTACGTGCACAAAGGTAAATCTTAAATGAAATGAAGCTGTTATTTTGGAAGACTTTCCATAGATTTTATACACGTGTAATATTATTTTGGGCCAATCTTATCATTGCAGGTTTATTATGATTAATAAATCCCTACAGATCAGAAAAAAGAAAAGAGAAAAACTTCTCTATATTATGAAATATGTTTTAATAACATAAGGAGTTATCATAATATCTATATCTCGGTTTTTAAACTTGTTCACACCAAATCGCACCACCACAGCCTTGGCCAAATCGAAAGTGTTATGGCTATTAAACAATTCTTGCATAACACACTGCGCGTCAAAACAATACTATATGCTTCATCTATCATTGCGTTAACAACATCTATTTCTTTTGCCCTGAAGCCGTATCTATCTTGCTATTGTTTTTAAGATTTAACTCTAATCACCAGACTTTAAGTAGTTTTTTCATCAGCATGTTTCTGTGATATGTGATATTGGTAATGTGAAAGGTTGATAGTCTTTATGGTGAATCGAATTCGCCTGTGGGTGGACTTGATTTGTATCTGACATAGATACGTTTTGCCTCCAAGCGTGTGCATAGCGCAATTAATGTTCGAATTTAATTTATGTTCTATATGGTTTTCTTATTATGTGCCACTCACATGTTTTTGAGTACTTAATGAATAAGATGTATACTCGTTAGTTTTGCAAGGAGATTGCGCTCAACAATGATATTAGGTACATCATGTAATCAATTTAATGAGAAATTTTGTACGCGATGAGTACAACGTAGCGATGCGTACGTAACGTTGTAACGTAGGCAATAAAAAAAGGTTTGATAACCATGTTGTTGGTTCCAAAATTAAGAAATACTGCATTTAAAAAGAAATCTGAACGTATATACGAAACATGGAATCGAACCGGGTAGCTGTCTTGACAGTGCCATTTGTGAGAAATTATAAATTAAGACCCGACAATAGTATCAGGCGGATGTGAAATTATCTTAAAGGGGCTTCTAAACGGGCCATATTTTCACTGCAATATGTGGCCGGCAACTATTGGTGTCTTTCTCTAACATACGAGTAAGAGAGGGACACCAATAGTTGCAGGCCACATATTGCAGTGAAAATATGGCCCGTTTAGAAGCCCCTTAATACTCGCAGTTTTCCAAAGTTTCTCTCTGAATTCTTTCTATCTTTTTTTAAAAATAATTTATTGTATTTGTATATATTTTTTTAATAATTTTCTTACATTAATTGTTGGATTGATATACTTTTTGTTTTTTAGTGAAAAAGTGTCTAGCTATTTATAAGATACAGCCCGGTCTCATACAGATGGACAGCGGAGGATTAGGTCCCGTTAGTACCTTTTAGGTACGGGGGCCTAAAATGGAAAAAATACATTGACGATACCCACAAAACATTTAATAAACAATGAAGGCATAAATCATTACCATACAAACATTAACAACAAGCAAAAGTTAGATGTGAAATAAATTAATATAAATTTAAATCAACGTAGGCAATAAAATATGGAATACGGAACGAAACTAGCACAACATTTACTTCCGTCACAATTTCTAACGTAAAACAAATTTATACTGAAACCGCCGACATGTTTATTTGCATTCACGTGGAAGTCGAGCTTGAAGAGTCCATTAAATTGATTGGGTTCCCATACAAATCCATACACACAGCCATGCATGTTGATAAGAGGGACGGAGTAGAGTGCAGTGGTTTTGTCAATGCAACGTTTGACGGATCTTCGTTGAATGTAAACGCATCTGTAATTTCGTGGCCAAAGCGAGTTAGACTCTATATGGTTTAGAGTAAGTTGCTTAATGTGGACATGATGGAGTGTACATGTGCTATTTTTCTACAAGGAGGTATTATCGACGTGCACTATGTTTTTTATTGCATACCACACAAAGCGGATTACTGAAGTTCAATTATTATTTTGCGGCATTTGTGAATAGATGCTTGAAATAGGAATCTAATGGATGAAGAGCTGGGGTTTAACTACATCGCTTTTACCATTCGTTTATGTACTATCTAGCAATTTGAATGTTAACAGATTTACAAAAAAAAAAAATTAACCAATTTTTTTTTGGTTAGTTTTATTAATACATAACCATAGTTAGGTAAGGCTTTATTTCAGTAGCATTGTACAAAACAACGTTTAATTAGTTTAGCCATCCGCTGTTTCTATTTCCCAATCGCTCAAAGATTGACTAGGAGAGATTACTAGTTAGAGTGTTTTGATATAAAACTAGTTAATCTATAGGTAAAGCATCAAACAATCCATTCGACTTTGAATTTTAGTTAGGTATTGCATAAGTTATGTAGTCATTTCTTTTAAGGTACCGTAAAATGGGGTGAATAGGGTTCGCGGGGTGAATAGAGTTGCAGCCTAAAACCAATCATATTCTACTAATTAAAAGACTGAGATTTTAACGTAATTTTCCAAAAGACTTGTCAATGTAATACTATGTTATTAGTAACAAGTTATGCTTTGTTTTAGGCTGTAACTCTATTCACCCCGCGAACCCTATTCACCCCATTTTACGGTACAAGTAGACGAAAACCCTGTTTTATTAAAGATTTTTTCATTTTTTACAAAATACGTAAATTATTAAACATGTTCCGACGTGGCACGACTAATGCGACAAGGAAAATGAATAACCCGGCAAATTTACGTATACCGTTAAACTGTAAAACATTGAAATTCCCCAATAAGTAGTACAAATTATTATTTACACAAACACCGTGACGTATGCCGATCGATTTTGTTCTGGATCATTGTTGTGTTGGCTCTACCAATACACACACCGTAACCCTCAGCACGGCTAGCACATGTTGTCCGCGACTTGTTTGTCGCTCGGATCTCCCTTTCCTTCTAGTCTGTAATGATAGAGACGCACTGAGCGACAAGCGAGAAAATACAACTTGTGCTACCCGTGCTGGAGATTTATTTTATCGATACCTATTCTAGCCCAGAATATAAATAATCTATTTCTGTAGAACCTCGTCTCTTTTTGACTTATCCAACGTTAACTAATTCTTTCGCTGAACATGGAAATCGCATTAAAATTTTGCCTGAATAATGCTGAATCGTACTTTTGTGCAATATTTTCGACGTGCTTTAAAAATAGTTAAGGCGCATACATACTTAATAATCTGAAAGTTCAGTGGTTGCATTTTTTAACCCCCGACGCAAAAAGAGGGGTGTTATAAGTTTGACGTGTGAGTGTGTGTGTGTGTGTGTGTGTGTGTGTGTGTGTGTCTGAATGTGGCATCGTAGCTCTTAAACGGATGAACCGATTTGGATGCGGTTTTTTTTATTTGAAAGCAGGTTTTCTAGCGGTGGTTCTTAGATATTTTATATCGAAATCGGTTCAGCCGTTTTTGAAGTATTGAACTTTGAAATGTCAGTGTCGGGGGTTTTCCAACTTTTTGTTGGTTAGGTTATATTTTTTTACTATGTATCTCAGTCAAGATGAATTTTGTAATACCGCTCTTAGTTTCAGGTCAATCTAGTAAGATGAGTTTATTTATTGTTTTATTTATCATTTAACTTCACCCGTCAGGTTTTTTCCCTTGTCACTTGACAAATCAGACCAAGTACTTAAAACTTTATTACTCAGTTTAAAACCAAGCTCGTTAGTCAGAACTATTTATATCGCGAACAAATTGCTTTACTGAATCACCACATTGTTTATAAACACATCCAGTGCCGGCTTAATTAATTCCTGTGTGAAATGGGCTCGGTATTGAGGTTTTTGGCATGGAATGAGTAAACCGCAAGGGAATTAAACCTTTTGTGTGAGGCAGACTTTAGCAAATGAATTTAGCTAAGTCAACAGATAAGTCATTTTGGTGTCACACAACGCTGAAATGTTTAGGGTTTTTAATAATGACTTTAGTGTTTAAATTGTTGTAGTAAAATTTTGTATCATCTACAGTTTTTGTCACCCTAATGACGTCCTCCGCATATTGCAGCTGGCTCGTTCTAGTGGATTTATTTTAGTGGAAAAGAGGCTTTAGTTCACATAAATAAACAATTATAATAATTGTATATTTTGCAAATTTTAACCAATTTCATCATTCAAAACTTGCTAGTTGTCAACTTGCTATTCGTCACAGTTTGTGGTCGTTGTAAATCAAATTAAATTTATTACTCGTTTTTTTCCAAGTAAAATCGAATAATAATGATAAACATTATGCAAATAGCATTTTAAAGGACAGGGCCAAAATTCTAGGCGGTAAAAACCATATCGCCTTTGACCTGTTATCGTATTGTCAACTATTTGATAGCTCTTATTACTAGCCGCCATTACTGTCTACTTGATAGTAATGGCGGCCGAGTTAAAAACATTACCATAACAGGTCCAAGACGATATTTAGGGAAAGCCTACTATGTTCAGCAGTTGACGTGTTTTGGCTGATAGTTTATTGTTTTCTATAGATAACATTAATACATACATACCTTCACGCCTGTAATCTCAGAGTGGGGTAGGCAAAGCTACTGAATTACCAACAACTTTAAAATGTTGTTGATAATTCAGTAACCAAATTTTGCACAAAACGTAACGTTATAAAGTTTGTGGAAATTTGGCATGAGTTTTGTAAACCTAAATGATGGATAATAGGTAATAATAAAAGTATATTAAGAAGGATAAAGTTTTTTCCACGTTAACGACGTCAACCTCAATAAGATAATGCGATGAGTCTTTGTTGTCTCGTCTCGAATTCTGTATTGGATGAAGAAAGTTTCAAACGGTTTTAAATTTATCGCTTTCAAGAAAACTGTTTTGAGAATAAGTCGATTTGCACTCTACCTTTAAGGATGATTTCCACCAAACGGCTCGCATCGCATCGGATCGGTACGGATTTTACAATCTTTAAACGATATTAAATCATGTACACAGTGGGTATTTAAAGTCTATATTACTGAGCCGCCTGCAGCAGCTTGACGGCGGGCGTCTTCCGCGACGCGCGATCGGAGCCGTAAGTATGCTGCGACACGCGATCGGCTCCGTTCGCTTGCGATCGGCCCCGTTCGCTTGTCGTCGTGTGCGATCGGAACATGTCGGCCGTGACCGGACGAGCCCACTCATTCTTGAAAGTGCACTCAAACACGTTGTAGGAACGAAACTATTTGACTGAGTGCGGTTACGTTTTCAAGCAACCGTACGGTGCCGATCGTGTGCGTCGACATCCTGTCGACCGCGAACGGCTGTTATCGCCCGATCGTATGCGTCGACATGCTGCCGGACACGATCGGTGGTCGCCGCATCCGTTCGTATTCTTTCCGTTCCGATCCGTTGCGGGCCGTTTGGTGGAAATCATCCTTTAAGCGCTGTAGGAATATTACCGTGATGTATTTCATCAGGTGGTAATGCTTTTTGACATTCATAGGTGCATTGTATTATGCCTAAATTGAAGAATAAAGAATTTTGACTTTGACTTTGACTTTATTAAAGTATTTATAAACTGAGCTAAAGGATTTTTAACGAATGTAACATGAAACTCTTATCCCCTTATTTGTTAACAGCAAAAAAATCTACAAGATACTTCACTCAGTCTCGTCATGGCTGTTGTACGGGACACCCAAATACTCCGAAATATTGTAATCCAAATATTCATTAAGTAGTCCGAATTTTCGAATTTTAATTTTTCCGAAAGCCATGTTATGCTGGAGCTATTTTTTATTAAATGCATAATTCAATTGTTACACTTAGGTTAGGTTAGGTTTAATTAGAAGCTATATCAAAAAATTAAGTCTTCTATCAAAACATTGCATTCGGGATTATGAAAATTCAGAATTTTAATCGATTCGGACTTATGACTCTTTGGAGTTATGTAGTGTACTGCTAAATGCTGATAAATGCTAATGCTTTTATTTAAGGTGACAGAGTTCAAATTTTATTAACTATGGAATTGTTTTTTAAATAAGTAATAAAAATCTCAGAAATTATGCGATATTGGACTACATGTTATACCGCTATATTATACTCCAAATAGGGTCTAGAATCAGTGGTTAAAATCCTTTGGGGACATCCCGGGCACGGTGTATATGGAAGCCGAATCAAATGCGGTTTTATGCAAGACTGGTTTATTAACGACTGTCACATGACATATGTTAAACTACCTTCAATATCGTACTTAATCACAAAGGCTTGCCCACATTTATGGCAACCACTATCCACAGATGATACATTACAGTAATTATCATATTAATTGTACACTACCTGTCGGGTGGTGCCTAGGCAACAAACAAAAAAAAGTTACCTAGGTAGACCAAATTTTAACATAACTCTATGTAATGTGTTGGAGGTCTGAACGCTATTCCATGGATTTTAGATGCGTGAAGGAAATTTTATAAGGTGAAGGCTGCTAGGCAGTTGAATGTCCCAATGTAATAATTATATTGATTTTCTTCCGGCCTTAAAAAAAGGAGGAGGTTTTCAAATGGACAGTACTTTTTACTTACAATTAGCTTATTTTAGTTAATTTCATTTTTTGGTGCATTAGCTCACCAACTATAATGCCGTGTAAATATAACAAAATAAAAATGTGAACAATTTTCGTAAGCGCTCGGCACCACCGTCCGGCAGCTTGCTTCAATCCAAGTGCATTTCCGATAACGGTAACGATTGCCGAATGCATAATCGTCACGCGGGTTTGATTTACTATCAGGGGGGTTATTATGACATAGCTATGCAGTTCTTTTTACGGTAATTGTAAAGGACAGAGCTATAGCAGTTATATAGCTCTGTCCTTTTTTCTCAGCGTAAACTGAACTCCATAGCTATGTCATAATAACCCCCTAGATTTAATTGACAGTTGCCTGCAATATATGCATAATTACGTTTACCTATATTATGTGTCCTATTCATGACCTTATGACTTTTAAGTTTTCGCTTCAGCAAATGTATGTTAATGTATCCAAATATCCATACATCTAAATATCACAGAGGGCGGAAACTTAATTCAGTTGATCCTCTCCAAAAAAAGCTCAAAACCTTTTAAAACGAACACAAACGAACGCGTTTCTTTCAATTATTTATAAGCTTGAAGAAATGAGTCCCCCCAGCTAATCCCCGAATGTCGCTCTCCCACAAAACATTAGCATAGAAAATCAATGTCTTATTAAAAAAACATACAACAACCTAAGTGCTGGCGGATATGACACGTTCGTGCCGATACTAACTTGCGCGTGCGCTCGTTAACTACTTTATTGCGGCGCAACAAAGTCTATAATTAATTATAACGCCGCTTGTTTCTTGTGGTCGGAGGGCGCTTTAAAGTTGTGGTTCGAGTCATAGGATTATGGCGTGTTGTGTTTCGCGATTGTTTTGCTTCTTGTGTAAGTTAGGGATTGAAGTTTTGATTATGAGAATGTATCTTGTAAATTAGTTTTCGCTTTCCTGGCGTAGCGGCTTATAGATAAGACTGGCGTAGCTTTATTAGTGTTAGCTACAACGGGACTGGCTGGCAGGTAACTAGCGTAGCAACTTGCTTACGTTCATTAGAGTACAAATTTTGAGTACTACTTATTAAAACACACACTACACACAACAAACTTTTGAAAACTCTTTCTAGAGAACGCGAGATTTGGTTCGAGTATATTCTATGATCAATCCGCGGTTATTCAACTGTCTCCTGCAGGAATACGTTGTTTTGATTGGACGTGTAAGAAAAATAACGGAAAACATAAAATAATTATTATCGAACTGCAAGCACACTTCCGATTTTAAGTTGTTGTAAGTTATTACAAATAGCGTATACGAGTACTTATTTTCTTTTCTCTGTATGAAATTATTTAATTGTACATACCGCTAACTCCTTTCTCTTACCCCATCACAGTAGTATTAAAAACGATTTCATATAACCCCCTCGGGCAGTAAACATGCTTTTATAGGCGCAACTAATAAAGCCGAATGGGTTTAGTGCACAAATGCCCGGTAGAGGTACGCTAATGACTGGGCGGGCACGCTTCCGGGGGTTTGTACGTTGAGGGTAACTTTGTAAATAGGGTAAGAGTATTAAAAATTTCAAGATGGTTTGTTAACGTTTCTCTTTAAGGTTCAGTAGCTTAAAAGGAACCGATTGGCTGCATATGTCTATCTGTACGTCTGTCACAGCAGCATATTTTGAATATTTCTAACTGATATTGTTTTAATATTTTAAGTACTAGGTAGATTGCATTGTAATAAATAGGGAACCCTCTGTTGGTGAGTGCGATTCCCACTTGGCCAGAATTTTGACTTTAGAGACAGCTCACACTTGACATTGACATTTAGCACAGTTCGCCATCAGGAAAACAAACATTTTTTTCGTAAAATGTTGTCGAAAATCCCAATTCGTTTTTGTATTGAATTTATTTCGAAAATGGTTTCTAATCCAAAGCAAATGAAAGTTGTCTATTTCGAATGTAAGTTTTATTATAAAGAGGCCCAGATTCAATAGAGAAATAACCTCAATCTATCGAGCAATGCAAACTCTGCTGGATTAATTTGCAGCAAGCAATTACAGTGTAAACCGGCATTTATCTGCGAGGGTTACAGTGTAAACCAGTCCTTATCCGGGCTGCCGATGATTGCACAAATCCGCAAATTCAATTACAATAGAAATCCTTTGAGAACCTGAGTAAATTACAGTAAGTCCCTCTAAATATTTATAAGATTTTCCAAACTACTTTATACTTTCTTCAAAGCACTTAAAGCCACCAAAACAGTTTCAAATAAGGCCACGTTTATTTATAGATCGTCTTAGGGATAAATGACAAAGTGTCATTATAGGTGAGGACCAAAAAGTTGGGCATGCTAACTTATGCAATTAAAATTTTCTATGAAACTTCCGTTGTGAAATGTCAAAACATAATTGGTAAAGTTTTCTACTGCGGATATGCGCTACGTAAATCATTTAAACATCAAACATACGTAACAATGAGTAGCAACCACCGCTTCATCTAGAATTATACCCTAGACAAATACTATACACTTTGGACATTGTCATCCCAAACGTAGTCCTATTTATCTTTCGCCGACACAGCCCCAGACGCTACGTCAACTAGTCCTTGAATATAATAGTATAACACTTGCGGTCCTTACCGGGAACATACCTAACCAACCACTGCGGCAAACTTAATCTTGAAAGCCTTAGTCTATTCCTCTTGCTCTTTAGTCGTGAGTCAAAAGTGTGAAGGGGATAAGGCGAAAATTTCTAGTTTTAGAATAGGTTAGGTTAGGTTAGTGAGCGTTAGATTCTCGTCCGTTTACTTTTGCTTGTAGGATAATTGAGTTATGTTTCAGTGCCGTTAACTAAATATGGGTGTGTATTTTGTATAAGTCAGGAGTCAGGAATTATGAAAGAGCTGATTTAAGGTCTTAGACGGTGTTGAAGATAGTTATTCACTACCGCTGACAGCGTTTTAATACTTCCGACATTGTCTTAAAGATATTGTTAGGCACAAAGTTTAGACTCGATGGGTTTACGTTAATTTCAGCGGATATCCGGCTGCCAGCTTCCGACTCCATCATCAGATTTGCTCTGAGGTTCCTTAATATTCCATTGTCATCGAGGTAACGTACAAATTTTATCCTATGCCAAAAGTGGGGACTGGTCAAAAAATAGCAACATTTTAACTAAACATTATCCAACAAACGAAACTAGACATCAAAACACCTCGTTTTTAGGGTTCCGTACCAAAATGGTAAAAAGGAACCTTTATATGTAATCATTTTACTGGAACTGATTTTAATCGTGTGTAGATTATATTTATTTATTTATTTATTTATAGGAACACAAAGAGTCACAAACGTAATTCTTAAGAAAAATAATATCAAAGTTCGTAGTTTGACCCGGGCATGAATAATTTAATACCAAGATACAAAATAACGCTATGAAAATATTGTGAAATAACTGACACACATTTCTTTCAAGAGCTGGAACGACTCCTTTTCAGAAGTTTGTTTGGAATTATCATTGAAGCGTACAAATACACATAAAATACAATGTACCCTAATGGCAAAGCTATGTAAAACGTGGCATAAAAATACTCCGGTTTACCTCAAATTCGCTACACCAGACATTTACAGCCGCAGTAACTTTTCGCTAAAATTCAACTTGTTCCAACTCGCTCTTTCTTTCACTTGTGACGTTTGCGGAGATGGAAAGAGATAGTAGTAGCATTCCGATTTCGTTTTTCAGAATACACGTACCATTAAGGCTGGCGTAAATCTTCATCAGACTCATAAAAATATTGACTGCTTATTTCCGCAAGCTCGTATGTTGCTTGGGTATTGAGCTTTAAATTTGTACTCTATTAGAAGTTGTGGAAGGTGGGTTTTTAAGTAAAAATATGGAGGGTGTTTCGAGGGATAGAAAGGTATTATGTAGGTATTGAGGTGCTATCACCCGGCCCAGGTGGTCCCTAATTCCTCCCTCACCTGATTTTCTTGTAATTAAACTGCGGATTCCCTCTCAGGCAGAGGATGATGTAATTTATTGGAATTAATTTAGCTTTTATGTAAAAGGGGAACGATGAAGGTTTTTTTCGTAAAATTTGGACGTTCAGATAAGGGAAATGAGTTTTAAATTATAAGTGTTGAAGTTAGGGGCCGACAATCGGAACTTTCCTGTCTCTTAATAATAATGAATGGGGATTACCCTTAAATAAGAAATCATTTCTGCACTGATTAATTTGCCTCAAATCTGTTATTGAAAAGTAAATGATTCATATTGCCTTTGAATTATTACAACATTTTGTTTTTAAAATATGGTCAGCAAAATAATATGCGTGGGCTGCCGTAGAAGCATCGCCTAACAGTACTACAAGCCTTTATTCCCTTAGTCGCCTCTTACGACATCCACGGGAAGACACGGAGTGGCACTATCCCGGCAACCACACTTTTCACGTTTTCACGTTTTATGTTCGTAATAATCTATTTACCTTAACAACAATAATGATTTCACCTACACAAAGCCCGTAAAGAAAACAATCCAACCTGCCCCATACATCATAAACAATTGTTTTCCAGTCACCTCCACAAACAAGCCGATGATATAATAAACCCATTACTTGTCGGGAGTCGAACCTGCGACCGCGACACGATAGCCTGGCGTGGTGCCAACGGTGCCAGTACATTTGATGCGTGTTTGGCATTGTTTGGCAATATTTAGGGGATTGTTGGGTGAGAAATGCCGGGGAAATATTAAGAACGGGAATCAAATATCATTCTGTCATGATGGCAGCGTTTGAAAACTGACAATTTTAAGGTAGTTTTATCCGACTGCGGAAAGAGGAAAATGATGTATGTACCTTGTATGTACGTATGTATAAGTTGTGCCTAAATCAACAAGATGAGTCTGAGCATTGATCCTTAGCTCTGTTGTAGGTTTTAACTGCTGTTTACGTATGAGGTACAATTTATAAGTAGGTATTTAATTATCTATGTGTATTTATTTTATAAAAGTCGTTTTTCAGTTTCTCTGACGTATGTACTACTAGCTTCTGCCCGCGACTTCGTCCGCGTTGATTTCGATTATGATTTTTCCCTCGGGAACTTTTAAATTTTCCGGTATAAAAAGTAGAAGTAGGATTTGATGTTTTCTTTTTTTTTGATAGTCTTTACTCCTGCATTGTCCAAAATGGTCTACTTGGTACAATACACAAGTAGACCATTTAGGAAAGTTGAAGTAGTTTTGGCTGTTGGGTGGCACTCAACTCTAACAAAAATTAGCGCTTTAAGGCTTAATATTTTATAAACTGATACCTTAATCGAAAAATTGTTTGGTGGCAAACCCGCAATATTTTTAAAAGAACTATCCAACGACACCCCCCACTAGAGGTAGACGAGAAAAAAAATACATCCCCACGTTACGTGTAAGAGAGGTAAACTAAGTTCTAGTACTAAGAGTCTCTGAGCTAGGCTGCGGACGGACGGACGGACGGACATGGCGAAACTATAAGGGTTCCTTGTTTGACTACGGAACCCTAAAAATGCTATCGTATTGTTTTTAACTCGGCCGCCATTACTGTCAAGTAAATAGCTTTATCATGTTGAAAATACAATAACATAATATGTCAAAAGCAATTAGGTTTACCGGGTAAAATAGAGCTCATGAAAACATTCACATTTCTTCCATAATTCCACTTCTAAGAAACCATTTTCTTTTCACGTTATCAAGCTCTGTACCACTTATGTCGCTTTAAATAAACATGTTGTATATCTCAAATACAATTGAACATTGTTCGTTTAAAAGTAAACACGCTTCGTTATTTTATTTACGCGACTGGCAGACTCCTGCCAGGCTCCTGCCAGGTGGAGTCCGTGAATTATTTATTGCGATAAAACGTGTGCTCGGTCTCGAATAGAAACGAAAAGTTTCTCCGCGCGAGCCTTTTGCATTTATTAATAGGATACACAGAGTAATTTGAAGAAGATGGTTGAGTTTACAAATAATTATTAAATTGATTAAATTATTGCTACCCTTTCAGACTAAGCGATGTATGTATTATGTTAACTCTTTATCGCAAAAACAGAAAATAACAAAACCATAAATAATCAGAAACTCAAAGGAGGAGGAGGATGTTTAACCTAATTTAAAACCACCCTAGTTAAAATTAAACTAACTTTATATAAAAAAAACCTGCGTCAAAAATCGTACATCTGTTCTGTAGCCACGATACTACAGACAGATACAGAGATACATACGTTAAACTAATGGTCTAAGATCCGAAGAGGAGACGACCTTCACCGAGCTGCTTATTCGATCAAAAGTATTTTATATCAAATTTAATATGTTAAGTAATATGTAGCGAATGGGTTGCCTAAAAAAATTCAGTCCAGTGTATATCTAATTAAAAATTAAAAATTGATTTTTTTTTGAAAATTGCACCGGCTTGCTTATTAGACAAATTACATACCAATCGAAAGTATGAAGCCTATAGAATATGCAAACGTTAGGTTGTCTACTTTTTTCCCGTCATAACTATTGGGTTGCCAGGTCTAAACAGGAAGTCGGTAGTAATAAATTGCACCGGTCTGCTTATTGAATAAAATTTATACCAAAATGAAGATCATTTCTTTGCGAACACGGTGATATAGGGTTGCCTACGAAAAATCAGTCCAGATTCCGGGTTGCCGACTATTAAAAAACGAAATATTGATGCGAATGAATACGTGCGACCGAGAGATCCCAGTGAAAAATCCAGTGCGATACAAGAGCACGCAGCATTGCAGCTGCTATTTGTCACAATTAAATAATGTGAATGTGTACAGTCAACAGCATAAATAAGTGATCATTTATGTACAGTACCCCAATGAAAATGTTAAGCAGTTTAGTGCGTTGTCATAGTAAACTTCAAACAGAACATCAAACGACACACATGACAATGACATTCACTATGACAAGGTTCTAAGTATGCTCAACATTTTTATTGGGTGAC
This sequence comes from Acleris cristana, assembly GCA_948252455.1. NCBI lineage: Eukaryota > Metazoa > Arthropoda > Insecta > Lepidoptera > Tortricidae > Acleris > Acleris cristana. The sequence goes on from OX411785.1 coordinate 1,662,872, forward strand.
TGTACTTTGTCGCTTTAATCGTTTCACAATTTTGTATAACATTTCAAACACGACGTTAAAGTGACAAGGTACATAAATGATTACTTATTTATGCTGTTGACTGTACAAAAGTAATAACAATAATGAAACAAAATAAAAATAGTTCAAGAAAACAAAATAACCCTCCTTCTGACGCAGTCGGGTAATAAATATAGTTCAATTATTATGTTACAGTCATACACAATAATATTTAGAAATGTCAAAATGCGGAATTTAAATAAAAGTAATAAAAATAACAATTCAATATAGGTAGGTACTATAGACCCATTGGATTGGAACCTTGACCAACCATAGAACTGTGTCACAGTGACGTTATGATTCAAGTCGTAAGAAGTGTCAAACAAATTTTATAATGTCACTGTGACACCGTTCTATGGTAGGTCAGGGTTTTAAAAGGCTGATAATACATAAATATTTAGGAGTCAATGTCGCACCAATTGACCTTGTCGCAACCTAAGGTCTAGGCTTGTACTATGAGTAGGGGAGAACGGGGCTAAAAGTTCCGATTTTTAGTGAACCGAAAAATTGGTTACAAATTTTTGATTTTAGTATTCATACGATGCGATCAAAATCAACTTACATATTATGTTACCCTGATTTTAAGACAGTATTGTTTGGGTAAATTTTTGTGAGATTTTTTTTAAAGCCTTATGGCAGAAAGTAACAACTTACCCCAACTAGCGGCAAGTTGTTAACAAGCCGGGGTAACTTGATACCACATTTAAAAGCTATTACTTGAGAAATAAAAAAACAATGAATGATTAAACCAAGTCTGTTTATTTAATTCATAATCAACGATGTCGTACGAATCATCAGGGGCACGTGTTATAAAGCTACAAGTTACAATTTTACAGGTCTAAACTGGCAACAATGCTCAAATGACTGGTCGTCATTGGTCGAGGTAGTGTCAAATGGAAACTTGTAACCTGTAAATTGTAATTTGTAGCTTTATAAACAGGCCACAGGTAACCATTTTTATGTTTTGACAAGTGAAGTCAAAGATATATTTCAACAATTATTTAGTATTTAACAGCTTATCAAAGAACTTGTAGCTAATCGTTGGGATGTTTGGTGGCAAATTTGAATAGATTGCAGAGGAGTCGTTATTGATACTTTTATGATCAGAGGACAATGTCACACCAATGGAGCGTGAAATGTATTGTAATAGTAGGGAAAATAAACATAACAATATGTTTTTTAAAACTTTAAAAAGTATGAAGGGAAAACATGGTTCCCTTATAAATCAAACTATGTCTGATATCCGATCTTTCCAAAGGTTTAACAATAACGATTACGACACAAGTACCAACAGTGTCAACTGTTTCGTCTACAGTGAGCCATACATTATTATCGGAAACTGCAACTCTTATTTTATCAATTATTGCCATGTAAATTTTTGTCAGATTGATTATTTTCAAAATACTTCGCTCCGGCAGCTTTTTACTATTTATACATTAACAACAGAGTAACTTTTCAAAAAACTTTCACTTTGGAACCACTTACCTCGGTAACTTTTATCCCCGCTCTCCCCTACTAGACAACTAATAAATACTTAAGAAAACATCCATGACTCAGGATCAAATATTCGTGCTCATCACACAAATATCTGCCCTTACCGGGATTTTAACCCAGGACCGTTAGCTTCGTAGGCAGGGTCACTACCACTAGGCCAGCGCGTCGTCAATCAAAATTTAACATATATCTAATCGTCACTTTATTCTTTAACATAACAGAATATAGTCATTTCCTTAGTAATAGACTTTTAAGTCAGCATCAATATTTCGTTTTTCAAAAGTCGGCAACCCGGAATCTGGACTGATTTTTCGTAGGCAACCCTATATCACCGTGTTCGCAAAGAAATGATCTTCATTTTGGTATAAATTTTATTCAATAAGCAGACCGGTGCAATTTATTACTACCGACTTCCTGTTTAGACCTGGCAACCCAATAGTTATGACGGGAAAAAAGTAGACAACCTAACGTTTGCATATTCTATAGGCTTCATACTTTCGATTGGTATGTAATTTGTCTAATAAGCAAGCCGGTGCAATTTAAAAAAAAAATCAATTTTTAATTTTTAATTAAATATACACTGGACTGAATTTTTTTTAGGCAACCCATTCGCTACATATTACTTAACATATTAAATTTGATATAAAATACTTTTGACCGAATAAGCAGCTCGGTGAAGGTCGTCTCCTCTTCGTATCTCCTACTATAATAAAACCGGGTTAAATGTACACTTGAGTTTGAAATATTTGGCGGATAAAACTTGAAATTTTATGTAAATCCATCCTTAGAAAATCGGGATTTGTACTGCTTCCTCGTACGTGTAGGTATTGGATAAAAAAACAGAATCTAGATGTGTTTATTATATAGATGATCCCTTCAATCGGTAAGAATAAGGTTTGTGACTTATCTGTCAAAAGTGTATGTTTATTATTAGGTTATATTTATTTAATTCTTATTCGCAGTGTTGCAAAACATCAAAAAACTTTTTAACAAAATTGTGTCGTAAATATGCAATGTGCAATAAATTTAATGCAACAAATCTAACACGTCTAAAAAAGGTTTGACGCATTTCAAAGTATTTTAACCAGTGAGAAAAATTCCGGTTTGTTAACTGCCAAGTGAGCTTTCTTACTAATACTAAGCTGTAGTCATGCCTTCAGATAAATGAAATGTGTATCGACGTATGAACCGCTTTAGATCGAGTTATGTGACAGCTGTGACGTCATATATTTCATACTGTATGGTTTTAATTTCAAGGGTTAAATGGTACGGGTTGGGTTCGGTAACCCTTTACGAGAAAATATGTGATTGTGGATCGGAAAAGGGAACACTGTTTTGCTATTTTGTTATTAGTATCGTCCGGATACCAACCTGTTATCCTTTTAAACCTAAGCAGAAGTGTTCTTGTTGTTACGGCGTGAGGGCAAGACAACTGGTGAAATGAATGGCACAGAGGCCTTCCAGCTTACAGTCCCAATCCTATTGGCAACGCATTGGCAGTCTCGAGATATAAATGTCCATGGGCCTTATAACCCACTAACTGTCATATAAAATAAAATACTAAATTATATATCAGTCTTGTTTTCGTTGCGCAAGGATATTATTAATTTTACCAAGCATTTAAACAAAAAGCAAGCTTTGAAAACTCGACTGGCCCTGAAGCAAAAAGACTGAGGAGGTTTTATTTTAATCTAAGGCACTCCTTGGGTGAATATTAATCCAACCATGCATACATACGCTCCAGAAACATCGTCCCCTTTTTTAGTAGTTTTTTTTATCTCGTGCACAAAATTTGGGGCTTAGTCTATTAGTCCTGCGATACATACATCATTATTTATCACTAACAATTTTCAGGGTAGTTAGTTGGATAAGTATTGGACAAATGATCAAAACATTGAAATCCGTTGCGTAGTTTGAAAGATCTAAGCGTACAATACAGAGGGACAGACGGCGGGAAGCGACTTTATTTTGATACTATGTAAAGATGTACACATGTACGGAACCACGTCCGCACGAAACCTTCAGAGGGCATCATTAGCCCTCAAATGTCAACCCCTCTCGGTGCATGCGGGGGCTACTTTCTAAAAGGGTTAAAAGTTATCGGAATTCAGCTTGGGTTGATTTCAAGTTGTATGACATTAACACGTGATGTAGGATTTTGAACTCATTTACCTTGATAGAAAGGTGGTTTTGATGAGTTTGGCCCGAAATAAGGGATGGCATGGAGTTTTGTTGAGTGTCATGGGAATTTGGAAGTTAAGTGTCAATTAGCTAAAAGCTATGGAATATGATTTAATTTGCATTTGCTTTTGAGCGATGTATGATTGACATTAATATGGCCTTGCAAAAGTGAATATTTGGTATTCATTGATTTAAACAGAGTATTGCCAATAAGTGAAACTTTTTGGATTGTAATTGAGAAACAGAATGTTAATTTTTAAATCTCACTTATAAAAACCGAGTAAGTTTAATAAAAAATCACGTGATACAAGTGCTAGAGGCTCACGTATTTAATGTCATTTGTCAATGAGAAAATGTATATCTTTCATTAAAAAAACCCTGAACTTTTATAAGTTGCTTTTGCCGAGCACCAGTGTTGAACCGGCGAATTGACTAACATACTATTTCATCGTAGCAACGCATTTGCAATTTCGAGATTGAAAATATTCATGGATTCATCCTCTAATCGTCATATGGTCTGAATGCTCTTTTGACTCCATATTAAATGACAGCGATAACGCTTTGAAAACAGAAACAGAATGAAAACGTACATATTTAACCCCACAACAGCTTAAAGTCCGTCCGATTCGAATAAGTCCCGCGGACACAAGTACCCAGAGCCTGGCACAGTTCCAGCAGTACTCAGTCTCGGAGGACGACTTCCCTCTAAGATTATCTGACCTAAGCTGTTGTTTTGTACTAGTTTGGGCTACTTTTTGACTTTTTACGTTGAAACTGTGGAGCACCCTATAAAGGGGTCGTCGGTTTCTGTGACTTTGGCTATCAAACATGTCCTATTTCAGACTGAAACCAACAAAGGCATATGGGTTTTGGGTTGGTGATCTTAATAGGGTTATTGTTAACCCTTAATAATGCTTATAAAAGCTTTTACCGCAATTAAAATGTATAATAAACAAACTTTATAAGTAATTAATTAGGGCCTGTTGTTTGATCAGTAGTTAACTTAACTAATTGTTAAAATTCAAAAAAGGAATCAAATATTTGACACATTTCCTTGAGAATTTAACTATTAGTAACGATTTTTAACAATTAGTTTAACTACTGATCAAACAACAGGCCCTTAGATTTTATGTCATTATAGATAGTAATGCTATCTCTAAATGGAATTTCAAGGTCATTTATGAGACGAGGAATCTAGTAGGCACTGGTATATCCTTACTTTCTGTTTTCAACTGCTCGATTGCATTTTATGCTCATTAAGGTTTGATACTTAGAGCAAAAAAAAAATTAAATCAAGAGTGAGGCAGTTAATGTCGTGGTTACATCGTTACTAACCTCGATATTATCATTTGGCACTGTCCATACCACGTGTTGAGCTTAATGTTGTAGGATAACAGCCTTTTAAGCCGAAATTCCACGCTACACACGCACGTATGTATGTAGATACTCCTACAGCTCTATTCCCGGTACCGTATAACCACAGAACAGAACAGAAAAAACAGTAGAAGTGTCAAGTGGGCGTGTAATGTGTGGCATAGTTATGCGGAGTTCTGCACAACCTACCATACTTTTGCTGCGATCGCTTATTTCAATACTTCGATATTTCTAAAATAGGAAATAAATCCAGAAGCATGCCTTATTGTGCTATTTTGGAGTGTAAAAGCGATAGCCGCACCAAAAACATTTTCCATGGTGGCGTGTTGTTTTTATGATAGTTTGAGTATTGGCGACAACAGGACCTCTATTCAAGACGGTAAAAACAATATCGTGTTTGATCTGTTATCGTATTGTCACCGTTTTGATAGCTCTTATTTAGTTGACGGTAATGGCGTCTGACGTCATAACAATACCATAACAGGTCAACTACGATATAGAATACGAAATACGAATAGAGGCGCAGGTCTGATACTAAGCGAAGCTCATGCCACTTCCACTGTTTTTTCTATTCCGTGCGTATAACCTTGGTGTTTTCAAGGCGATAGTGAATAGGCTTTTGTTTGGGTAACCGTGTACCACCCTCAACCTCGTCGTTGCTTAACCTCAGGTGAGACTGAGGTTAAACGCAAACCTATTTATAATAATAAATAAAAAAACTATAGAATTGATTTCAGTGACTCACGACTAGAACAATAAGGAATATGCATGGATTTTTGGACATAATACCGTAAAATAGATCAATAAAAGTGCAAATGAAATTTTTAAATCTGCCAAGAAATACGGATGGTACAAGCATTTTAAACTGCCAATTAGAGAGCGATTAGACAGAGACATCCGATGTGCACTGTGACGTCATGTAAATGTCGGCTATATAAACACCCGGTTCAATTCTTTTTTGCTAGAAAGAGATAGGAACAAAACTTTGTTGGCTTATATATCTTGGTTACTATAATAGCTATTAAAAAAAAAAATCTCTACTGTTTATTACATGAAACAGCAATTGGTGTGACATTGTCCCTTGATATTTATTTATTTATTTATTCTATCTTAGTCCTCAAAGTTAGCAACGTATTTGCAGTCTTGAGTATGCAAGTTTCTAGGAGTCTCAGGTCCCACTTACCATCAGTACTCTTACTATGAGTTACCATTACCGTACTCGCTAACGAGTCGAATGCTCTGTCTCTCGCACACCTCGCAGTATTGTTATAGGGTGCGAGAGACAGGGCATTTGACTCACTATCGAGTACGGTAATTGTAACTCATGGTAAGGATAGGTGGTAAGCTCTCTTTGCCATTGATAAAAACTTAACTCGTAGTTCGAATTTAATTAATATAAGCATGATACTATTATGTGTCTCTATCTTTTGTTAATAAGCTACTCTATTAATAACTTTTTTTGCAAGAAATCATTAGTTATTCTAGCTACCAAAAGCTCACAAGAGACCTTAAAATTTCTATCTAATTTAAACTTTACTTAAGAAACCAATTTGCTGATTTTTATCTGAAATTTGGCTTTCGATAACCGCCAAATGATTTTCGCCAAAGTAACCCCCCGGATGCCGGGGAAGCGCCGGGATGTTTCAGTTCTTGGAAACTTTTTAATTAGATTTCAATCATGGCTTAAACATTTCCAAGTTCCCGTTACAGCTATTTTGTAAGTTTTTCTTGGATGTAATATAAGAGAGCTGGCTGATCTCTTGAATTACTGTTGTTTTAGTTAACGTTATAAAATGCTTTTTCACTTCTCATGCTCTTAAAATGTTACTTTAGTCTCTGCACGTCGGGAGTCAAGCTACTTATTAGTTTGTAGGGACGAAAGTATATGTTTTTTTTTCACTTTGGAAACCCCTAAACAACCAATCACGGTGTTTGTGAATGGAGGATTATCGCCATTCTCAGTGACTGTGAATAGAGAATTTTTAGGGCGTGGAAAAAACTTCAAAATAAAATTTTTTGAAACACGATTAATGATTACGAAAATGAATCTATTTGATCATATTAAGGATGAATTAATTTTATTATGCATGGTCCAATTAGTTTTAAAATACTTTTCAAGTTTTAATCTGTTGGCTAAATATGCAACGTAAGAAACTTTGTTATTTGTAAAATATTTTATGTTATAACGTCGTTTTTTCCTCGCATTCAAAGTGAAAAGTAGTGTTTAACACAGTTTTTAATAATGTACAAAAAAAATATTAACAGCGTAATAATATTTTTTTATACTAATATGATACTCGTTTGACCCTTCTATTTAACCAGGGAACACAAATTCAATAAGAACTGTCAGTATATATTGATTGTTGCATTAATCCCGTTTCCACGGCCGTAGGGTTCTTCCATGCGCGTGCGCATTGTCGCAATGAAGAGGATTAAATAAACTAAATATCCGCGGTATTCATATTTTTTTCAGCGATCTCTACTTGAGGAAAACTTTACAATATCCCTAATAAATAATAAATAATACACAATAATAATATACTTCAAGGTTAAATTAATCATTCTACCTAGTTATGGCTTTTGACGTAGAGACCTCGTCGTGTTGTTCTCAAAGTCTTTATTATTAGTTTAAGGTTTATTGACCTTACATTTGTAATAATTTTATTTTTGCTTGTTTTAAGAATTTATTGTTTATTACTTTATTACCTTATTATTACTTAATGTAACTTACTTTTGAGTATTATTACGTTTTTATGATTGAAAAAATGACTGGAGTTTCTTGCGGCGCTTTTTATCCGCAATGAAGTCTTGTCCGAAGCGCTGGTAGAAGTGGTAGATGCAGTCAATGTTACCGATGTGTAATAAAGCCCTCATGTGGCCTATTTACTGAATAAATATTTCAAAGTTTTGAGTTATTTTCACGAAAGCGGGTTCGCCATATTTGCTACCGCCGACGATGCAGTTAGCATAGTTACCCTGCCTAAGAAGCTTGCGGTCGTGGATTCGATTCCCAGGCAAGGCACATATTTGTGTGATCAGCGCGAGCAATTGTCTGAGTATTTATTTCTCTATATAAGTATGTTTATCGTTGCCTAGTACCCATAGTACAAGCCTAGAGCTAGGGACTACTGAGTTAATTTGTGTGAGTTTAGTATTAAAATAAATAAATATCAATGGACGAATAATATTAATTATTTAATTAATGAAAGGCTTATTGTACGGTATTTGCCGGTGGATGTTGGACACGTTGCCGCCATTTTATCGTAATTTGCGATGTATTATTCGGGCGACTCGGCCTCCGTCGTTATGCTTAATACTAAACTTTTGCGCCTAAAATTATCCCCGCCGTCCAAATTCCAAAGATACCTTCTCAAAATTAAATATGGATGTGTTTTAAAAGCTTTTAAATTTGATTAAAAGCATTTGTACAGTCGAGTTCATAAATATGTTTACACTTTAGTACCTTGTCTATGTAATGGCATGTTGAAACTGCCATACATGAATTGTCCCAGCGTTTAAAGGGACAAGGACTAAAGTAAACACATGTTAATGAACTCGACTGTACTTACTTAGTATGTTTAGATTATAGCTCTATTCTACTCCGTAAAACCATATTGCCTTTGACATGTTAGCATATTGTCTATGTTACCGATAGCTCTTATTTAATTGACAGTAATGGCGGCCGAGTGACGAAGGATCCGCCCAAAATCACAGAATTACTCGTTTTTACTGACAGTTATTACTGATTTCTCGAGGTCTACTTGTTATCTTTACATTTGAAAATTAAAAGTTTTTCTATTATATTCCCGCCGATTGTATTTTTCAATGAAAATTACCTATACGTCAAATTTCAGTGTAGCGTTGTTCATTTCGTGTGCAAAAACGTAAAGCGATGCGTTCACCCGCAATTGTTTTTCAAAAATTCGTTAGTAAATCTGACTCGGACAATATTAATCGCGATATTAAAATCACTGGATTTGTGGCTTTTCTGGAAATTCAGAAAATTACCCGTCGCTCGTAATTTTCATTGCATTACGTCTATGTCAATAACATATTGAACCGCGATCTCATCGAACGTAAAAAATCATTTAAGTTTTATGGTCTTTATCTTTAGTCGTTGATTTAAACTTTATATATTTATGTCAACTCTATACTGTACAAGTTTGCTAATAACAATTAAACTATCAACTTCTAACGGACGCTCTCAAACACAACTATAGCGCAATCTATAACTTTTCCCGGCAACTTTATCTAAAATATCTGAGTAGTTTGCTCCCAGTAACAAAGGTAATTTATTCAATTAAAAGTCAATCGCGTCATTTTAGCGGCCCTCGCCGGGACTCGAACCTAACTGATTGAAATTCCATTATTACAACCCCCACTGTAATAGTAAACCTTTATAAGCGAGGTTTTTCCTCTCCACCGGGTGCACAGTGGGTAGAGTAAAATAAGAAATGTAAATTGGAAATGTTGTGGCCGCATTTACGATTTGTATTGTAAGCATATTTTTTTTGTCGCGGTGTTCTAAAAGGCCTTATTTGACAACTATCAACTCAGTACAGAATATGTGTTTGAGGTTAGATTTTGTACTGTGCAAGAAAAAAGAGTAGAAGAAATACTATTTACTAACCGTGAGTGGAAGGGTCGAAAGGGGCCGCCCTAGGCGTAGTTTTTCGAATCAAACCGTACAAATACTATGAAGGGGCAGAATCTTAAGTACTCGAATCCGACGTGCATGCATGAGTCGATGTATGAAAGTGGAAGAAGCGACAGAGATTCGTCAGGATCGTGGCGGGTGGAAAAAGATGGTCTCCGCCTACCCCTCTGGGAAACAGGTGTGATTTAATGTATGTTTGTATTTAATCATAAGATAAGTATCAGGGTACATAAATAAAAGAAAACAATGAAGGCAACTGGAAATGTATAATGACACTGACAGCTATCAAATCTTGCTTCTTAAAACGGCGCGACTATAAACTAGATCAATTTAGCAGTTTCATCTGTGTTTTACCCAACAATCCAAAGAGGAGGGAAATGTGTTTCGGATGTATATATCCATGTGTTTGTAACCTTCTGTAGTCTTAATGCTTTTACGGATTTTAAAGTGGGGGGTATTGCTGGATTGCTGGAGTCAAGGAGTGTCATAGGTTCTAAACCTCCACAGTTTTGATGCTGCAGGCGTAGTCGGGGTTTGTCAAAGCTTACTTCTGTTAGACTCATTAGTCTTTGCGAATTAATTGCAGTTATAAACACACACACATACACGCATTGCCTTAGTACATCTACTATGCAAACATGTGTTGTTATTGTTTATCTTTGTAGTGTATACAGTGTTCTTAGCCTAGTCTGGTTATACGGTCGGCTTTACAAGTAGTTGCACACTATAGTGCTTTGTCACTTTACCGTCATGTTTGAGCTGCTGCACTAATCTGACAAAGGCGTTAAAGCGACAAGGTACAAAACTGTTCACAGCGAAACAGAGAGAGGGAATTCTTGATCTGAACTGCTTTGAACATACCTTCGTTGTGGATATTCGAAGCGCCTAGCCGTCAGTCTGACTAGGGCAATGCTACTGGTAGTAATAGCAGACACTATATTTGGTGCCTTAATTTATTTATTGTAAAGGCAACCAAATTCATTGTTGCACAAATAAAAATACAAAAGACTGATTGAATGCTACTTATAATCTCTTTTGTTGACTACGTTTAGAGCTCTAACAAAAGCATCTTAAACTTAAAATCTGCTTCTGCAATCAATAATTCATTTATTATTAAAACTTCAATATCCAAGACTGATAGCTAGAAGTACTTACACAGCTCACGATCTCTATTAAAAGAAATGCTTTGAAATTGATCATAAATCTTACGTTGTCTTTCTAGCTTATAAATGTTAAATGCTAATTAATATCTGAACTAACCTCCATAATAATTACGATTTTTTACTGTTAAAAACACGTTTACTGCGGCCGAGCCCAAGGTAACCCCCCCTTTGTAGTGGGGTTTTACTGATTTGCAAAAACGGGTGCGAACGTTTTTAATAGGGTATTTGGTATGCGAGAGGTTGGGTCGGGGTTTGGGAGGGGATTAGCCAAGGAATAAGATACGTTCGATTTTATTGACTTATTTTGATCCGGTTTTTGTCAAACGTCGACGTTATAGAGGTTTGTTCGGGCGGAAAATTAAGCATATTTTTGTTTGTATTTATTTTTAGGTGGTTATTTGGGTGTAGGTAGGGTATTTGTGTCACTTGCTCGCTTTCATACGTATTCGCATTGGGAACATTTTTCGTGTATTAATCGTACGTTAAGCGTGATGATACTATATCATTGAGTTAAACCTAATCTTGGTATTTAAGTGGCTTTGCGTTTATTGTTTCTTTCAGTTAGTAAACTACCTACGTATTTTTAGAAGTGTCCTAAGTTTCGAGTTGCTATAACAAACTACAAAATCTTCCTGGGTTGTTTGTTTGGATTTTGCACTTAATAGCAGTGATAACAGGTCACGACGCGAGCTAGTTTCCGTAAACCATGCACCATTTCCACTGCTCTTGTGTGTATTTTATTTTTTAATCCGGAAAAGCAACAATCTTGCTTCAGCAACCCTAGCATTGAAGACTATTCAATCAATCACCTTAAAATAGCTTCAGTGTTTACCGCCAGGGGCTCTACTTCAATCTTAGTTCCAAGTTCCATTCTCTCTGTCCTTTACTCTCTAATAGCTAAAGAGTGAGAAGGATGGTTTCAGAATGCTCGCATTTTGTTGAGAAATAAGCCAGGATTGTGTCAAGATTGATCTGTTCTCAGGGAATATCTAGACTGTGAAGACAAAGCTTGTTCAATTCAGACTTGTTGCCGGCACCTGGGGAAAGGTGATATATTTATTACGATACGTCTGAAAGAGGAGAATTTGATTTATTTTTCAGATACGTTTTTAACACGTTTAAGTTTGAAAGATGAGGAGATATTGTAAGTTTTAAAAGAGGTTATATAGATTAGGGTACTTAAATAATGAGCAATGATTCAGTTTAAGTCGGTAGGTGGTTAAGTGAACAAGATGAGTCGTGAGTTGGTTCCTTTGCTCTGTTGTAGGTTTTAATTGCTGGTTACGTATGTGGTAGTATATATTAGTATATTTTGTTACCTATGTATGTATTTTATTAAAGCAGATATTATTACTTTTTAATATGTCTGTTTTCGGATGTATGTAACTTTTTTTTGTTGTTCTTATTTTGTAAATTTGCCTATCCACTTGCATTGTCCTTGTTTATTCTACTCCGAGGTTAACGAAGAGATCCCATATGGGATAAGTTCGCCAATGTACATTATCTATAGTGATGCAAAAATGTTTTGTAATTGTTTATGTGCAATAAAGAGTTTACATACATACGTACATACATACATACAGTAAGATTTCGTTTAGAAAATCATTTGATTTCTACAATAGTTAGGAAAAAAAACTCTGAGGTAAAAAGACCAACATACATAGATATGGTGTATCCAATCACATGCAAAACCCAATCCATTTTCCGGAACATTTGATAATAAACAAGCTGCTATCTCGATGTTAATGGTTGGATAAAAACGGAATTGTAAATGCGATCCCCCAACATCAATCAATTAATGCAGGTAGCTCCCCCTTTTATCTTTTTACCGTGAACATATAAGACTTTGATGGCGTGGTTGTAAAAATGGTGGTTTATTTCGTTCAATCCTCCCTGTTTATTTGTTTGAGAACGTTATCTACCTCTTTTATTGCCTTCTTTTATCTTAAATTGTATTGTTGCTTTGCAAGAGTTGACGTGCGTGTATGATAAAATGTCTCCGATGGGCGGATTAGTAATTGCAATGTATTTTTACGGTTTTCCCTTGTTACATCGGCAGTCGTTTCACAGAATTTACCTGCCACTTCGTTGAATTTTCATTTCACTTACAGCCATTTCCTATCGGGTTTGTTGATATTCTGTGTCCTAAAAAGTTTGCAGTCCACGGCTATTTCGGTATGAACTGTATCGAAATGTACCGAAATTTTATGTGAAAATTCGGGAAACTACAATCTCTATTGCAATAGATAAGAAAGAGCTTAAGTAAAACTAACAGTTTATTTATATTTGTCGATTAAATTATCAGACCTTCAGTTTTACTTTAATATTTGCCGATAGGGCCGTCGAATTTTAAGAGCACTCAACTAAGTCTACAGTCGTTCTTGTACTTCTCCTAGCACTTAGGATTACATCGTAATAATACAGTTGAAAGACATCCAAAACTTGGGAACAAAATGTTCTTGCTCATTACTTAAATGATTAGGTTAGGTACCTACCCTAATCTATAAAACCAGGGACCACTTGCTTCTTAGACAGTATCAATTAGAATAACCCACAGAACAGAAAAAACAGTAGAAGTGTCAAGTGGACGTGTAACGTGTGGCATAGTTTTGCGGAGTTCCGCATAACCTACCATACTATTGCCGCGATCGCTTATTTCGATATTTAGATATTTCAATATTTCTAAAATAGGAAATAAATTCAGAAGCATGCCTTATTGTTCTATTTTGGAGCGTAAAAATGATAGCCGCACCAAAAACATTTTCCATGGTGGCCTGTTGTTTTTATGATAGTTTAAGTATTGGCGACAACAGGTCTGATACTAAGCGAAGCTCATGCCACTTCCACTGTTTTTTCTATTCCGTGGGATAACCGCATTATCATAACATTATGTTGACGACATAACTTCTCTTTGAAACACAAGCCTTTAGACACTTAGATATAATCTTCGAATTGAAACGGTTTTCGAGTAAGCAGAATTTTCTGGAGCAAGTTTTTGTGACAGCGTAATATCTCGGCATTCACTAAGCTCTCTTTTTATCTTTGAAACAAAAGGCCTCATCGGTTTTTCTCTCCGGTGCCATTTACCTAGCATAAATTTGAGATTATTTTCACCCTCATTACCTCTTATCGGCGATTTAAAAGGTGTAAAAGAAACCAGGCAATAGGGCTGTTTGAAGCGGCATCAAAATGGTTGTACCGCTTTTGAATAAAAAGTGGTACTTTTGAAAACGTAGCATCTAGAGTATTTTTTTTTAAATAGGCCACGTACAAGGGGTACGTATCATAATATCCTTTACAATTTTTTTTTTTTTTCAAAAATCTTCTACTTTTTAGGGTTGTTATAAAATAAACCTAACCTAACCTAATACGTTCTAAACAATGGCTGTTTAAAAAATCTTGGAATATTTACGGTTTCAGTATTTTGAACTTTACATAATTATTATGATTATGATCCCCGTATAAGTTATTTGGTTACGAATATTTTTATGTCATCTTTAACCCTTAATAAGGCAGAGGCTCTATATTGACCACATTACAATAAGCTGAAATTGAACTTCCTACATTTTATGATACAATTTTAATTGTATTTTCCTAAAACATAACATCTATTATTACTCATTAGAGACTTGCGATTTCATGACTGTATTTCATTTTGGTCTAGTATTTTTACTTTAATGGGGCCTTATTAAGGGTTAACTTAAGAACTTTTTAGTAATAGTTTACACACATTTCTATTTTTTCATGACGCGTAATTTTAAACAAGCACAAATAATTATGTTCGATTCATTCTCATACCATACGAACGGGTCCCGTTTTAGAATCCCCGTACGAACAAATATTTGTGTGAAGAGCGTGAGTAATTTTGTTCCCGAGTCCTGGATGTTTTCTATTATTTCTATATATTTCTTCAATTATGATAATTGTGTAGCCTAGAGCTTAGTTGGCGACTGGTTCAAGTTGTGCAAAGTTATACCTTGGTATTTATTTATTTATCTCATGACTTTTATGACTGATTCATTCTCAAAGATCTGGTACATTTCAACCTTCTATCGCTTCACTAAAGAGATCGCTTCCAACCGAAAATGAATGTAATTTGAAAGTCGAAAATGCCTTTTTTAGGCCAAACCCGCAGAAGGTAAGATTTTAAAAGATTCCAATTTTGCCTTACTGACTCAAGTGTATTGGATTTCTTGGATTGGAATGAATCTCGCCGCTTTCTACGTTTTAAAATTCATATTTCGGAACCACTTCAATGGTAATAAAGATGATATTTTATTCTGTATTTTACTGCTCTTTTAAGATTTCAAACCCATAAAGAACCATAAAGTTCACACTAACGTTAGAAATAGATGACAAGTACTTCAAAAATGTAGCATTAGCAATACGGTGACATCTAGCTCCTGAGTATAAAATAGAATTGAACACACTGCTCTGACTATGACAGTCTTTTTGGATTGAGACAAAACGTTACAGATTCGTGTTCAAACTTCTTCTTCTTGTAAAGGGATCAATAGTAACGCAATTCTGTAAAAATGCTTTTCCGTTTCTATTCCTCGAAATCTTGCTGTTAGTACGTCTTTAAACATATATGAGGTTACGTATAAGCAGTGTGCATTGCATACATCATAATAAAATATGTTGTTTTATTTTTGACGAAACCGCAATCTCAAAATTTTTTTTTTACTTGCTTTACTAAACTTAATGCTACACAGAACACTTAGTACCTAGATCAAACTTACTACTATAACAAATGCAATTTTTTGATGCATTGATGTTTTTTGCTCAATCACGCCACAACTGTACGAACTGGATGAAATTTAGCACAGAGATAGATGAGGTCCAGATTAGCACATACTATTTTTTATATCAGAAAATGTGACAGTTTCCAAAAGAATAGCGATAAGCGACTTCTACGCGGATGGAGTCGCGGGCTAGACCTAGGTATATAAAAGAAGAAACTGACTGGCTGATCGATCAACATTCAGCCGAAACTGCTGGACCTGGGTACTAGAAAATTTGAGGAAATATTTCTTGGATATCCTAGGTGTGCATTAAGAAGGGATTTTTTGAAATTCATCTCCTAAGAGGTTAAAATAGGGGAAGGATCGGGAATCCAACTAGTCCTCTAGTATACTATAAATTACAATATACTTAATTAGTGTACAATCTCCTTGATATTGAATCAACATACGAGTTAGGGAGCTTCCACACCAGAGCTTAACGGTGCGTAAATTACGGTCCGTCAAAATTGACGCCACGTAATTAGGTACTATGACCCATTCTTTTGTTTACGCAACGTCACCGTATTTTACGCGTCGGTGTGGCCGATCCTTAATAAATTCTCATTTTAAAGTCGCTGCTTATTTAGCTATATACGTTACAGAAATACTCGAATACCTTATTTCAATTATACCTACTTAAAACCCTATCTCTCTCTCAACCTAAAACCCTATCTAAAATCAAGGCTGCAATTTCATATTTCTGTCACAACAAAGGTGTTCGTTGCCAATAATAAAGCATTAAAAACGCTTGAAGTATTTCTTCTGCACAAATTGACACCGTGCAACCGTTTCCGTTCTTCGCCTCTTGTATCGGTCAAGTGCGAAACGGTTTTAAAGAGACGGTTCAACAGATTAATGTGCGCTCACGCTTGTCTGAAAGGGTGAGAGATAGTTGAACTCGTTGACTTGTACTTACGACCCTTACGTGTTGGTACTTAGTCCTGTACTGTATCTAATGAGGAAGTGAGTACATATTGTTCATAACATTTTGTTGTGTATTTTTAGACAACCGGTGGTGTTATTGGAATAAGCATTTCTTCTTGGTCCTCGGGGTTTGCAATCTTAGAATTGCAGCCAAGTAGCAGTGTTCGCATCGTTGTGTTCCAGTCTAGAGATAAGACTACCGGTGAAATTACTACCATAAGGAGCGTCCTGACTGAGAGCATTCGCGTGAATATTCGAGTGGTGTGGGTGGACGTTGAGCCCAGCGTGACAATTAAGGAATGCAAGTAACCGGTTATTACCGGTTTTAACCGGTTATTTTTATACAAAAACGGTTAATAACCGGTTAAATTGCATTCCCTAGTGACAATGCTTGCATATCACTCGATGTTTGCGCCGATTGCTCATTACTACTAAATGCTCTCAGTGAGGACGCTCCTCTAGAAGCATTCCATCTTACGCTTAATATAACTTTAATTACCAAAACATATCTTATTAATGACTGATAAGTCCGATAATAATGTCCTTATTGATGTACAAACTTTTTTAGAAATGCTCAAAACTAATGATGTGTAAGTATGGTTACTCGATTCTAATTCCAAGATTCTAGATGTCTTTCACTCTGGATATCGTTTAGAATTTCGAATGTAACAAGTTATCAAACCTTGAGTGTACAGTCAAGGACTTTAATTGTTATGCCACTATGGAACCCTGTCGCATAACGGTAATCATTAATTTTGCCGTAATTTAATAGTGGCATAACAATTAAAGTCTTTGACTGTACCAAGTGTTTCTCGTTTTTATTGTGTGGAAATAGTAAAAGCGGTCTCTCAGTGGCAATTCTCTGGCACCCCTTTTGTCATTATTCTGGCAACGACGCGGTCGCCGTGTGATAAACGCTTAACAGTCATATTTGTTTTGGTAGTTTGGTTTGATGTATATATACTGCCCTTTTAAGCCAAATGGCGGCATCTCCCATAAAACTCCTGAAGCATGTGACACCTTGTTACAAACAGGAAGGGATCTAATCTGCTAGCTATTTGAAGATACCAGTTTTTAGGGTTCCACAGTCAACAAGGAACTCTTATAGTTTCACCATATCCATCTGTCCGTCTGTCCGTGGTTTAAAACTCAGAGACTCTTGGTCCTACAGAGCTGTAATTTGAAATTAAAGTTAATGAGATTGATGGATTCTTTTGGTAAAAAGTCAGGATACTTGTAATTTGGCATAGTAAATAAAGTTGTAAAATAAAATGTTAAAAGAAATATTGCCTGTAGCATAAATAGTTGCACACGAACCGATTTGGAGGTGGAAATTCAATAAAAATATAACTTAACTGGAGTGGCTCTTGGCTAAGTTTGATAAAAAATATTGGTTATACACTCTGAAAGTGGGATCGAAATGATTACGGGCTTTTAACCTATTTTTTTTGACAGTAAAAGGTCAGTCGTATAATTTCCCTATCTCGATCTCTCTACCTATACCTACACGTTCTCTTATACGACTTAAAGCGAAAGCCAAATTGTACCCATCAATCCGTGACATCTCCGACACATCCCAAATGAAACAATCCTACGGGACCCTACGCGCAACGAGATTATAACAATCCTTCAGTATCGCAACTTTTAAGTATCTTATTAAGAAAAGTTCCGGGACCCTTCGGAAGGGGCTAAAAGGCACCTCCGTAATTCCCGATCGATCCGTATGATGTCGCCCCCATCGCCAATACATCAAGGAGAACCAAATTAAAATTACACACCGAAATTAACCTGATCGAACCAAAATGATCCTTATTATATCTAAGGTAAGTATTGATCGAATTTGGACGGTTGATCGTTTAGTTTGTAATGGTACTCGTCAGGAAGGTGGTTCTTTTGTTGGCAGGTGAAAAAATGCGACGTTATTTCAGATGGGCGTTAGTAAAATGAGTTTTCGAAGGGATTTTTCAATGTTAGGCTGAGGTTGAATACAATCTTTGGCAGTGTGAGGTTACTTAGGTATCACGTACCTGAGATTTATAGGTACATTATCCTGGCTGATCCGTGACGTTGAAGTATTGGTCGTAAGTTTAGTTTTAAGAACGCGCCGATTCGAATTTTGAATTTACTTGAATTCAAATATTAAAAGTACTTATCGTTATTACTGTCCTGCAGCTCAATCTGTCTTATGGCAGTTTAGCAGTTGTATTTTCTTTTTATTTGTGAGGAAAAAAATCCATTTATTTTTATCTAACGGTAGGAAATCCAAGCTTAACCTTTAGGGTTAAAATCGTTAGATAAAATCAATTATATTTTCATCTCAGCACCTCAAAAAGGCAGGTTTGGCTGTACAAAGACAGAGAGCAAAAATTCGATTATGCTGCGTGCGAAAGACAATGAGCAAAATTCGATTTTGCTGCAAGCGTGAGACAAAGTAACTTTTTAATTTAAAAAAATATGCCATAACAGTGCTTGTTTAATATACATGGGTGGCTGTATGTAAATACACAAATGGTTTATTTTTTACCATGTTGTATTTTTTTACCTTTAAGTTACGTTATTATGTTCTCGCTACTGAGGTAATAAGTTTTATGTGCAACACGAGACCAAAGTCATTTGCATCTCGTGCCTTTGAATCCTTCGCTTACCTACTTGAGATTCAAAATCAACGCTCAAACCAACTTTGCTCTCTTGTTGTACATATAACTAATATATATTTACACTAGAGGACGCCCGCGACTTCGTACGCGTAGAATTGGTTTCCCGCTACTCCCCCCATTTCTTTCCGTTGGGGGTCGATTTTGGGAAAATCCTTTCTTAGTGCTCACTTACATCATGAAAGGAACCCCTGTACCAAATTTCAAGTTTCTAGGTACAGTAGTTTCGGTTGTGCGTCGATATATAAGTCAGTCAGGTTTGCCTTTTATATATATATAGATAACTTATACAATAATAACGTATATAGATTCTGACAAAACATTCATGATAGATAGAAGGATATACCCGTATTAATTAATGCACCAATCTACCATTTTGAGTACGTATCTCCAAATCTGATTAACTAAATTAATATCAGCTCGTGTACGCCAGGCCTAAGGCTTACGCAAAATTCGACGTTGATTGACGTATCGCCGCCGTGTGCACTCCCCCTACGTTATGTCTTCATTTGCTTACCCGACTTTGGCAATATGTCTTCGAGTCAAGAAAGGTATTTGTGTTACTGTTGAAAACGTTGAAAGTAAAGGTCGCAGTATTTTGATATAAATTGAAGTTACGAATGACTATACTCTGATTATTCTATGATGATGCCTGTGACAGCTCAACACTTATTACACTTATTTCTTTAACTTTACATAAATACTACATCGGCACAAACCTAGTGATGCCGTCCAGGGATTTAAATAATTCTTCGCTTATTTTAAAACGCATCACTTGTGAGTAAAGTAAGTGATTGAAATTACGAAATACGGCTGTCACAGGCATTATCTTAGAATAATCCGAGTATAGTACACATAAAGTAATAACTTCATTAAAACATACAAAAAATGAAGTCGATCCGTTGCTACGTTCGTTGCTGCGTGAAAACAGGACAAAAGCAGCAAAATATAAAGAAAGAAAGAGAGATCTAACCACTTCATTACGATTAACCGTTATAGATAAAAACCTCGATATAATTTCCAAGCTGATATCTCTTAAACGGCCCAACCATTTTCCATGAAATCTAGTCAAGATCCATCCCGATTAAACTAGCTTTCTTTAAAGGAAACCGCATCCGAATCGGTTCATCCGTTTGGGAGCTACGATGCCACAGATAGATCCACAGACACACGCGCTAAACTCATAACGCGGCTATTTTTGCATCGGAAGAATACAACTGTAATGATCAATAGATTCATTGTCGATTCAATTAGTTTGAAATTATCGTAATTTAAAACGATAAGGGACAACATACTAAAAACTATAAATCAGGACTTCTCAACCACAGCTGTTGTAACTTAGTCGAAACGTCAAGGTAAATGTTTATTTTACTAAGCGACTAGCTGTTGTCCGCGACATTGTCCGCGAAGAAAACAAAACATAGCTCATGTTACTCAGGGATAATGTAGGATTCTAATGGTGAAATCATTTTTTAAATCGGTCCAGTAATTTCGAAGCCTATTCAATGCAAAGAAACAAACAATCAAATATTACCTCTTTATAATATTAGGTCTTTACCTATTAAATTGGCGTTTTATATGGACAATTTTATGAAAACGGTGGTTTTCATACAATTAATTTTGCGGATTATTTAGTAACGTCATATGCAAACCAAACAAAATTCTGTCAGAAATATTGGACACTTCTAAGCTATATTATACATATCTGAATTACTTAAAAATAGTTAGCTTCATAAAACTCTGCGTAATTGAAACACTTGAACTCACAGCACATGAAAAGAGTTGAGTTCACACTTTAATTTTAAACACTAAGTAAGAAATTGAACTATATTATTTGTATCTAAAACCTTTGTAACATACTGTATTAATGAAATTTAAAAATAGAAATTGAAATGAATAAATTCTGTACGAAATAAAACACGTAAAAATAACGCCAATTTCATAGGTAAGGACCCAATATTAGTGTACATTAATTCCCGATTTATAGTTTTTAGTGTGTGTAAAAACCATGTTAAATTGCACGGTAAGGTACAAAATATAGGCACACTAAAGGGCATACTCACTTTAACATTAAATACTCATCCATCAACGTTGTAACTCGTATCAAATTGTAATCGTTGCGATCGACTGATGTTTCGTGCATTACGCTCAACCTAAAACCTTAATCAGATTCCGTCTCGATCCATTCGATATGAGCCTATTCTCTACATTTACCTCATATTACCGCTTGAAGATTCACCGCTGAGGGTGAGGTTTGGGTGAAAAGCGACGCGATCAGCGACACATTATAAGAAGTTTATAAAGCTTGCTTGGATTACAAGCATCGGGAATCTATGTTCAATGCTTTAGATTACTCGTAAAACCGTTTATATTTTTACATAAAGCGTTAGTCAAAGGTGTTGAGCACCCCACGTTTTCCTTTGTAACTTATAAATAAAGTATTATTTTTTAATTTAAAAAATACACATAGACGTAAAATTTTAAAAAGTGTTTGAACATGTGCAAATCATTAGTAGATATCGTTTCGAAGTAGGTAGGAAAACGGAAGCTAGAAAAAGTCGGGATTTACAATGAAATGATTGATTGTATTTTTTTCACGGAATTTTCCTTCACGTCCATAAATAATATGACTAATCTTTCCGATAGTTAAACAACTTTCTATAATAAAAGATATAAATGCACCTTTTAAAACGCCATTACTGTGAAGTAAATAAGAGCTATCAAAACGTTGAAAATACGATATCAGGTCAAAAACAATATAGTTTTTACAAACTAGGTTAGAGGCTCTGGTTTGGTGTCTGGTTTGGTGGTCAATATGGTTTGATGTACGCACATTTATTAAATTAATACAATTAAAAGTTAAAACTAAACTTATTAAAATTAAAATAAAACTAAACTACTCAAATATTAAAGACGTAAATAATAATCACCACTATAAAAAGAACACTCTAGCAGGTTCGCTCGCGGCATGGTCCCTATGACACTGGCTGCATTACCTCTCTGGATAGCTAGCCCAATCCTTTGGGAGAGGTAAGCACCAGCTCTAGGATCTCCGGAGGCGTCTATGAGCCGGGATGACAGGGCCTTAATAAAGCTTTTCATATCGGCTTAAATTATATTTGTTGTAGAATAAAGACCCATATAAGTACTCGTATTTTTGTCGCTATCGCGTGTTAACGTAGCCTGACCCTTATTTTCCGCGAGGGGAACCTTGGAAGCGCCCGTAGGGCCAATATCAATCGATCAAGGTGCGCGTTGGGTTCTATTGAGCGTGTTACGGTGCACGCAGGGTACCCAATTGACAACGTTTTTGTTCTGGGTACTCGTAGGTTGTAATGAGGTACGGGTTTTTGATAGATTATCGATTTAAGTTTTGAGGGTTTTGTTGTGGAAGATTTGGAGTACAGTGAATAAGCAAATGATATTGCGGTAAAATAATTGTTTTACATACATAGATAAACTCAGCCTTCATTCCCAAAGTGGGCAGAGCTACAGAATTACAAACAACTCTAAAAATTTGTTGATAATTCTGCAACCACATTTTGCACAATTAGGCTAAGATGTTTACCAGTGTATTAGTGACATAGCCTAACAGTACTGCAAGCCTTTATTCCCTTAGTCGCCTCTTACGACATCCACGGGAAGACATGGAGTGGCACTGACATTATTTTACTATTGACTATTTAATTTTCGTGACGTGTTTAAAACCATTACTAATATTAAGGTCAGACGGGGATATTGCGTCTGAGGGGCTGTTGTAACTTTTCATACTAAGACGTGTTCTGCTTTCAAAATTAGTATGAAAAGTTACAATAGCCCTTCAGATGCAATAGCCCCGCCTGACCTTATCAGCTATTAGGGTTTTTTTTAGTTTATTTAGGTTTAAAATACCTAAAAGAAATAGTTATTTATGTAACTGGTACATAATGAAGCTTCTTAAGGTACGAGCGCCGAGGTTAGAGCGCGAGCTTGCGAGCGCTCTAATTATAGGCACGAGTACCTTAAGAGCTAATTATGTACCGTTGCATACATAACTTTTTCTACAAGCTTAGAATGATAATGACAAAAATAAACAATCGCTAACTTTTCTCGTATACTTACTTCACTCGATTTTTCTGCTAACAAAATACTTGTTAGCAAAGTCATTTTCATTATTCCGATTGGCGTTAATAGTTTGTAAATTTTATTGCTAAATTTTTACAAATTTCATGCAATTTTTAATAGTTAGGTACTAAAACAGTTCTGACAATTTATCATAGAAGTTGAAATGCCGAACAAAACGCCATTTTGTTGATATCCATATTGAACGTAACCATGGTAACCAAATAACAAATCGATGGATATTACTCATCTATTTTTATTAACTTAATAAAAATGTAATTCTAAACACATATTAAGTCTCAAAATTATTTTTATTTTTAATATACTTAATTTTAATTGGTGTTAAAATGTTTGTAATGTTTATTATACAAATTATTAAGTTGTCAAGTGTTAACTAAACGCCAAGACTGATATCCGGAATGACCGTTACCATGGTAATAACAATGCTATAATAAATTATACAACTGTTATTACCATGGCAACGCTAATTATAGAATTGTTTTTACTCTTCGGTTGCACTATAGGTGGTATTCTGACACCATTAACGATATCAATACTAGCGGTTTATCGTACGCGAGTAGAAAAACATCTTTAGCTCTTTATTACCAGTACAATAAGTGGCCTAGACAAGATGAGTAATGATAACGTTAGCAATTTTCAAAACTGACAAAATGTATGTAGGTATACGTATGTAAGTTGATGATCTATCGCGTCGGTCGCTTATGTCGTTTTCGAGTGCATAATAAGAGCAATATTCGTTAGAAAAACAACCATTGAACACTATAGCTTAGGTACTTAAGGTAGATTCTACTGTGGGCTTTGTATGGTTGCGTTTTTTGCGTGACAAAATGTAGATAAAGCATCCGTCACTCTCGTACTTATACACGTGTCAGAAAGTGACGGTTGGCCCCTAAAAGTCCATATCAAGGATTTCATTTTGAAAATTTATTATAGTATCAACTCAAATGCATTTGTTAAATCCAGTAAATAACCCTAATCACACGTAATATCACATTTTAATCCCGAGCGCTAAAAAGTTGAGTTTACTACGGAATTGTTGACATAGTCGCCCGGCTCGGCCAATTTTCTTTTTACGGCGCACTAAAATGTGCACTAAAGCCCTTTCCTACGCCCCCACGATAGAACCAAGCTTCGTTATCAGCCCGCCTGTTCACGTCGACTTTGTAAGTAAACACTGCAAATATATTACTCAATACTCAATACTCAATACTCAATATTTTATTGCAATCATAATGTTTACAAAAAGATGGAAATATAATAAATAATAAATGTCTCAATTATGAACCCTGTTGGGCACTGCAAGCATATTCTTCTTCCTAGTTTCCTTCTAAGTGTAAATAAAAAATATATCTATGTTCTTACATATTTTTATTGCATGCATGCATGTTGCCATATTTGTGTCACTTGCCATAGTATTCATTTGCCCAAAAGGCATTTTTTCCCTCTGCTCGGAAAATTCCTCCCCCGCTTTTTCCTAGTTTTTCGGTATTGATCTTTTTCTATTCATCATCGTCATATCCATCCGTAAGTACTTTATCGCCGGTAAACTTGTTCATCGCCAAATGTTTCCCTTTTTAGGGAATCGAACTTGGAACACCTAGCTTCGTAGGGATAGTTATTACCAACTTAGGTAAATGCGTCATCTAAGCCATCCATCCATCCATCCATCCATCCATCCATCCATCCATCCATCCCTTCATCCATCCATCCAGTCATCCATCCATTCATCCATCCATCCATCCATCCAACAATCCATCCATCCAGCCATCCATCCATCCAGCCATCCATCCATTCATTCAAATGTCTATCAACCGTAGCTGCCGGTCTAATGCACACAATTTAAATGAGCAATTCATAGAATATGGTTTGTGATGGATTCCATTAATAAAGTTGCCCCGGGATACGATTTCAATAATTCTGAGAACCTCGTGTTTGGTGAAATTTAATAATCGGTCTTGCGTTAAAATGGCCGTAAAATGAATTAAATTTAATTTGAAATGAGCATAAATTAATATATTGCATGCAATTCCATCGCAGCAGGGCTGAATTCTATACAGTAAAACGTTATTGCTTTACGTATTTTCGTATTGTCAACGTTTTGATAGCTCATATTTACTTGACAGTAAAGGCGGCCGAGTTTAAATCAATACGATAGCACTTCAAAGGCGATATGGTTTTAGCGCGTTAAATAGAGGCCCAGTAGAGGTGTTTATCGCTTTTCCCACAGTTACTGTTCGATTTTCTGGGATAAACAGTATCTTTTTTCTGTTTCTGAACTATAAATTTACTAAATATCAAGAACTTTTCAGGAACAAACAAATAAAAAGAAAATACAGTTATAATCATTATTAGTAACAATAGATGTCTATTTTTTGTGTATGTTGATTTAGTAAGTAGGCCGCTCGGGCACTTTTACACGTAAATGTCTACAAGCGCTTCCTAAGAGGAGCCCACTGCCGTACTGTCTCTATCTAGCCACATTGATATTATAAATTCTGAGCCGATTTAAAATAATCTATCTTTCTTTCTAATATATAAAATTCTAGTGTCACAGTGTTTGTAACAAAACTCCTCCGAAACGGCTTGACCGATTCTAATGAAATTTTGTGAGTATATTCAGTAGGTCTGAGAATAGGTCGTAAACTATTTTTCATAAGGTTTGTATGAAAAAAAAAATTACTCCCGGGCGACGCCGGGCGCGGACAGCTAGTCTTCTAATATATAAAATTCTCGTGTCACAGTTGTTTGTAACCAAACTCCTCCGAAACGGCTCGACCGATTCTTATGAAATTTTGTGTGTATATTCAGTAGGTCTGAGAATAGGTCGTAAATTATTTTTCATAAGGTTAGCATGAAAAAAAAAAAATTACAACCGGGCGACGCCGGGCGCGGACAGCTAGTAATATATAAAATTCTAGTAAAATTTATGAAGCATATAAAAAGAACATGCAAATCTTAACAATAACATAATCAACACCTTTCTAAAGACACCACGCCTGCCTAGTGCTAAGAAATAGGCCACTATGGACTTCGCGGACGTCTTCTAGTAGCACATGAAACAGACTTCGGGGTCGTTACTTCTTTCTCACTCGCTCTAATACACTCTAATACTAGCCTAACCGATTTTACTTGAAACCGAAAGACTTTTAAGACCATGCAATGTACAATTTAAAATAGATCACTATGTTTCACCACTGGTCATACAAATTAAGCATACAAGTTATAAAATCCTGCAGCTAGATCTAGTCTATATTCCCTCCAGACGGGCGCGCGGCTACGTGCCGTATTAGGCATTAATTAGGTTGTCGCCGACCGGTTAGCAGTCGCTAGGATTAACGGGCGGGTTACCCGATTGATAGGGTTTCCACTGATGTATACTACTACTGCTAATCGAATTGGCGGAATCGGCTGCTAGTGCGACTTTAGGGAATCGTAATCAGTGGCTTCCTTGCTAGGGAAATTAAAGAGTTAGCTGTAACACGAATATATCTTTACATATAGATAAGAACCACCGCTAAAAAACCTGCTTTCAAATAAAATAAAACCGCATCCAAATCGGTTTACCCATTTAAAAGCTGCGGTGCCACAGACAGACACATAAAGAGACACACACGTAGCGTGTCTTGTTACCAGCCTAACTTTTGTCTTAGCTTTTGTTAAAGGAGTTCTCATTTTGCCTTAATTACGTACAGTCAAGAACTTAAATTTGGGACCCACCTAAAGTCCAAAGTCAGTCTGACATTCTACAGCAATTAGGTTGAGTTTCCTATATTTTACGAATGATTTGGCATCTCTAATGACATTGACGATTTCAAGCCTATTTTTTTAAATACGTCACAAATTAACGTTCACGACCGTACAGTACTTTTGGAACACTAATACTGTTTCCAAGAACTCGCTCGCCGCGTATTAAGCCCTCAGTGCCGGCATTAACCATTCATGTCGGCAATTTCGTTATTTCTTCCCTCCGCTCGCTAGCGCCCCGAGGGAACCGCAGCTCTTTGGGTGCCGCGGCGAGAATTATGGCCACGTTAGCGTATAAAAATATAAGGAGACATGGCCGATTTGCTGGGTTAATTTTGCATTTGGTTAATGCATTGCATTATGAAATTATGATGGTCGGTTCGATGTTTTTTTTTAGTAACTAATTAAACTTGTAGCTGCCATGTTATTATTTTAAGGAACTCGTTTTTCAAGTCGACGGATTAATTGTTACTTGGCGGGTTTAAGAAGTCCCGCCCGAGCGTACTAACACCATTTTAGGAATTTATTCTCAATCAAAAGGTTACTTAATGAGCGGGAACCATTTTGCTCCGACTGGCACTAGTTCAGTATTTTTTTGTGTATGTTTTTGTTTTCCGTACTTATGTTAGACTTATGTCAATAAACGTCTTTCTTTCTTTCTTTCTTTCAAATGATACGTGAATAAACGAAAAAGAGCTGAAAATTACTTTAAAATAGTTATAATTTTTGTATTAACGAGTGATGATTAACAGTGGACGCAGAAAAATCCTGATGTAATGAATCCTGCAAAGTCATTACAAAATGAACCACAAACAGCCTCATTGCCTCTGCAATTAATAAATTAATATTTAAAAGAAATTCTCTCATGAACGAATATCGTTTTTCACGTCCGATTGGGCCCATTATCGTCTGTCATCCATTTCAGTGAGTCCGGTTATTTACGCTACTGGTTATTAACTTCAATAAATATATAATTTCATAGCAATGTTGCGTTTACATTGGTCGAAATGGACGGAATTTAAAAACGAAATTTATAACAAAAGCTATAATTTGAGGGTTATTACTTAAACTACATTCGACAGAGAACCAAAGTTATCGGCATAGCTCAAAGAATCAGCAAGCTGAAGTGGCAGTGGGCCGGCCATATCTCGCGGAGAACCGACAACCGCTGGGGTAAACGTGTTCTTAAGTAGAGACCGCGTCTCTGCAAACGTAGTGTAGGACGCCCTCAGGCCAGGGTATTGATTCTCTCAATAGCAAAGTTGAGCGAATGCAGAAGTGAAGTCCAAGCGGCGAGTTTAAGTAATCCCGTCAAAGCGAGCAAAACACATATTAGCGCATGCATTCTCAATTAGGCAGCCTTATACGTTCGAGAAGCCATGCTGCCAAATTGAATACACGCGCTGAAATGTGTTTTGTTCGCTTTGACGGGACTACTTAAACTCGCCGCTTGGACATCACTCCTGCGTTCGCTCACCTTTGTTTTTGAAAGAATCACTACCCAGGTGGGATGACGATCTGCGAAAGACTGCAGGCGGATGCTGGATGCGGTAAGCTGAAGACAGGGCGCTATGGCGCTCATTAGGGGAGGCCTATGTCCAGCAGTGGACTAATATAGGCTGATGACGATGATTCTTTAAACTAGTGAAGAGGTTTGAAATGCGTTAACTGTCAAAATTACGTTAAAATTTGTAACGCTTCATAGCTAAGTGCTAAACAACTTCTATGTCCTCTTTGACCTCACTACAATACACATTGGGAGATTTTTGTTAGTGGGAATCGGAATCTACCAACCAGGAAATTAAGTCCAATAACCTTTGCTCTCTAAAGCCATTTTCAATTTTGTAAGAAATAAAAATGAACCGTATAATCATTAAAATATAGTTTAAACTAAATTGCTTTGGTTATGCACAGTGGGTCTCACTAGGATGAATATCTTTAGAAATCAAGTATAGGTAATTTTTTTAGAAACATTACCCAGATAACTAGGTATTTCATTTTCTAGATGTTCCAATTAGATCTATTGTACTTTTGTTATAGGATGGAGAAAGCCACAGAACAGAAAAAACAGTAGAAGTGTCAAGTGGGCGTGTAATGTGTGGCATAGTTATGTGGAGTTCCGCATAACCTACCATACTTTTGCCGCGATCGCTTATTTCAATATTTCGATAATTATTTCGATATTTCTAAAATAGGAAATTAATCCAGAAACATGCCTTATTGTGCTATTTTGGAATGTAAAAACGATAGCCGCACCAAAAACATTTTCCATGGTGGCGTGTTGTTTTGAGTATTGGCGACATCAGGTCTGATACTAAGCGAAGCTCATGCCACTTCCACTGTTTTTTCTATTCCGTGGAGAAAGCGAAACAGAACTTACCCCACTTAATGCAGTGGGATCTGTCTGAGACCCATGGCCATTTGCAATTTTAACATTGCGACCTTTTTTTTTAAATGGTTTTGCGTTTGACCTCGGTCTCACTTGATGTTAAGTGACGACGAGGTCGAGGGTACTTACCCAGAAAAATTACGAAGGAATGTCTTTGCCAGCCTTCACGAGAATATTCCCAAAGTCATGTTTTCTAGCTGTTTATTTCACGTCTAGCATAATACGGTAAAATTAAAGCCTGAATTGAATCTAGGGAATGCAAATAACCGGTTATAACTGGTTTTAACCGGTTATTTTCATAAAAAAACGGTTAATAACCGGTTAAATTGCATTCCCTAATTGAATCGCATTAAACTATGCTATGAATTTGGTATGAGTGGTTAAATTTTAGCCTAAAAGGGACTTGAATTTAAAATATTTAACCATTATGCTGTAAATAGTTGAAATTCAACTTGTTTGAAGTGCTGTATGAAACGTGAAATTTCAATATTAGTCACTCGGCTCGGCCTTTGTGTGAATTAATTGGTGATTTAAAATTAACCGTGTGTGTCGAATCATGAAATTAATTATTCCGATTGTGAATTCTATTTGTTTGTACATTTACACAAATTTTCTAGAATATTGATGCGAGTTGTAAATATTTACAACAGTTGAATTACTACATTAATAATTAAATTAAAACCATCCGCTAAGTTTTTATTCAATACTAAAAAGTGACGTCCCGTAAATCCATGCTTCATAAAAAATGCTATAAAGTACTAACTTCCCACTTTTTGATTTTATTGTTGTGTTATTATTAGAAAATTCAAATAAGTCATTGCTCGGTCATCCACATAATTATGTCGTTAAAATTAATTGATAAACTACTGGATCAAAAATGCATTGACGAAAACTGAAGAAAGTAAAAGTAAAAATAGAAAAAGTAATAGGTTTAGATGAAACTTGCCTACAAAACCAGTTTATTTCTTCAGAAAATTAATCTTAAAATGACTTTTAATACGCAAGTAACTCGCTGAACATAAATGAACTCAAAGAAAATAATTCTTTAGCGCTCTCATTGCACGAAATTTTAGTGACTGTAGATTTCGTTTTTGACATCGTACTGACTCTAAAAGTATTTTTCTAAAGAAAATACTTTGCGACGTGGTCCGACAGAAAAATAAATCCTTAAATTGGTAGAACTTTAAAAAAGAATCCTGTCAGACGATGCTTTTAAGTCTAAATTAAACATTACTTGAAAAGAAATTGGCTCGTCTTCCTTTAACTGCAACATTGTGAATCAAACCTTAGTATAAAAGTGGAGAGTTAAAATTTAAATAAAAAAACTGACGTGCAATCACAAAAATAACGCCCTATTTCACAACCGCATTTCTCTAAAAAATCTCTTTTAAAGTTACATTTAAAAGCGTTAGTTAAATGGAAATGAATTAAAAACTCGATTTAAGCCTTTAACGACTTACTCGCTTTCGCCTCGTGGTGCTGACACGTTATTAACTGGACAAAAAATGAACGATTATTCGTATTGAACTACTGCGTGGTTGATTATGGCAATGATATGCATCATCATTACGCTTATATTAAGCAATAACGTTATAAATAAAACCGTATTGTTTCATAATTATTTCAGTTTTGACAAGTACTTACTTGATTTATATTTCTATTGCTATTATAAGAATTTATCATTTGAATGAAGTAGGTACAGTCACCCAATTAAAATGTTGAGCATACTTAGAACCTTGTCATTGTGAATGTCATTGTCATTGTCATGTGTGTCATTTAATGTTCAGTTTGATGTTTACTATGACAACGCACTAAAGTGCTTAACATTTTCGTTGGGGTACTGTACGTATTATTTATTGTTTACTAATTAAATCTTTATTGTGCAAAAAGACAGTAAAGCATAAAGTACGCTGTACTGAAGCTCTATTTCTCAAGGTAAAAAAACCATATTGCTCCTGACTTGCTCCTCGGCCGCGATTACTGTCAAGTAAATTAGAGTTATCATGTTGACAATACGATAACATGTCCAAAGCTATATGGTTTTAATGAGTAGAATACAGCCCCAGAATGTGTGAAAAACAAATGAATCCAAAGAGTTCCAAGCATGGCGAGTGGTGACCCCGAAAAAACAAGCGAAGATCAGAGCAAACATTTATAATTAAAAACAACACGCATTAACAAGTAAATCGAATGGACATCTGTTTAATTGAATTTGGTTGTTGGTTTGTTTAATCCAGATTTGGGTGGGGAAGTGGACAAAGCTGTAAGACACGCGTTCGCGCAAGGGTTCCGTGGGATAAAAACAGTAAGAATAATGGGATGATGTTCGACCATTGTTTTTTTAATTTTTTTAATTTCTATGTTTATTTTAAGCCTATACACGATTACAATTATATGTGTTCAGTAATCAGAGATTGATTTAGAAATGTGTATTTGCATTTGCATAAGTTGAGTCTGTTTTGCGCAATTTTAACGGAAACTTCCCATTGTTTCTATAAATACAGTACAATACAGATCAATAATTTCGAGAAAATGACAACTCAAGACTTCTTAGGAACTTCTTGGTCCTGATTGTTTTGACCTATTCAACAAGAATAAATTTGTTGTTTGATTGTCAGTAAAAAAAAACATGATATGTAAATTGAATAGGTACCCAATTACAATATGTCATGAATTCGTATAATTTTTTTTTAGTACGACTACAAAAAAAAAGAAGGAAAAAAACACTTAATCGTGACAAACGGACAAATAAAAAGGAACAAAATACTGACATAGATAAAACGCGTTGTTGTGTTGAAATGGTTCCAACTCAGCGTTATACTGGCACTAAAGCCAGTGCTGGTCTTCCATTGGAACCATCCACTGACACCACGGCAAATTACACAGACATTCTAAACTAAACTAATGATTACAAAAATAAAACAGCAATACAAGTAAACAGCTAAACAAAATCTAGTCAGTACCATACGGCATTACTTTGGGTCTAAATTAGGATATATCAAAAATAAATCGTACAAATATGAATCAATGTGAACAATAAAATATGCCTACGGAACCCTTTTAAAAGGGTATAAGCTCCGTCGTGTTTTGTCATCCCACAATCAAACGTAGCGGAGATCCGCCTTCGCCATCTCGGTTGTTTGGAGATTAGGCTTTATTTAAATTTTAAAATGTATTTCCGACTGCGGGATCAGAAATGTAAAAAGCCTTTGCAGATTTCGCTGCTTTTTATTCTTTGCAAAGTAAGACTAAGACGAAATATAGCAACTGTTGTGTTATTTTTAATTATTATTTTATGTAAGACTATGTATGGAAGACGAGTATAATCAAAGCCATGCAAAACTGTTATAAAAGTGTCTGCAGGAAAGTGCCTCTTAAAAAAAGTGAAATTACAAAAATAATGTGTAGTACTTACGTTAGTGTTGTGTTATATGCAATCAACGTGTTTTTTTTAACCTGTAATCTTTTCGTTTGACAACAATAACAAGGAATAAAAAGCCGCAAAACCATCCTAAAATTTACTTGAAATGTGGTGATTGATTAAAGATGAAATTTATTTTAGCTCACGCCAAATATGTAAATGGAACTAATGCCTAAGATGATGATTATTTACGGCGTCAAAAATAAGCATTTATGTATTTACCGCAGTAAAATTATAAATTACTGTATTTTACTCGAGACTTAGGTATAAAGCCATATCGCTACTTAAACTATATCCAGCAATCTAGACTCACTACGTCATAATTCACTCCCTTGATAAACAATCTACTAAAAAGGACATATTAATAATATCTCAAAAGATCTATAGTACTTCCCAAATAGGCCGGTTCCAGGGCAATATGCCTATGCGCATGCTGGGCACGTCCCGTACGCGAGCCCGGGGAATTCGCCATTATGCTAGCCCCGCTTACCTTTGAAGGTATTCCTTGCACGAGGTGGCATTGACTCTACTGATGTTATAAGTTAATAATATTTTGACGTTCGTATAAAGATGTGATGTTAGAAGGACATAGATAGATAGATTTAAATCACGCCTGTTTGCCAATGGGGGTAGGCAGAGATCACTTCTTAATTTATTTCCTTTCTTTTTAGAAGGACATTGTTTAGTTTACCTGCGAGCTTATGGTTGTGTTTAAGTGGATAAATGTTGATAAAACAGCCGTCACTTTCTAACTAACACTTTAGTGCGAGAGTGACGGATGCCTTATCCATCAAACTGTATGGAATTGATATTAATATAATCGCTCGAGCTCGACGCGACCGATTGGCAGCTTACGCCAATCCATTTTCTTTAACGATAACGTTTGGCGACTGTATTTTATCTAGGCTTACTAAAACTCCTAGACAATGTACAGTCGCGAACCGGGATTGTTGAGCCACTTACCCAATTTTCTAATTTGGCCGTTTAATGCAAATCGAATAGCTGTCGGTGACATTGGTTATTACGAGGTTACACTGCTAAATTACGAACAATGGCAAGTGGCTCAACAATCCCGGTTCGTGACTGTACATTGTGGTAAAGTAGGGTTTTTTAATGCTTAAATAAAACTGCACCTAATCATGGTTACTGCAAAGGCTTCATATTTCCTGCCGCTTAAATAACTGTTCTCAGTAGCGATAGAAAAGAAAACTTGCCAAAGGAAACAACTAGCAATTTTCTTTTCGCGGAATTGAAGCTCAGCAACTTTTCCTCTTAAATGTTGTGGGATTGAAGCTTAACGTGCTTTAGCAACGAGTAAAATAAGAACAAAAAGCTAGAGAGTAATACCACTTTAGTGTAAAAATTATAAAACGGTGTATTTTCTTAAATGCGTACAAATGACAGTGATTTTGTATGTATCAAGATGTATGCATTTGTCTATTATCATTTATCATTCTGTAAGAAGCAGAATTACAGACATAGCCCTAAAAAATGCTAGATTTATATCGCAGTGGACGGACACATCGCTGAACAGATGTGTGATAGGATCGAAGAGTTCTCAAGTGGCGTCCAGCAGTAGACGTTTTTCGGTTGAACTGATGATGATATTGATGAGTCTGAAGCATTACAGATGGATTTTAAAACGCGTGGCATTGTTGGATATCGTTGATCAGCCGAGATCAACTTGTTTTGTTGAAAATTTTGCTTTGAATCCGCAACAAGAAACCTCTTTATGAAATAAGTAGTGGGAGAACGCAGTCTGCTCCACTTAAATACGAAGAATAAGTATTCAATATAATGTTTATGTAATGTAGCAACAATATTTTATTCCAAAGTAAAGCATACTCGTACTAGGAAAATAGATAGCTAAGACTACTTGTAAGAAATATACCGGTATCTTTCAATGTATTTTCTCAGTAAAAGTACTAGAGCCACAGAATCCTGGAAGAGAAAATCCCAAGTAATAAATGTCAGTAATTGGTCAGTTGTCGTGCAATGGTAGTTTCACGAGAAAGGGTATGTTGAGAGGTCATTACACTCAGGTAGTACTTGAGCAAGTACAGTGTGCTAAAATTATTAAGGGAGGTCGCACACGACTACTAATTGTATCGCATTTGCAACGCCCGATGAAGTGATGCAGTAGCGATACAGTGGCTGCGCATTGACATAAACGCGTGACTGTCGGGATGCAGATAATTGCATTGAAGCGACTATCGCTACTAATTTTCATTGCAACTGAATAGCTGCAAAAAGGCGACCATAGCAATTAAGTCTAACAAATCTTAAAAACAACACAAATGAATCGATTGATTTCGCATACAAAGGTACAAAAGATGGCCATGATATTCTCAAAGCACCAGCAACTGACATACAAGGTGTTCGGTGAAGGTTGGACAAACTTTAGGGACTAACTCTGTAGGTCATACTCATCAACTTTTATTATGGGACCAAAAACACATTTCGGCTGTTATTAACTCTCAAAGTTTGTATGGAACAGCTGTTTTTTTTCTAGCGATTTGGATGTTGGTGCCATAATAAAAGTTGATGGGTATGACCTACAGAGTTAGTCCGTGAAGTTTGTCCAACCTTCCGCCGAACATCCTGTATAAAGACAATAGGATATCTAAGCTGTCTTGTCCATTTCAAGTATCACGTAGCATAGATTAGTATCTTTACTTGAGGATACTTTTTTTCTGGTAAGCCGTCTCGATAAGTATACATATTCAGTCCATAAAAACATTAAGTAACGATAGCTTTACGTGTTGTGAACCGTTTAAAGAAGGAATTAAGTTAATAGATCCAATAAATTTAGTTTAATTCATTTTTGAAGGGTCCATCGAGCAGCAATGTATAACATTAAGTCTAATTTTACAAGTTAATTGAGGAATAAATGCGCTATTCTTGACTTACATTTCGTGGCGATTTAGTTAGTATGAAAAAAAAGCACAACTTATGTTAACAATACACATGTTTTTATGTTAATTAGGATGCATTTTAACTGTTGTCAAAATATTGTTCGTATGGATGTCACACACTGTACCTATATCATTTTAGTCAAAATCGGTACGTAAATCCGAACCAATGCAGAAGAAAGTGATGAATCGATACCAGGGTAGCAGAACCGCTAAGGAGTCGAGTGGGTTGCCGCGATATAGCGCCCTGGGCAGTAATAGATGCCCGTAATTGGTCAGTTGTCACCTCGGCCGCTACTCGGGGGCTGATATATCACTACAGGTTTATTTGAGGTCCTCGGGTTATCGGTTTAGTTGGTGTTAATGGCTGATTAGTTGCAGGAAGTTTTGCAGTAAAGTCGGAGAGATAATTTAGAAGTGTGGAGCGTACTTTATTTGCAAGAAGGTGTTTTATAGGTAATTTGTATTTAGATGGGTCTGTATTGCCTGCCATAAGTATTTTTTTTGCCATGATGTGACTTTAAGTCATATTTATTGCAAGTCATAGATTTGAAAACTAATTTAACATTACCTAGTTTTATTAGCAAGATATTTTGTTAAGTTTCTGGGTTCAGCTTTATAAAAATTATGACATTTAATAATTACGTTCGACTGGTTATCGCTATCTCACTTGCACTCACTACTGACACCATATTTGTCACTCACATTTTACAGAACAACAAAGATTGCTGATAAATAGAGAGACTTGTAGTACTGTACGCATATTATAACCAAAAAAGGTCCAGCTGACTTTTTAGTTGCCATGCCATGCAACTCCATTTAAGCTACCAAAAAAAAAATGTTAAATCCCAACTTCAGTGTATGCTTATTTCTTGATGTATTAATTAGCCTCTATATTTTTTTTAATGCTCTATTATCGACAAGTATCATTCTTCTTGTTATCGTGTAAAGCTGATCCAAGTTCCTATGCTATTTTTTCATTATCAACATTAGAACAAAGGAGAAAAAGTCCATTTCTCTTTATTACATAAAATTTTGTTTCAGGTTGCTCTGAAATGAAAGATCTTCTTTTTTAATAACTGTTTTAAATCTAGAAACTGTTTAAAGCGCTCGTTAAAATGCAGCTAAAGACGACTGCGAATCGTGCCGCTCCAGTTGATACGCTAAATGCTATATCTCATGTAATTACGCTTCAAATTCGTTTCTCGTTTAAAGACATAAAGAAGGAATAAACAGAAGTCAGAGCGAATAAACACCATTTTAGCGCAAGCATTATCAATAAGGTAGCTTAAACTCTATTGTGTGACTTAGGCCCTGTTGTTTGATCAGTAGGTAAAGTAAAATTCAAAAAAGAATCGAGAATTTGTCACATTTCCTTGAGATTTAACATTAGTTATGATTTTTAACAATTAGTTTAACCACTGATCAAACAACAGGCCCTTAGTCGACCGATTGATCGGTAGACAGCAAGCCGCTTTGAGGATAGAGATAAAAATCTGAGGGGCTAACGTTATGTCTCTAGGAATAGACATCTGTTTTTTTTGAGCACAATGTTTTTTAGAGCTGAAAGTATAAGCTTTAATGAACGCAATTTGATACCTATCTTTTGTAGAAAAAAAAATCAAATTAATTCGGCACGCAATGTATCGGCAACAACTTAGCAACAAGACCGCTGAATGAAAAAATATATATCGTTAAGGTAAATATTAAAATTGAAATGAGGTACTAGGGGCTCTATTCTACAGTGCTTAGCGGTTTATCGTAATCAAATCGTTAGTTTTGCGATACAAAACAATATCGTACCCCCATCGTAAAATGCTTCTATATCGTAGTCTTGTTGAATTGCTTTGTCTGGTTATCGTATTGTTATCGCTTTTTCAAGGTTTGGCTGAATAGTGAATATGAAGTATGGACGAGTGTTGCCCGCTCAAAAAAATAAATCTTTGGGCAGAAAAATTGTAAATTATTATAGATTAATATTATTTTACTAAAGTATTGGAGTGAGAGCGTAAAACAACCATTAAATTAAAAAAATGTGCATAATTTTAATTCCGTTAATATATAAATATAAATATTTTTGGTTTGGTAATTCGAATGACGTTCGATTTAGTTTATAAAATAGAATTAAGTTGTAAACATGTAAACATTTTTTTTGTTTCTAAGTATATGAAACCGAAACATTCGTTGTATTTTATTCCACTTTCCACAATTGTTCACTCTTTCCGTTAAAACGTGTGCCTTCCTTAAACCTGGTGCTCTACTTTGAAATCCGTAATTCGAACTTCGTCTATTGCTATCCCTTTTGCTCTCGACGCGTAACTACTTCGCAAGAAAGTGACAGGGCGATCCGAAGTTCGAATTACGGATTTCAAAGTAGAGCCCCTGACATTGGCGAAATCATAGTGGCAACACAAATGACATATGCCATGCCACAAAACAAAGATCTACTATCTATATTTTTGTGTACATGTACAATCTTTATTATTGTTATTGCTAAACATAAAAATACAACATTATTTCGTTATTGTTACGTGCGCAATCAAAGCAAGGATGATAATATGTAAAACGGTTTCTTACGTTAATAAATGCGCTTAAAATGTAGTGTTTCCATACCAGCGAGTCCTTTACAAGCTCACCTCCAAGTAAGTACCTTTTATTTAATCTTGAGTTGGATTAACTTACCTTTTGGATAACAATCAATTGGCATCATCATTTTCATAACTTATTTCTACTGTCTTATCGTTTTTTGAAACCTTGTTTGCTGACTTATTACAGGCTCTACTAATCTACTTATTGTTACTCTTGAATCATGTGTGTGCATTGGTTTTAAAGCATGTTTTTAATTTCATAGGCACAGCAGCTTGGATAAGTACCATTTGGATAGACAGAGTGGTTGTCTCAGACTCAGCAACAGGCGGTAGCGATAGTAGCGGTGAATACCACGACTGGGATGGATTAAGACCTATTAAAATGAGGTAAGAAAGTTTGTTATGTGGACGGATTTCAATATTGTGGTGAATTATAGGGCCTTTATTCTACTTTGTCTATCACTGTATCGGTCATATTTTTTAAGGCCGCCGTTACTGTGAAGTTATTTTAAGAGCTAGAAAAACCCCAATTCTGTACTTAGTCGATAAGGGGACTTTGTTTGACTTGATAATTAATAAAAATAATTCTAATGTTCTTGTGTTTTCTTTGTTTGCAGACTGCACATAGCGTTTGGAGTTCGCAATATCAGTATTGAAGATTGTGCGTGCATTATTATCTAATAAATGTCTAAATATATATAATTACAAAATGGTATTCTTTTTTAACTTATTACTAAGTGTGTCAGTAAGGCAATAATATAATCATGGCTGCGCTACTGCGAGACATAGGTACTGTGAGATTAAAAGAAAACCAACAAGTCTTGCCTGTTTTTTAATCTTTCATCTTCGTTACTTCCCCACCAACCGACTGGCATGCACAACTGACCGGATGCATATCTATGTCAAATCAAATTTAGCTCCTATTTTAGAGTGTTGGCCACAAATTTTAATCAGTTGAGCATTTTAGTTGACCAGCAGGGAAGTCACTATATTTGCTATGAAGTTAGTGAAAAAACATGACAATGTTGTTATAATTATTTATACCGGACATAAAGCTTCATGTTGCAATCATCATGTTACAAGAATAGTACAATCGAACTCACAAGTAGTATTAAACTAAAAGTGGTATGAATTTAGTATAAGAAAGAGTGTTTCTAAACGTGATTATAGTTTTTTAAAATGAATTATTTTATCAAGTCGCATAGACATTGGTTCTTTTAACCTAAAACTACAGAACTAACCAAGCCACTTCATAGAAAACTGTAATAAGAGATTTGATACTTAACAGATAACAGGAGCCACGGCAAGCGACCTGCAATTCCAACAATATATAGTAAACCCTGTTCAGACCTACTTGTCTTATATGGTAAACAACCGCCTATAACTCAAGAGCCAATGAAGTCAACTCAGTCGTGACAATTCGATAGTCTCTGAAGAAAAAGGAATGTGACAAACAGATAGACATGGCGAAACTAGGTTTGACTACGGAATCCTAAAAATTAAAGTTTATTGAAAATACAGTTTATGTTTATTCAGTATTTTAATGTGCAAATGTAAAAAAGAAATAACAATTCATTTTTATATAGGGTTTCATGGAAGTATCAAAACTAAGTATTTTAAGTAGGTACTAAAAAAACATAAGTAAGTACCTACCTACTAGATTACATCTTTTGTTATTATTATCTACTTCAAATTTCAGACTCCAGAACCGATAAAATAATGAATAATAAGTACCTATATTTCAATGTATTTTGAGATTCCAGTACCTATATCAAAAATTTACCTTCTACCTCAGGTACCTACTAATCATAACATCCTCGATGAACCCGTATTACGTTGTTTAAAAACTATTTTATCTTAACAATAAGAAAAGATGTTTCATCTCATTATAAATGTAAGCTACAATCGAATACTGCTTGTTTTTGCAATATTTATAGGCGGAACCAATGCATGCTTATAGAATCTATAGACCTACATCATCCTTTTCATGTTTTTACATTAGTATGGTCTCCACTACCTATACTTAATTCCACTTTCTAGCCTTGGCTTTTCTAGTAGGTACTTATATGTAGATCGGCGACTTTACTTAAAGCATTCTCTTACATTATTTGCTTATGTCTTCTGATACAATTCTTCTAAGGCTCCAATGGTTCTTAAACTTGTGAACTGTTCTCAATGTTGATTTCTATATGGTGATTGTGTAGCATCCTTGAATTTAGTTGGCCGCTCATGTCCTCTAGTCTCACTCTACTATAAACATGTTCTAAATGCTCCATTCCATAGGACTAGGTACCTAGGTAGTACCATGTAGTACCTAGCTCTTTTTATTATTGATAAACTTCCTTTGCTCTTGGTTAATTTAGGACGTTGCAGATGGTTGGGTTTGATGCTTTTAAATGGCTGTTAATAAACACATTGGTAATTGTTGTTTACATTATTTTTCTTTTTTATCTTTAAATTTTCCTTTTAAACCGAAAGAAAATTAATTGTAAATGCCAACACACATGCCAAATGACTGTAAAAGTCAAACGATTGATCGTTAATAACCATACGACGTCGTTTTTGGTCGGAAAAGTT
Source organism: Acleris cristana (assembly GCA_948252455.1). NCBI lineage: Eukaryota > Metazoa > Arthropoda > Insecta > Lepidoptera > Tortricidae > Acleris > Acleris cristana. Next base: position 1,703,913 of record OX411785.1, read on the forward strand.
CGTAATTATCTTGCTTTCTCTGTCAGAGTACCTACCCATCGATTAGCTACTTGAGAAAGCAAGACAAATACGAGCTTAACCGACAAAATACGATGACGTATGATTTTGCACTATATCGCTCAATTTGCGATACTAAGCGATGCGTATGGTTTCTCCTTATTCAACTTGCATATCGCATTCATATTGCATCCTCTCGTTATGATAATGTAAAAGGTACCACATTTTTTTAAAGTACTTACGATTAAGAAGGTAAACGAGCATACAGTATTTACAGTTTGCCAAAAAGAGGTTGAGAGGTTAAGAGGTGAGGAAAAAAATCATGTTTCTATAGGTAGGTAAGTATGTAATAATATCAATATTAAAATGATTGTAAGTACACACAGCAACACACCTAACTAACCATTGGAGGCAGAGCAGAGGGAAAATATCAATGCTTGACAGGGATGTAGATATTTTTTTCATATTAAATATATTTACATCCCTTTCAAGCATTGGCACTTATTCTCAGCTCCGTCTTTAATGGTCAGTTAAGTGTGTGGGCGACTGTACAGTAGGTAACTGGAAGACCGAGCGTCGCCGCGTCGCTCGTGTTGAAAACGAATTTTCCCGAAGACAACAACATGACAGATCGATTTTTCGCCCCTGTAAACCCTTATTGCTCGTTTAATAGTAAGTATAGGATATAATAAGAAAAATAATTACTTAAGTGATCATAAAAAGCTGTTATTACTGTAGTCCCACTTCTGAGTTGATTATGAAACATTAAGGCATTTCAAGCTCGCCGCAAGCAACGCCGCGTGAAAGGTAAGTCATATTTAAACAATTTATTGTTCTTCGTTATAGTCGCTTAACTATCTTAATCGAGATATCTTATCGCCACAGTTGAAATAGGTAGGTACCGTTGGAGAGTTCCGGTGGCCATCTGAGGCCTTCATCATCAGTTCCACTTCACCAAATGTATACCAAACCAAATCAAACAAACGCAACAAACACACCAAACATATCAAAAGTCGGCTAAACCAATTGTTACCGTAAAACCTTACAACTTTGCCCTTTGAACATAACTTTACTTTGCCCTAGCCGTCACTTTTGAATATAACCGAAATAAATCAAAAAATATCAAACGCACTCCTTATTTTCCATATGTGGTAGAAAGTTAAACATATCGCTGGCAAGACCCGAGTAACGGCTGACCCCCTACCATGCTTTAGTCACTCGTCAGACGGCTATGAACACAGTAGTGTATTTTGATAGGCCAAAAAGTTCGAAAAAACTTCTGTGGTAAATTCACCTGCAACGTCCCGACAGGAGTGTACTTTTAATGTTATAACTTTATAGTTAGTAATCGCTACAGACAAAAACTCAACACTGTATCTCTAATAATTTCTGAGTTATGGCGGTGGGCAATGTTATATGCAAATTCCGGGAGTGCTGCTCGCAAAATTGCCCAGTACAATTTTACCGTTAGGGTTGTCACTCAAGACGTGATAACGGAATTAACAGGACCACTATACGCATATCTGAATTTTGACTTTTTACTTAGACTAAGTTACTTTTTATGCACTAAATATGACGTCTCTTGTGCGGGATTAACAAACCGAGAGCTTGGATCAACAAGTTTAATCTTGTCCAATATAAGCAGGTATATTTTTTTATTTCAAATTAGTAACAATTATCTGTTTAAAGGAACAACCATTTTTACATCAGAAGCCCGTTTCACGAAGCTACAAGTTACAAATTACAAGCGGAAGTCTCTATCTAACTCCTTTTGCTAGAAAAAGAGTTCCGCTTGTAATTTGTAACTTGTAGCTTCGTGAAACGGGCCACAGGTTGTCACTCGGCAAAGTGGCGATATAATTTGACACGTTCTGAAACTGTTAACAATTGCCTTTATACCTCGGACGTTATCATCTGAGCTATGGGGCCATAATAGTACATTACTTAACAAGGGCTGTAAAAGAAAGAAAGCCCGAAATCGCAGGTATTTGAGACCCGAGTCGTAGGCGAGGGTTGTAAATATGCGATAGAGGGCTTTCTTTTTTTACTGCCCGTGATGAGTACACAATTTTACGTCTTCACCTGGCCACAATGCGAGTTTTACCGTGCGCGCAGCGTGCGATAAAACTCACATTATGGCCAGGTGTTACGTAAAATCCCTTTTTCGCACACTTTTCTCGCTCTTGGGAGGTTAGCGGATATCTCGCTCGCACCGGCGTAGCATTGCTATTTATATATTAAAAGATGCTTACAGCTAAGCGTAGACTTTCTTCATTTATACAGACTTAAACACATTACCCTCCTTTAGGTTTCGACTTAGACGCGTAAAATCAAAAATTGACAACCCTGATTCACTTTCATTTTTGTATGAAGGTGTCACAAAATCGATTCACAACTTTGCCCACTGAAGTTAGGTGGAGAATCCGACGTCAAAAAGGACTTATAATTGTATACAATGAGGTCATAGTTATTGTATATTATAGGTTATAAAGGACCTGATGATAAAGTCATCGATGCCAAAGTTATTAGCATTTATACAAAAGTGGGCAATGTTGGAAAAAAGTTTTTTTTTGGCCCGTCGTTTTGAGAGGCATTTTCACCAATAAAAAAGCGTATTTTTGTATTAGTTTCATAACAGACACCAAGAACAGAGGCTCCACTTTGAAATCCGTAATTCGAACTTCGTCTATTGCTATCCCTTTTGCTCTCGACGCGTCACTAATTCGCAAGAAAGTGACGGGGCGATCCGAGGTTCGAATTATTGATTTCAAAGTAGAGCCCCAGAGTCCAAAGGTGTTAGTAGTATGGACTTTTAATTCAAAAAGTTTTGATAAACGTGAAAAAAATAGCAATACTTAATTACAAAAAGCGGGCAAAGTTGTATGGTTTTACGGTAATGTTATTTATGAAATATATTAATTAACCTTACCTACTTACTGCGAAAAACGGCGGAGCTATTTGGAAAGACGTATTTTTATTATCTGTGATATGTTTTTAAAGTTATAATGTACCTCTTTACAAATGATATTGACACTGTCAGAAGAACTGTTTTGCCTTCCGTCACTAAAGAAACAGAAGAAGTTGTGAATAAAATGTCCAAGAAGCGAAAATAAATAACTATTTGCCCTAAAATGTTTATTGAAATGAGTTTGGTAAGTATTACAAGTTGTGTATTTCTAATGAAATTCAAAATTTGCTCTAACGAAGTACCCACTCCGTTAATTTGCATATTTTTTCCCACATGTGAAATATAAGTGTTCTAAACCTTAATCAAGAAAAAATCTAAATGATCTGAAACCACGTCGAAAGCTATCTAGTAAAAGACAGTTTATTCAGTAAGTAGGCCGCACGGGCACTTTTACACCTCGAAAATCTACCATCGGTTCCCAAGAGAAGACCACAGCTGAGAAGAGAATAGTCGGTTCTGGCATTAGCCCAGATATACATTCAGCCATTACGACTCTGTCGGCATTGAAGTTTATCGCTGTTCCTTCAGGTGTTGTCCAATTACCCGAAATAAAAAGTAACCCGTGGTATGTCCTTCTTCAGTCAAAAAATATCTCTGTACCAAATTTAACGTCAATCGGTTGAGGTGTTGACCGTGAAGTGAAATAAACAAACACACACGCTTTGACATTCATACATAATATTCGTAATGATAGGTGATGACGAGCTGAAAGCTTTTTTTGTCTTATTGTTATTTTTGTAGGCATTGCAGTCCAAGGGCGTCCCTCTGACCAACTGAACTTGTCAGCCTGGTAGAGGCACACCCATCTGTGTTTAGCAAAGCTACAAATGCTATCAACAATCTGCTGAAAGAAGTTACTTGGGCTATTATCACGGAGCAATTTAACGCCGTGATAGCCAGTAGCCCTAGGAAAGCGGAACAATTAAGACTTAAATCGGAGAATTTGAAAAAGGCTGCCCGAAAAAGAAGGACGAAAATTATGATGAATAACCTAAAGGTATGTAATTGTAATTATTTAATTGGCATAAAATGTATTGACTATAATTTTCCGTATTATTAGTTTACACAGAGTCCGCCATAATATTTTTAGTCACAATCTGTTTTAAGTCATAAGTCACATATTGTTTTAAGATAGGTACTGTTACTTTTGGAGTATTTTTATAAATCAAACCTAGGTAACCTTGGTTATTAGAGTTGTTGGCAATTCTGTAGCACTGTCTACCCCACTCTGGGAATGAAGGCGTGAGTGTATGTATGTATGTATGTACCTATGTATGTATGTAAAACTAACCTAACCTGGCCTTATCTACGCGAAAGATATTGAGGAAATTTTGAATAATTTGCGGTTCCAGCGACTAGCAATAATTATGTATGTCCACAAAGTGATAATGACAAAAAAAGAGAAACAGTCTACGAGTAGACACGTTTCTACACTCCGTCCTCTGTCTGATCACGTGATTTTGGATCCGATTTTTATCCGAGCATCGTAATAATATCTATAGCACTGGGCCACTTTCCGATCATGATGTCTCAGCCCATACTCATATGGTAGGACGCCCTAAATACAAGTTCCTGGGCGACCTTCTTGACCCAAAAACCCTTATTTCGAAATTTTCATCGAAATGGATAAACGAACAAATATGTAAATATTGCTTAATGTAGCAGCTTATGTTATGGGCACTAGACAACGATAAACATACTTCTGTAGAGAAATAAATATTTATATACCTAACCTACATAGAAAACATCCAAAACTCGTTCTTGCGCTCATTACTTTGCATTAATGTTGCCGTTGCCGGGAATCGAACCCGGAACGGCTGGCTTCGTTTGCAGGGTCACTACCAACTAGGCTAACTGCGCCGTGTCGTGCACTGATTCGAAATATTATTTTATGTTTCCGTACCCAAAAGGAGCCCTACCGGACCCTGTTAATATGCCTACGCTGTTCGTTCGTCCGTCCGTCCTAATTTTCAAGAGCTATATATCTTAAACCGTAATTCCGTAGCCAAAATAGCAAAAAACGGAACCCTCTTTTGGTATTTTCGTCATGTCCGTCTGTCCGTCCGTATGTCACAAGCATTTTACTCGTAAACTAGAAGAGGTACATTAATGAAATTTGTAGTATAGGTGTCTTGTAGAAGCCGTTACTTAGTTTGGTTCTTAAATAACAAAAATAACTATTTTTAGGTGGGCACTCCATACTTGTAACAATTTTTTTCAGCACAATTCATCGTGTGGCACATATTTCAAAAGCTCTTTTAAAAAAAATAAGCTTCCTAAGCGGTTTTTTTTAATTAGGTGAATGTTTTCGGAAATAATCGCTACGAAAGTTGCCTAAATTGTCTCCCCCCATATATATTTGAAATCGTAATGTCCAAAATATGGGAAATATCACAAAGTTAAGGCATAAACACTTTCAATGAAAATTACTTTTATTTTTGTGTGTGTAAGCGTCAGCGTCGTTGGTATTATTATAGTACAAACCTAGAAGAAAAACAACAAATACGAAAAATGGTCAAGTGTGACCTACTGAGCGGAACCCTCGGTGCGCGAGTGCGAGTGTTTTTAGAATTCCGGTGCCCAGATGACAAAATGGAGCCCTATTGTTCACACTCTCCATCTGTCCGCTTATCCGTCCGTCCGTCCGTCCGTCCGTCGCATCGACCATAGTCCGTCCGCGCCTTCGTCCGTCCGTCCGTCAATCCGTGTTTCCGTATAATTAAATAATATACAGATCTCAAATTTGGACAGTTTATACAAACTGTTTTATTAGAAATTAATTTAAATAATTTTATAGACTTCTTAGAAATTTGCTGCATATCACGTACAGCTTCTGTCCACGACTTGGCCAACCCCCGGGAAAAGTGGATAAAAGGAAGTATTCGTATGAATTCAGGATAAAAATCATTCCCAATTTCATCCAAATCCGTCCAGCCGTTTCAGTTTGAGAGAATAACAAATATACTAATACACAAACTTTCGGATTTATAATATTACAGTACCTAATACAGTAATATCATATTTAAACCACTTTATACTGAAAACGGCATTTGTGACTTTACCCGCATATTAAAAAACTAGGTAACCAAAAGGCTTTTTTAACCATGCTTTCTCGCATGTTCTGTGCAGAATAGCGTAGACGATTGTTTGAAGGCCTTTTAATTAGGTACTTAACTAGTATATGGAAGTTATTTATTTGTGATACTAATTTTCAGACCGGTGGTGGTAAGCCTGACTTCATCCCACCAGACCATGCACTGGACAAGGTTGCCAATATTTTAGGGCGACTTGCAATGGCTATAGTGTCCAGTTTGGAGGCGATTCTGTGGTCGAGGTGGTGGAGGAGATACAGACGGTGGAGGAATTAGAGACGGTGGAGGAGTTGGTGAAAGCTAATTTGACATTTTAATCCACTCCCCACGCTCCGGCATTGTCCCCGCGTAATAACTCCAAATTATATTTTTCTTCTGTGGCAGGCAAAAGTGCGTTTTAACTACTTTTTTGATACTCGGCACATCTTTTTTTTTAATATCTTATCTTGATTTAAAGGAAGACGGTAATCGCAATTCTGCTAATATGTACTATGTACCTCCTCAATATTATTATTTAACTCGTATGGGAGATCGGGATTGAACACTGGACTGGCCTGGACATCTCGCTGCGTAAGCAGGAGCACTACCAACTAGGCTAAACGCATTCTCTTCCTGTTGGAGAGCTAGTTAGCAACACTACCCTATTTAATAAATATCCAGAGCCGTGCTATATCCACAGTATAATGTATGTAGGTATGTATGTATGTATGCAAATCATAATATAACCGATCATAATCAAAATTAAAAAAGGCGATAAATTATATATCCTGGGGAACGACGTAGTTGTATCCGGGAACATTTTACAATTTCCGAAGCAATAGCGATAAAGGACTTCTGCATATATAAATGTCTAACCAAAGGAGTTTGGCTGTCTATTCATTAGTTTGAGTTTACGCTCACATGGCTACGATAATTACTAAATAGATTTATTAAATATAGAATTTGCTTAAGGCATTTAAGAAAACAAATGGAAATGAAACAAACTACTTGAACTTATATTGTGAGATTGTATGCATAGAACTTAATTATATTTATTTTAGGAAAACTGAAGCGGAAAGTTATATCGGAAGAAGTAAAAGCCTCTAAAATAGAATGAAACAAAGCTTTGACCGACTACTACAAATCAAAACAAAAACAGCGAGAGGAGCTAACAGCGTTGAAAAAAAGGAAAATGTAGGAGAGGAGGCAATTGATGAATATTTAAAATTATTAAGTTCAACAGACTAAATTTTTCGAGTAAATTTTCATTTTAACGTTTTATTGCAAAAGGTCGGGGAGTCCCGCTATTTAGTTAAAACTTAGGGCTTGTTTACGGAAACCCGGGGCATCGCGCGCATCGTTGGGCGGCGCGGTCTGCACTAAATTCAAACATGGCGTTGTATGAAAGCGTTTACGGAGAAGCGATTTTACACGCGTTTGCTTCAAATACTGCGTTACTTGCGGCGAAGCCCGCCGATGGCATTGCCACGTTATTGATGGGTCATGAAGCAATATAAAAAAAAAAGGATTATTCACTACATCTGTACCTGCCACTCTCTATCTCTACGTCCCGCACCACGCAACGTACTATATCGCATATTGCTATAAGTTTTACGCGCCGCCTCTCTGTAACCGATTTCAAGATTATTTATTTGTTGGAAACGTTATATGTACTTCAAATAAAGTCCCATAAAAAAATGCGCGGTTCGATGATGGGACGAAAAATAGACGGAACTCTAAAAAAAACAATAGGCATCCACAGCTGAGGGAACAGCAATAAACGACTTCAACGCGGACGGAGTCGCGGGCAAAATAAGGAAAATCCTTGCCATTACTAATATTACCTATACAGGGTGTCTTAAAAACCTTTCAACATTTTTTAACAGTAGGTAGGGTGGATGATTTGGATCATCCCTACATTGGTATTTTTTTTTTAAGTTAATTTTTGACTGAGTTACAGACTGATTTGTCATCGCCCTTCCTGATGATGCTCTCAGTGTGCCCCATCTTAACTAATTCATTCATAACATGTGTCACAACGTATTGTAAATAAACAAACTGGAAAATGTTTCTACTCATGGTCAAATGCTCCATGGGGTTTAGAAAACTGAGACTTTATTGTGTAATATGAACGAAAAGACGGTCTCTGTTAAGGGCTTATGTCTGAAATAATTTAAACATGAAACTTACGATTACGATTTTTACTCATCAGTCTCGTACACAACTAAAATACACTATCACTATCACACTATCACTATCACTTTTACATTAAACTTCTTCTACGAGAATATGAATCATGGATTAATTTTATTTATTTGCGTCTACCAGAGATTACTGCGAATAAATTATGCACAACAATTAAAACGAATCGTTAAAGTCTGAGTATGCTTTGACAATTTGACAAAGTTTTTTTTTAAATCTTGTACATCTTTGTGCAAGGAGGTTTAAGAATTCTTTTGTAAAAATAAAATCGTCCTTACACGTTACGTTTTATCAGAATTCCATTTAAAGCTGGCATCATACACGTTGTTGAATGAAATTCTTATCCTAGAAGAAAGATAAAACTTAGTACTTGTAGCTTAGTAAGAAGATGCTGAGAAGAGGTCATCTCGTGGTGACACTACAATACTTTGATAAAAAATTGGATCATGTTGCCAAAATTCGACACCGGAAAAAAGTCTGCAAACACATTGTGTGCATTTTGAACGGGAAACTATCCACTTGAAAGTCTGGTCCATAGAACAAGTTACGCACAAGGATCTTATATTCAGACTGGATCGATTACTAACTATTAATTGCTAATCAAAATTATACCGTTATAGCCAGTAAGGCGGTTACAAATTCTTTGATGACAGGGAACCAAGAAAACTTAGTTCAAGTGAGACCGACAAACCCGATTACTGTGTCTCACTCAGATGTTCCAAAAGCACTAGGGTGGCGTTGCATTCCGGCGGGTTTTTCAGAAACCATAAACAAATACAGCTAGCATTTTATTTTATGTTTTCGAAGCTATTTAAAGATGTTTTATCATTAATTATTTTATTATACATTATTAGGTACAAGACTAGATTGAGACTTGGTTAATTTGTGTGAGCCGAGGGTGCAAAGCGAGGATGCCGTCATACTACATGTAACGTGTCTTCTCCTTCACAATAAATAATCCATAGAATAAGTAGTAGCATAGAAACCTTTAGAAGACCTTTTCTATTTATGGCATTCATAAGGAGTTAGAAAATTATGTGCTTTTAGGTACCTATCTATTCTTTCGTTATCTTACATGTTGTCAGGCGTTGTCAGGGTTTGAATTGGATCTGACAACGCCAATGTTGTTGCTGAGTCGAGAATCATTATCGATGTCGATTCAACTTCACATTTTATTTTTTTCTAAGAGTTTTACGGCCGATTTTCCCAATAGCCGTACTAAATGTATACTCGATGATGATGCAATATTATAATTTAAAAGACCCGAGGGGATATTGCCTAACGCACTCGCAATCGCAATCATTTTCATTTTGAAAATCGAAGGCTTGTCTACAATTCTGCATACAAAATCAAAACAATTGTTCCGCTTTAAAGTCGATTGCGATTGCGAGTGAGTTAGGCAATTGGCTAGCAGATGTGATGATGGAGTCGAAAATTGGTAACAGGATCTGTTCGACCCACCGAACCACATCCACAACCACATCTGCTGGTGGGTAAACGTAAAGAATGTTGCGTTATCGTTAGTTTGGCCTTGATAGGCAGATGATGACATTGCATAAAAAAGTACAGTCGGCTATAAAAGCATGTCCTGAAAGCAAAATTTTGATAGAAACTTTTTGTTACCTATATGAAAGAAAAGGAGAGAGATAATTTAAATAAAGAATATATTCTATAATTTCAACAATATTTTATTTGCAATTTTGGAGCTAACAATCAATTGCAAATTATAAAGAGATCATTAACCGTTTTGGTGAAAGTCAAGTTGAAGTTCTCTGGTCCAGGGGAATTGAAACCTAGTCGTGGCTCCTAAAATGTTTGCGTACATACAATGAACATACAGTCGGGGCCAATAGAAATGGCAAAAGATGTAAACAAAACCAAACGGACCAAATTAACATTATTACTCCATAATCACATTAATCACGTCCTTTTGGACAATTGGATCCAATCCGGATCGTTACTTTCACATTCTGTTTAAAATAAAATGGGTAACCATTAACTAATTGATTTTTTTTAATAAAAACTGTTTGCAGAAAATATTGAGACAATTTGTCAAACAGTACTGATTTGTTTACATCTTTTGCCATTTCCATTGACCCTGACTTTAGGTACGGCATCGGGTTTAACATGTTATCCTTTTCTTTGCACGCTCGGCAAAAAAGAGTCGGGATGTTTTTTTTTTGGATCAGACCTTGTTACGTCTTTTAGGTTTATGATTTTCTCGGTTTACTCGTATTCGCAAAATGTATCCAATTAGGTTTTCATCTTTTGGAAATCTGCAAATATCGAAAAATTTTCACATCACTATGCAAACTTCGATTGCTTACCTTACAACCAGGAAAATGTTACTATTTGGCCTAGATTTCTATATTAAAGTAATTGGATGAATTAATAAAAACACGCTTGGTGAATATTTGAGGTTATGTGTCAAACTACTAATTTGTTTACATCGTTCACAAGTTCTATTGACGGCGACTTTATATGTTCTTATTCTATGCAGTAATCAGTAGTCCAGTTTGAGTAATAAGTCCTTGATTACAAAGTATTCTTTGGTCTGGCCACAGGGTCCGGTCTCTACCGGCCTACTAGACACGCACGCTTGTTGCATGGAGGCAATATAACGAACTCAAAACTGACAACTGCCTACCAGGCTACGAAAGGGACATAACTTATAGTCATGTCCCTTTCGTACTGACTGCTATAAGTGCTAATAACTCTGTTCCTTTCGCTGGAATTTTAGGAGTTAGTTTTAGAGGTTTTGTTATCATTTTATTAATGCACAATGGCATGTAAAAGGGGTAAAATACATTAATCTTAACTAAATAAATGGGTACCTTTATTTTTAATTCTAAGTCTGCATTTCACCAAACTTGGAATGTATAAGACTTACTCCGAGACTTACTTGGGCGTTTAATCTAGGAATATGATCTTATTCCAGATTAGTCTAACGCAACCTAAATGAATAAACGATAAGCTGCAGCTAACTAACCTAAACCTTTTTTATGATATTGACAGCGTGTCAAAGAATTTTCAACTCTGAAAAATGTGACAAAATCACCGAATATTATTGCAAAAATGAATTTAAGTAAGTACCTCAGTATGTTTTTTTTTGTAATAACTATTATTCTTATCTAGCTAATTTTACACAAGGAACTTAGATAGTACAACCTACGAACGCAAATCGATAAATCACGTTGATGAAGGAAGAAGTGATGTAGGTAACTAGGTACTTACCTACTTCTTAAGAAATTGCAAGCAGTAGCCAGCTCAAGGAAGATACTTATATCTAAGAAAACTCGCAATAGAGCTAAGAAAACTAAAATAAGTAAGTAATGCTTGTGTTAAGTGCTTACTAGCGTCTTGTTTTGTCATGTCCGTCCGTCCGTCTGTATGTTACAGGCATTTTACTCTAAAACTACAAGAGATTTATTGATGAAATTTGGAGTTTGGTAGTTAAATAACAAAAACAAATGTAGTACAGAACAACATTTGTTTTTGCTCTACCTACTCCACTCTGGGAATGAAGCCGTCCGTCTGTCCGTCTGTCCGTCCGTCTGTCCGTCTGTCCGTCTGTCCGTCTGTCTGTCTGTCTGTCTGTCTGTCCGTCTGTCTGTCTGTCTGTCTGTCTGTCTGTCTGTCTGTCTGTCTGTCTGTCTGTCTGTCTGTCTGTCTGTCTGTATGTCACAGCAACTACAAATGCTATCAACTTGAAATTTGGCAAAGTTGTACAACTTACTGCAAAAATATGAAATTAATTTTATTAATAATTGAAAAGGGGTCTGTGATGTACTTTTTGATTTATAGCCAATAATTTACAAAAAATGACCGGTCCCCCCCTTATCTCCGAAGTTTATTAATCAAAAATTCTGAAAAAAATCCTGCCGTATAGATAATTACTATTTTTTTCTGGGAAAAATAAAATAAAGTGTTTATTATTTACAGTTTTTGAGAAATAACAAAAAAACTAAGAAAATCTGTATAAAAATTTAGGCTAGTCAAAATCGACCTTATTACCTGCAAAATAAAGCTTATAACAAAATGAGTATTTTCTTTTGCGGTTACCAAGCATATTATCTTCAATACGGAACCCTCGGTGCGCGAGTCCGACTCGCACTTGACCGGTTTTTAATGTATGATCACGCATAACCTTTTACAGCGCGATCCAATTTTAAAAAATCTTTTTTGGTTTGATAGAGTATACTTCCGAGGTGGTCCCATTGTCACCAAATCTGAATCTGATGAAGGGATCCGTGAGGAAATGAGGGAACTCTTCAAATATTAAAGGCATATTAGTAACAAATCCAGCATTTGCATTCAGAAAGTATCATTTGGTGAAGTGGAACTGATGATGAAGACCACAAATGGCTACCGGAACTCCGCAACGGTACCTATTTCAAGGGTGGCGATAAGATATCTCGATTAAGGTAATTGAGCAATTGTAACGAAGAACATTTAATTATGACTATGACTTTCCCGCGGCATTGCTTGCGGCGAGCTTGAAAAGTCTTAGTTTCATATCAACTAAGAAGTCGAACTACACTTATTATGATCGCTAAAAAGTATAAAATAAAATAAAGGTTTTTTTTAAAAACTCCTACCGTTATCAATAAGCCGCGAACGGGTTACCCCTTGTTGCGCTGATTGAACCTGTTAAGATATTTTAGTTCTTACACATACCACGTCGCGTGCAGTGCGAGAAAAGAGGGGATGGAACGGGTTACCGTAACCCGAACGATAAGCGGTTAGTTCGAAAACCTATCTGATTCGGTAAGCGGTTACCGGTTGTTACGGAACGGGTTACCCGGCTTGAACGGGCTATCGTAATGAACGGCTAAGCCGATGAAAGGCTTACCGAAACGTTTGGGTTATCGTATGAAGGGGATATCGATTCGAACGGCTTAAGCAAACGAACAGGTTTTCCGGTCCCTGGTTAAAACAAGGAGTGAAAGCCACTAATTAAGAAACAAAAATAAACACCATTGACGAGGCCCACAGGTATAAATGTTATAGGTGATAATATGTTACCTCTAAGCATGACACGGGATTCGGTAGCTAATTTTTGCTCAGACAAAAGACCACCGCAGTTGTTCACATCTTTTGGAACAAAATTATCGGGAAGTTTCTTCCCATAGGTAGCAACTTCACGAGACTCGTCTGTGGAATGAATTGTTTAGACACGGTTGTGTTTTGTAGCGAAACAATGAATAGTTAAAGTAAGTAATCAAAGAATAAGTATCTATTAACAGAGAAAGAAACTGAAAAGTGAAAAAAAAAACCGCCGAAGAAAGAAAACTGAAAAGCAAAAAATAAAACAGGGCCTTTTAAGTCTAATTAAGCTCCTACACTAATGTTAATACCTTAATAAATAATTTTGAGTCGGCGCCAAACAAACACCTAATGTTGAAGTTTAACTACAAATAGGTCGCTATGCTTGTACCTACTTCTTCTTCTTCTTTTTTAGGGTTCCGTACAAAAATTAAAAAACGGAACCCTTATAGGATCACTCGTGCGTCTGTCTGTCTGTCTGTCTGTCCGTCTGTCACAGCCAATCTACTCCGAAACTACTGGACCGATTGAGTTGAAAATTGGTACACATATGTAAATTGATGACCCAAACACAGATGTGCAAAGTAAATGTTTATTTTTTAAATAGGGGTCATTTACTGGGGACAAATTAAGAAATTTAAAAAAAAAGTTTTGCAAACCTTACTGTGTCAGATGTCAAATGAAAGGGCTCGTTATGAGGATCTCGTTTTGTTATTGTTGTAAAATAAATAGTTTTGATTTTATAAGACTATTCCCCGCTGATCTCCGAAGCAACTGAGCCTAAAATTTTGAAAAAAATACGGAATGTTTGTTGTTTGTAAATTACAAGAAAATCTATAAGAATTCTATAAAAAAAAAAAAGTATTTACGGAACCCTCTCCACGCGAGTTTGGTTTTTATTACCGAATGACGGTTCACCGCGGTATTTCGCAGTGATTTCGCCAGTGCCAAGTGAGTAGAGTAAATCAGTAAATAGAATAAGAGCCGATTCGACCAAAGACTTACTCCGAGATTAGTCGATACAAATTCGGCATTTAATCTAGGTATAAGACCTTATTCCAGTTTGGTCGAATACGCCCTAATCAAAAGTAAAAACTCCGATTTCTTTCAATCGGCCATCTTCCCTCCATGAAGGTTACCGGAAGAATTCTATGTTTGTACTTATTCTATTATTCAACACGTCTGAACACTGGCCAAATTGTCTCACTGGACAAAAGTCATATAATCAAAGAATTAACCTAACCTTGTCAAATTGAACTTAAACTAAGAGAGCAGGGATTTTATTTATAATAAAATATTAATTTATTTCGGTCGGTCTCAGGTAGGTACTTAATCATTTATTTGTGCTACGACGAGTTTTTCAATATTATACGAATGAATAGAATTTAATATTAAACAATTTATAGGTTAACATGCCGTATAGAAACTATTCCGATAGAGAGTTCCATAACATGTTATTATGTTATGACGCTGCTGGCGGGAATGCGGCGGCAGCCCGTCGAATGTACGTTGCCAGGGGGTTCGTTGAGGAAAACCGGACACCAAGCGGACAAACATTCAGGGCCGTTGCGCAGAGGGTTAGGGAATCGGCGTCGTACCGAGTCCAGAGTACCGACGCCGGTAGACCTAGTTCCCACACCCAAGGTAACGTTATGTTTGAGTTAGCATTTTATTTTTAATTTAAATACCTGTCTGATTGTGAAAAAAGCATACGCATGTACGATACATAATAGATTAAACTTTGTCTATAATTTGTGCGGTAAATGGACATCTTTAAACAGGGGTACATTGTATGTATGTGCGCTTTGAACGTACGCGCTACTACCCAGTGGTGAAGTGTGGCGTAAGACTGAAAGCGCTGATTGATGCTAAATCAGTCGTGACTGCACCGTTTCCTAATCAACCGTACGTACCTAAATCGAGCTCTTAAAGGGACGGAAGTGAATAAAATAGTGTTAGGCCCGCTGGCATGAAGCGCGCAGCGCGTCAGCAGCCAGCAGCTCCTGACAGCGCTGGTGCCAGTTCGTGCCCAATTTTCCTCGTAACTCTCGTCATTATTAAGGTGCATTTGATATTTTAAGTGCCTTGTAAAACGGCGCCAAATGCGTTGTGTCGTTGTTTATAAGATATCATGTGTTGGTAGCTGAACGGGACTACCATAACTGCCAAAAAAAATACTAGACTGTTATTGTCTTTAGACAGAGGATCAACGTATAAGAGCGATTGAGAGAAAAGTACAAACCTCAAGCTTATTTTAAGAGCTATCGCACTGTAGTTATAAAACCTTCCTTCTTCCTTCTTATGTTCAAACATGGATAATCTAATCCATTCATACTAATATTATAAATGTGGAAGTAACTTGATCTGTCTATCTGTCTGTCTGTGACGCTTTTACGGCTAACCCGCTGGACCGATTTCAATGAATTTTGGTATGCTAGCTTGAGTCAGCAAAGGACATACAGGATGGAAAGTTAAAATGGGACAGTAAGGGCAGGGTAGTGATTCTCTCAAAAGCAAGTCAAGAGTGAAGTCCAAGCGGCGAGTTTAAGTAGTCCCGTCAGAGCGAGCAAAATACATTTTAGCGCGTGCATTCTCAATTAGGCAGCCATACGTTCGAGAAGCCATGGTGCCAAATTGAATACACGCGCTGAAATGTGTTTTGTTCGCTTTGACGGGACTACTTAAACTCGCCGCTTGGACATTCACTCCTGCGTTCGCTCACCTTTGCTTTTGAAATAATCACTACCCAGCTACTAGATCCCTTGCTGCTACGCGAAAATACTCTTAGAAGACCTTCACTAACTTTTTAAGTAATGAAAATCGACATTCACAGATTGCTGAAGAAATGTACAGTCAGCGAGAAAATCGTCAAATTTGAGTAATTTTTTTTTTTAATACCAATCGGTCCCATTTCTTTCAAGGATTAAAACACTCTTTGGGACCAACTAAGGTGTACTACAAAACCCACAAAACAAAGAAAACTTTTTCCATACAGTTTGTATACTACTGTGAATGTCGATTTTCATTATTTAAAAGTTAGTAAAGGTCTTCTAAGAGCATTTTCGCGTAGCAGCAAGGGATCTAGTGGCTGCCCCATCTTAACTTTCCACCCTGTATAGCATACGCTTTTTTTCCCGAAAAATTGAATAGTTTCCAAGAAAATAGCGATAACCGATTTTTTACCAACCAATTTCTTCTATCTGTCTGTCTGTATGCTAGCCTATCCGAATGTTTATCAGGTATTTGCCATCAGAATTGAGGGAACTCCTCAAATATTATAGGCATACATATAGCGATTTTAGTATTTTATGTAACAAGTCTAGCATTTGCATTTAGAAAATATCATTTTTTGGTAAAGTGGAACAGATGATAATCACATATGACCACCGGAACTCCTTAATGGTACCTATTTCAAGGGCAGTGATAAGATATCTCGATGGTTTAATATATGACTATGATTTCGTCGCGGCGTTGCTTGCGGTGAGTTTTAAAAGTCATATTACTGCTATGTGGGACAACATAACAGCAAAAAGTATAAGGTAAAAAGGATGAAATAAAATGTTTGAAAAAAACAAAAACCGCCATCAAAAACTTCTTATAAAATGGTGGGTAATAAATAGGTCAGGCACACTGAAGTGGGTTTTTAAAACATTTAATTTATGATATCTATGGATTAAACTTAAATTATATTAATCTATTTTTATTTTGTCATACAGATGAAATAGACGCCGTGGTCCGGTTTTTCTTACAGAACCCCAATGAAAGCGTCCGTGCTGCCAGCCGCATTCTTGACCTCGACCGAAACTTTGTACACATCACCCTAAAATCTGCAAATTTGTATCCGTTCCACCTACAAAAGGTGCAACAAATGCTGCCGCTCGATTTGCCAGCGCGGGTTCGCTTTAGTGAGTGGCTTTTGCAGGACCGGGAGCGGAACATCCTGTGGACGGATGAGTCCACTTTTACTCGCGGGGGTTTTTTCAACATGCATAACGAGCATCGTTATGCTCGACAAAACCCCCACGCAGTGAAAGTGTGCTCCTTCCAGCATCGCTTCAGTCGGAACGTGTGGGCTGGAATTTTGAATGGTGTCGTCCTTGGGCCGGTTTTCATAGACCGGCTTAACGGGACGCGCTATTTAGAATTCCTCACGGGCCGACTCGAGGAAATGCTGGAAGAGGTTCCGCTCGCTGACCTGCGAGAGCTTTATTACCAGCACGATGGCGCTCCCGCCCATTACTGGCGAGTGGTGCGGCAGCATTTGGATGCACGCTTCGGTGGGCGGTGGATCGGGCGAGGGGGACCTGTGCCATGGCCGGCACGGTCCCCTGACCTCACACCGCTAGATTTTTTTTTGTGGGGCAGGGTAAAAGACCTCGTGTACAGTAAACAGTCTGAAGTAGAAAGTGGAGAAGAATTAGAAGGCCGCATAATCTCGGCCTTCGAGGCTATTCGCAGCGATGCAAACACTCTGCGCAAAGTGCGTCTACACACGTACTCTGCTGCAGAGTGTTGCATTGCAAGGAGCGGTAGCCACGTAGAGCCATTTTTGTAGCCTTCTTCTTCTTCTCCACATAGTTCCTTCTTCTTATTTATTTTTCTTCATTTTTATTTTTCTTCAATTTTATTATGTTTTTCTTCCCCACACAATTTCTTCTTTATTTTTCTTCTTTTTCCCTGCCCCATGACCCATAACTAGTACCTAATAGTTTGGAATTATTCAAAAATCAAATTCAGAGCAAGCTGTGTAAAGTTATCCTTCTCAAATCATGATTCTAAAAGTATTATAAAGACTTGTTTGGCATAATTCTTCATCAATATAATAACAATTTTAAGATGAAAACTATTTCTGGGTCAAAAACCTAGTTTAATGTAGGCTACTGTAAGTATTTATAGGAATAGAAATACTAACTTACTTTTTTACTTCATGAACTTGATAGAAAATGGTTAGAAAGATCAAAACTCGTGATTGCCAAGTCACCCTAAATACGGGTAACAAAGAAATCATGTCACATAAAGGCGTAGCCTTAGCGTTTCAAGATATTTTTTTACCGCTAACCATAAATACAACGAAATGTCTTCAATCATCTGCGGTTAAAGCTCAAATGTTACTTTGCACTAATGTCAGTAAATGTGATATAAACTTTGGATTTACGCTCAATACATTCAATTTTTATGTTCAAGGTATTTAATAGCTCAGTTTCAGACTACCATCTATAACCTAACCAAAGCGTGAACACAGTTCCATAATGACAGATGCTGTGGGAATTACAGTTCTTTTATAATAATCATAGCATTCTTATAACTATGCTTACACGCATGAACAATGACAGTGATAGTGTTTGGTGATCAACTGACATCTCGATGTTTATATTATACTTGTCAAAAAGTGTTTATACCTACACTGTTTACCTTAATGAAATTGAATAAGGTGCTAAATACAATAGTAGATTGTTCAACAAGGGACTAAAATAAGCCATAATAACACGAGGTGTTTAGCCACCCAAGCGAAACGCTGGTGGCTATAGTTCGGGTGTCATTATGGTTGTTTAGTCTCGCGTTAAACACTCTACTTTTCCCTTTGAAAAAACGACGTTCAGTGCCGGATTAGCCACGTAGCAAGAGTAGAAAATGCTACGGGCCCCGCGCACCCACGTCTAACCTCTAAAATGCTAGTATGGTAGACGTTCTCCTGTTTTGGTACTTACATCAGTATGCGTGTACTCATATCTATCAGGGTTGACGATAGGATGAATAATCCAGTCGATATTCTCCAGCAGAATAACCTAAAACAAACCCCAACGCAAAATAGGCGCATATCTAAGCCGCCCAGTAGCGGAAAAGAGCCCGCCACAACCTGTAACCTAAAACAAAACTGGTATCTTTATAGAATTTGCTACGGACCCCGTGCTTGCTCAATCCGGCACTGACGATGTTCTATACAAAGTTACAATATTGATTATAAGAAAGTTTCTTACAAAATTTGTTCAGCGGTTTTTTCTTTTCGTTTTTTTTAATGAAGTTCCGCTTTACATGCTTGCTTATTTAGCCAACAGGTTTAAACTTGAAACCTATTTTAAAACTAATTGGACATGCATTATAAAATGAATTCATCCTTAATATAATTAAATATTTTTTAACCGACTTCAAAAAAGGAGGAGGTTATACGTTCCACTGTATGTTTTTTTTTTAAATTCAATTGTGGACCGACTTTTTAAATTCTTTTTCGGTTTGTTAGAGTATACTTCCGAGGTCCCATTGTCACCAAATCTGAATCTGATGAGGGAATCAGTGAGGAATTGAGGGAGCTCCTCAAATATTGTAGGCAAACATATAGCTATCGCTATATCGGTTTCGTTTTAAATAATTACCTACTAATTATATCTTTCTAAGCCTAATGTAATTACTAACAAAATATGGACACTGTCTGCAATAAACTGATTTTATTTTATTTATTTATTTATTTATAGCGATTTTAGTATTTTTAGTAACAAGTCTAGCATTTGCATTCAGAAAGTATCACTTGGTGAAGTGGAACTGATGATGAAGACCACAAATGGCCACCGGAACTCCTCAACGGTACCTAGTTTAAGGGTGGCGATAAGATATCTCGATTAAGATAGTTGAGCGACTGCAACGAAGAATATAGAATATAGAAAACAACTTCTTCAACATCAGTTGGACTAACCTATTAGGTATCTACAATTTTAAAGAAGTAATTTTTTGCGTTTTTGATGGCGGTTTTTTGTTTTTAATTAATAATATTTTTCACAGTTGTCATTTTAAGGTGTTGTTTCCACGCCCTAAAAATTGGCTATGCAAAATCACTGAAAATGGCGATAATCCTTCATTCACAAACACGGTGATAGGATGTTTAGGGGTTTACGTAACACCTGGCCATAATGTGAGTTTTATCGCACGCTGCGCGTACGGTAAAACTCGCATTGTGGCCAGGTGAAGACGTAAAATTGTGTACTCATCACGGGCAGTAAAAAAGAAAGCCCTCTATCGCATATTTACAACCCTCGCCTACGACTCGGGTCTCAAATACCTGCGATTTCGGGCTTTCTTTCTTTTACAGCCCTTGTTAAGTAATGTACTATTCCGAAGTAAATTAAAAAATACTTTAATCCCTAGAGATTAATAAGGAGCTTTAGTCCCGATACGCAGAGACTAAAGTAACATTTTAAGAGCATGAGAATTTAAAACATATTTTTTTTATTTTGACTGTGCAGTCAAGGAAATGTACTGTAAAACCAAAGTAGGTACATACCTACCTATTTATAGCAGGGACTGTAAAACCGGTTTTATTCCACACCGTATGTGAGCCGTCAAATTATAAGTTATAACCGATATAAAATGAGTAGACCTAAGTTCCAATTAGAGTTATTAATTGTCATTAAACTATTGAAATTATCGCAATGACTATTCTTTTTACAAAATAAAATACTGTTATTCAACACGTCGTCAATTAATAAAATTCCATTGATAAAGGTACACTGACAGATATTATTTATCCGGTACTTAATATTTGATAACAAATATGCCACTATTAGGTACTTACCTATGATATGGCAATTAGCTAAATCGCTAAAGGTAGCGACTGAGTTGTAACATTTAGGTGCAATTTCACTTTAATGATCAAGAAAACCGCTGTAGTAAGAGGCCTCGTAAAGGGCACCTGTGATCTACGGTGGTATGTACCATGAATGTGGTGGTGGTATACTAGTATACATATTTTTTGTATAACCCCGTTTAACACACAAATGAAGTCGGTTAAAAATTGCGCAGCGGCCGGTCTTCGCCTGATAATTATTATTGGTAAGGTACTTACAACCTTATTTCAAATAGGTCTAGCAAAGCACCAATCCCCTCCGGCGGTGTACGGCTGAATCTGTTTTCGGCAGAATCTTGATTGGGCAGATTCGGCTTTGGACAGAATCGTTTTACGGCAGAAGTACAGTTCCACAAAATATGAAATACTGTATGGCTTTAAGTAGTATTCACGGCTGTTTTCTAGTGGTCCTACTATATTTTGTCCTACTGACTTTCGGCGGGGCTCCTGTTTCTTGGTGGTTTGCCCTTCGGGCATCTGAAGAACCCTAACTAACCTAACCTACCTACTTTTACAACCACAATTAGTATTTCGTGATCAAATCTAGGTGCACTTTTGATACAATTGACGGCACCAATGTTGGACACTTTTAGCTGAAGGCACCAATAATGGACGCTATCTCAAAATAAATGAATAACCCTTATCTTCTGTACCTACTATAAGAATCAAGTGTCCATTATTGGTCCTTGTTCATTATTGGTTCCATCACCCTAGGACCAAGAGTAAACGTGTGTATTTGTATGATTAAAAATAACTAAATGCTAGGTACTAATTTTATTACCTATCATTTGTAACACGTGACACATTTGTTGTTTGTAAAAATGCTTTCTCGAGGTTAGTTACAATGTAATATTAAAATCGTTCATATGACTTTTTTTTTCATTTGTCTAATACATGGTCTGCCATAAGACTATTCTGTCCAAAGCTGATTCTGTCCAATCAGGATTATGCCGAAAATATATGCCGTGTTTTCTCATGGTCCTACTGATTTAACATATTAGTAGGACCAAGAGGGAGACCTATTCCTCGTAGTTCTACTAGTAGGACAAATTGTGAAATGATCGTTTTCATTTGCTAAAAATGTAAATACGTAGGAAGGTTTCAGGCCCGAAGGGCCAAACCACCCAGAAATAGGAGCTCTTAATTTCAAATCAAGTAGTGTCGACGGAGATCCTTTTCTCCACATTACGTCTATCTATCGCTATCACTTACTATCGTTGCTCCTTATCGCATCTGACAGTATAATTTCTCGTACATGATAAGTTTCTTAGAGTAATGAAAAGTTTGTAATGTACCTACTTATCCTATGGCCATTTCGGTGATTCGAGCTATCTGCATACTTCATTTTTTTTTTTTACTCGAAATTGTGTTGATTTATTACGTGAGTACGTCTTCACGGTTTTACCACCTATCGATCGTTGTGAAATTTGGTACCCAGATGTTACAATAAAGAGCCGAGGAAGAGCGACAAACGACTTGACTTGTGTGCGGACGGAGTCGCAGAGCTCGTTGTCAAACGCTAGTTGTTCATAAATTTCGATCAACATAGGCAAACAGTTCCATTCGTTGTCATGCTCCTACTAATAAATAAGCAAACTAGCCGTCATCGTTAGTCTGTCGTCATAGCCTCGTCCTGCCCAATGACTTTTAATAAGAACAAATAAATTTAGTACAATATCCATACAAAAGTGTCCTTCATAGAGGAAATTAGTCAGGACAAGGATAGAGCGAACACGAAGCCGGGCTGCGCAATGTTATTCGTGTTTTCTTAAAGGGGCTTCTAAACGGGCCATATTTTCACTGCAATATGTGGCCGGCAACTATTGGTGTCTTTCTCTAACATACGAGTAAGACAGGGACACTAATAGTTGCCGGCCACATATTGCAGTGAAAATATGGCCCGTTTAGAAGGCCCCTTACATGTTTGCCGCGGGGGATGTATGATATCCCCCGCGTTCGCCTGCGGAGGGAGAACCTAACATGTTAGGTGTTAGAAAAACACGATACCATGGCGCAGCGGACCCGGCTTAAGGGCAACAACCGTTATTAGGACCAATTTTTTTATCCGTAGGCATGGTAGCTTAGCCAAAAGGGTAAAAATTATGTCGCTACTACTGCTCGGAGTGAAATTGGCAACATGATCATCGATGTTTAAACTTATTTAATATAAATAATATTAATTTATTACAATGGACATAATTTTATTCTGATCTGTATTCAAAGTCCAAGAGAGGTCCATTGTCAGAGTCGACGTTGAATTTGACGTTGCGATCGTGACATTTGAAGAAGAAAAAACAGCCTAGTTTTTGTTTCATTTCTTCTTAAGAAATACGTAATCTAAAACAGAGAAGAATAGCTGGTGCAAAGTTCATAATATAGTTCAGATTCTGTACTAGTACTCTATGAGCTATACCACTTTGATTTAAATCTATCAGGGATGCAGGTTTGGCAATAGGATTAATCTTTGATGCCATAAACACATCAAATTCGCAAATCTTGTATTGGATTTTTTGTACTCTTACACGGTTATTGCTATAACACGGCATTTTCTTGAAGCTTCCTATTGCAAAAACGAGTAAGATAATGACAGGTTAGCCTAATTGTGCAAAATATGTACAGTCTGTGAGCACTTAGGTGCTTTGGATTTGAACTTTTCTCTCACTCGCTCCCATACGCTCTTATTAAGAGCGAGTGAGAGAGAAGTACAAACCCGAAGCACCTAAGAGCTATCGCGCTGTACTACGTAAGTTTATCGATTCCATGGCCTGGGAAAGGTTGGTATTTTTTTTCTCTATGGTAAGTGTTACATTATAAATAATTATAATCAATTATGCGACGGCCTTTATATCCATCGACTAAATGTTTTGCATTACGGATCAATACGGAGAGCACTAAAATCGGATCGTTCAATCCATGTCTATCCGAACTTTTAGATGTCTATGAATTTATGGCTGTCATTAGATGTCATTGTTAAATTATGTTACTTTCAGATATTTTAGTCGTAATAATTTTTGCTGTAAACCAGTTATATGGGCCACTTTAGAACAGGAAACAATGGTAAATGGTTAGATCTCGACAGTAATATAAGACTGACGATATTATCAGTCTTGGCAAAGCATGAACAAGAAGCAAGAAGCAAGAGATCTAGTGATTTCACATTTAAAACCAGCTAGTGTTCAAATTGCAAAAATAAAAATACAGTAAGTTGCACTAAAAGTTATCTTTTTTTTTAAATGTTAACTTATTTTTGTTTACATGGAGCGAACTGTTTGTTTACATACCATGTAAACAACGTAGGTATGGTCATTGACCTTGAACTTGGAATTCTGACGTTAGTTACTACGAGCGTTTGGAGTAGTATAGTAATCAACGCCAAAATGTCAAGGTCAAGATATCGGCTGCGATACATCAAGTAACAAGATGAATATAATTAAACCTTCTTTTTTTTTTACTTTAACAGAAACAAAAATGAACCATACCCCCGTGATCAGAATCGTGCGAACTATTACCCCGCCAAATATGTTGAAAGGTTTTTAAGACACCCTGTATAAATGCGAAAGTGTGTGATTTTTGTTTGTTCCGTTTTCACAGCCAAAGGGCTTAACAGATTTTCATAAAAGTTGGCACACATTGTAGTCTGTTATTTGAAGTCAGACATAAGATAATCTATTATCTCCATGTCCTACAAGGATTTACTGGACTTACTTATGAAAAATAATACGGCAGGAGGCTCTGTTCAAGAATTGCGATTACTAACTTCTACGCGGACGGAGTATGTGTATGCCTGTATTTACTACATCTTTACATGTGTTTACCTGCTCGGCACCGGCTCGGTTATTGTTTATTTTAAATCGGTAATAGTTTTGTAAAGATGTAATACAATAATATAAATTGGGCCGATCAACTTTTTCTTGTTGTTTTTTCTGTCCCGTAAGTTAAGAAATAGTTATAATATTATATTCTACTAACATACTTAGGAGAAAATCCATTAAACAATGGGCTTGTAATTGCCACCAAAACTCTTTATATCCTTCAAAATCACATTTTACCAGAAAAAGTTGATTGACCCACTTCATAAGTTTTAGTTTAATTATCTTTTGATGGCAAATATATTGCCTTTAACCGGAAAAGGGTTAAACGCTTAAAAAAATCACTGTGCATAATTCTTAATGTTTTTGGTGTAATTGTTGTGTAAACCAAACTGTAGTGAAATGTTTATTATATTTTAATGTCTGTTCAAATAAAATGTTTTTCATTGCTATTGCATGTTGGTATGTTGCTAAAAGTAAACAACATTTTTTATTAATTTATCGTACCGTACCGTATCGTATTAGGACCACTTGTAGCAAAATTTTATTATTATTATAATTAGTTAGTTTAGATTTCAAAATGTATAAAGGTCCAGATTTGAGAATAAAATTCGAATTAACTTTTTCTTATAGGTGAGTGGCCGGCCCTTAAAGTGTGCAAATAAATAGCGAGTGGAGCAATCAGAATCTATTTATTACTTTGTGATGTCGTTAAAAATAATTCGGAATTTTAATAGTACAGTCTGTAGGGACATCTGCAAGCCTTTGCTTTGCAAAAGGTAGAGAATAGCCAAGTTTTGACCTTGTTAACCAATTTTAGGCAGAGGTTTTCTAACAACATTAGTTTAGTTTACAATTTCATTCAACCTTAGTGCCTAGATTTACCCCTCATGCATAAACGCACAATAGACCTTAGTTAAAGTAATTATCATTGTCCCCTTCTGTCCAATTCACATATAATAAAAATATAACATATTTTTTTACAGTTTTCGCATAAGTACATTTCTTTTTGTATGTTTTCCGGGTGAAAAGTTACATGCGGACATATATTTTACGGAGCTATACCATGCCAATCACCTCCGATCTATAGCTCATCACTTTCCTAGGCTGTTAATATCTAATTGCATTAAAACTGTTGGTTTATAAATACAAGCTGCCATCTCAATTTTTCTTTTTTCAATATTCTGGACGACGGAAAAATAGATGAGTGATTGGTAGAACATAAACTTGTTGGTAGCCCTTTAGCAAAAATAATTAAACTCGTATCTCATTCTCAAACTGAATCATGAATTTTATGTAACGTCACAGTTGTGTTTCTACAAGATTTTATTTAACTTACAATGTGTGTGTTTGTCAGTCTATATATTGTTTCTTAGGTCAAATGGTGCAATTCAATTTTGAACCGGTTCCCGTTAATGGAATAGGCTGAAATTTGGACTAAGTACATTATGTAAACCCGATGACAATGCAATATTATGGCACCATCAGAGTAAGATGGATCAGGAGGATATATTTGATTTGATATAATAAATAATATGCGATTCTTACCCACCGTCCACCTCTCGAGACCACATGGCATTCTAGCAGACCATAACGAAGTCGACGGAGCTCCGCTTTCGCGGTGCTCCTACTTCTGGATTATTTTGGCCCTTCGGGCCCTCTGAAGAGCTTACATAACCTAAACCTACTTGTTAATTTTAGCCATTCTACTCTCCGTAATCCACATAGGTGGACTACGGGCAATACCCTATAATACAATATTGTAATATAATGGGTAAGGTTTGCTAACCAATTATTTAGCTATGAAGATTGATAAATCTTAATAATTTAGTTAGTTGCTGGAGAGGCCGCATTGCACCCATTCATCCAGTATTTTTGTTTTAGCGGTCTTTGCGTCATTCTCAATGATGTATCTTCTATTTATCTATATAAAATAACTATACAATATGTGTATGTGTGTATGTTCCCTATGGACTCTATTGGGTGAAAGTTTTGATCCCTTTAACATAAGTAAGTTCAGCTTTGAGTAGGACTAGCGTGCCGAGGGTTCCGTAGACAATACAATATTAACAAAACCTTTGAACCTATGAGCTGAAGAAGGTTGACGTTGACACAGCATCACCGGCCCGCTAATCGTCACGATTGTGAAAATTGAGCGCGGCGAAGTAATCTTCCCATATGGCCCTCGTTCGCTATATGACAGATTCGCTTTATGGCAGATTAGCTTTAGGGCAGACTAGCTTTAGAACAGATTCGCTCTAAGGCAGAAGTTGTAGTTCCTGACACCATTCTTTAAGCCCTTAATAAGAACGTTGCACTTACTTACAAACGAGCACATTCAGATGAATGAGATTATTTATTAGAAAGGATGATATGTACCACCCAGAATTAGGAGCTCCGCGGTAGCGGAACTCCGTCGTCGCTTATTGTTTTGAAATTAGACGACGGAGTGTTGACGGAGCTCCACTACACATAACCTAAGCCTAAACATAACCTAAGCCTACCTACGTAAGTACGTATTATATTATAGCTTTTAAAATAAGAAAGCAGTTAAATTAATTTCTTTTTCAGCTTAACTGTACTATGTCCTTTTGAGAATCTGTCTTTAATCTGCCCTAAAGCTAATCTGCCATAAAGCGAATCCGTCATAATAGCGGACAAGGGTTTTTATTATGCTTAGGTTTAGCCCACCATGCATCGCTGTCGAAATTTCATTGATCTTATTATGTCAACCTTTATTGTAAAGTGGATAAGAGGTATCACAACGTCGATAATATTATACTCACGACGAAGCAAGATGGGTTTCAAAACGTTCAGTGGCTTCCTAAACCAAAAGGTGGTTTCTAAATTCGAGTTTATTTCGTTAATAATGAGATAATTGAGATTGCATGTATTTACTACAAATGTTGCAAATGGTGCATCTTTGTACATGCTGCTGTTAAATTTTGAAATGTATTTAGTAATGTTAATATGATTTTAGCATGACTTTTCCCTATATGCTCTCTTGGTATGTAGAACCCCACATAATGTTTTAGTGCCAAGTCTATTTCGTAATTTGGTTTTGTTTAAATTTACTGTGGAGAACATCCGTTCCATACATGCACTGGAGTGCAGGAGAATCAAAAGGTTTTTAACAAAACTTATAAATGAGGTTTCACTTCCAAAGCGTTGCTTCTCAACCTGGAGCCGAAACAACTCTACCGCCAGTTCATACTCCAGTTTCTTGTTTTGTAGAAGTCTCCACTCATTATCTAAATCTTGTAGATGAGCATCATCCACAAGATTGGGGAATCTAAATGCAATTGGAGCTATTGTGCCATATTTAAGCGATTTCACTATTGATGGATCTAAAATCTCTAATTGTGTAAACACACCATCCGAAAATGAAAATCTCTGTTTTATTTGGGCAATTGCTTCTATATAAAAATCCAAATAAAAGCTTGTGGGGTGTGATCTCCAGAAATGTTTGAAACTCCTTGAATGTTCCAATGCGTTTTGGGCTGCCCTGAATTTAGCTATAAACATCCCATACTAAATCCTCTACTTGTTGGTAGTTTCTTACTGGCTTAAGATGCACAGAGAGTGAATGAGTGGCGTATGCACTTAATAAAAAATATGTGTGGCATCTTTCTGTAATAAAATTCTCAATGAGTTATACTACCCATCATTACGTTTGCTCTATCGGCGGCAAACCCAATTAAATTGTCTTTTCACGGTATGCCACAGCTCACAAAACTGGCAACGATCAATTTGTATAATTCCGCAGCTTTTGCACCTTTTTCAATAGGTATTAAATCAAAAAACCAGGCTGATACTCTATTATCCTTCACAATTATCTGTAGATTCATCTGCAATGAGAGTAAATTTGTGGTCACGCATAGCATTACATAATTTTTCTTTTTCTGTTTGCCCCAATACATTTTTAATCATCGCTGTTGCTTTTGTTCTGCCTAAATTAATGTTGTCCGCTATTTTTGAATCCGGGCAGCAGGCTTTTACTACCTTACTTAAATGATCGATAGTACGAATAGCTATGTTGTGTTCAACTTGGAATGAAACAAGCCTTAATTCTGTTTTGTTGTGGAGACTAAAGAAGTTGACGACGTTGCAGGCATTGTTTCTGTAATAGTCCTTTGACCCATTATAGTTTTAATTTTAGTGTGGTGTTTTAGGCTTGAAATATTACGTGTTAGATCTGATTTCCCCCCCGAATTTACATTGATGTCGGAACAGCATGCCCTACAAAAACCAAAACCACCATCCTTTTTACTTTTAGACAACCAGTTTTTAAATTGCTTTTCTTCAAGCCAGTCGTTTTTAAATTTTCGAGTATTTTTTTATTTATTAGTTCCCGCTCCCCTTCCACTCATCATACAACGCACACGCCACACTAAAATATAATTGAAAAACTTGTTAGAAAAATAGAAATATTAGATAAATAGGTACAGGCATGGTAGAAAAGAAAGAACCGAAGATCAAACAAAGTTCTTAAATAATGAAACCCATTGCACTCGTATTCCGTATCTTAATGTTATTACGTAGGTGTTTTTAAAGTAAACTTTAGTGTCTTTAAGTATTAAATAAAGGTGAAAAAGTGCAGCTTCTCTAATCCAACTTGGCACCAACGTGGCTGAGGATCTATTTAAAAAATAAATCTGTCGAAGGCCGACCCCTACACCAAGCATCGGGGACTGGAGCCTGGAAAAGTTCCTTTTGTATAGATAGGATGAAAATGAAAGGCAAATCAGGCGAAGCCAAATGCTTAATTTGCACCGTTTCCAAAAGCTGTCTAATTTACCTACGATTAACCTTAAGTTGAGTTATTAGATACCTTGTATGCCTTGGGGTATCACTACCAAGGTAGGAATCTATTATAAATCAGAGTCCTCAGACTGCCTTAGTGTATCGGCATGAAGGTACCTAGGTATTGTGATCAGTGATCACCAATCAATCACCAAGACGTAATGGACAAATTCTTATTTGAATGTTGTTTATAAATATGAAAGATAGTTTTGACTTTGGCAGACAATTAAATTAGCAACATTATAGTTACTTACATACATTTAACTGTCAAGCTTTTAGTGAACGTAAATTAAAATATCAAACGAAAATAATTATGGAACTGTTAAAGCGTTTAAAACAGGTGGGAATAGGTAGGTACATTATACTTATGGTTTTGGTTATTTTCAGATGATTCAAACAATTTACTGCCAACCCCTGCCCCTGGAAAACTGGTGTTTAATTTGTTTTTGATTCCTTTATTAATGTGGGCTAATGTGTGTACAGTCAACCGCATAAATAAGTGATCATTTATGTACCTCGTCACTTTAACATTGTGTTTGAAGCATTATACAAAATTGTGAAACAATTGAAAGCGACACGGTACAGAAATGATCAATTATTTATGCTGTTGACAGTACCAAATGGGTCCCATGTGATATAGTTCTGCGTCATTGATGTCACAGCAGACCGAGGCAACGTTGGCGAGATGAGCTTGATGCCTTCAATTTAGACTCACCAGTCCTATCCTATCGGAGACTGCTCAAGATAGGGCCAAGTAGAAGAAAGGCCTTTGTCCACCAGTGGGACATTATAGGCTGTTAAAAAAGAAATAATTCCTTTATTATTTAATGATTATTTATCAATTAAAATTCAGATGCATTTTACTTTAATGTTTTATTTTTTCATGGTTTATAGGTAACAGTCGGTAGCACAAGTTTTGTTTTCTCAGTTGTCACTTATTGCTTTGGTTTGTTTAAAGACTTAAGTAAAAGAGTTACCAAGAAACAACCATGTGCTAACTGTTCAACAAAAACTTTATTTCTGTCATTGCACCTTTACACATAGGTACATAGGTTGACAAAAAAACTTAACTGACACCCAATTGCACAAAACAAACATTTGTTAGCACCATTCACAATAATAATTCCTCTATGTCAGCACGGGAAGGAATCCCTGCAATATTTTTGTCTTTACATACATACACTTTATCTCGTTGGGACACTTGTGTCACTTTCCAATTACAAGCAACTTAAGGTGACATTTAATTTAATGAATGTTTGTGCCACTCGACTTCCACCTCTCTTTTCTTAAAAGTTAGTGGAAGTTATTATGTCAGTTGGGTTTATTCAGATCAGAGTTATCTAATTTAGGCCGCATTTCACTAAACTGGAATAAGGTTAAACACCGAAATTATATAGACTAATCTTGGAGTAAGTCTTATTGCAAATTGCTTAAGAGAAGTTTCTGGAGACTGGATGCGTGTTGCCCAGGACAGAAAGAAATGGGGAAAGATGGAGGAGGCATACCCACATAGGGGCCATATAAATTAACTTATGAATTATAAATAAATAAAATAAATGTAATAGTATATAAAAATATGGAAAAAGCTATAAATAAATAAATAAATAAATAAGAGAAGTTTCGAAGACTAAAAATATCCGTAAACCTAAATTTATAATATCCAACTCAATTTTAGTCTAACAAGGACAGAGATTGATATTTATAAATTTAAGTTAATAAATATCTTAAATCAGAATCAAGTTTGATGTTACAAATTAAGGTCTACAGATATTTAAAATCAGAGAAAACTGATCAAAGTTTGCCGAAGTATTCATTAAAAATATTAACATTCATAAATACAATATAAACACCAAAACACACCAAAATCCAATACCATTACCACAGATCCTTGTTGACTTGGTGTTTATAACAGTAATTTATAAATGTGAGTACTAAATAACATTGTTTCATAACATTCAGCGCTGGCTTTCTGAATTCCATAGCCAATAGGAGCTTACTAGAAGAGTTACAGAGTTCAGAGAGCTTGGTTTGTTGTTATACATTATGTTATGCCTCTGAATCTTAGCATCCAAATCTACTATAATTATGTATTAACTTTCAAGCATAAAGGGACCCTGAATGTCTTTTCATCAATAAATAAAACTACTATTAGCGTGTAGTAAGTTTATTTTATAAAGAGTCTCTCAGATATATTATAGGTAAGTACATATTTACAGGTTTCAAAATCAATTCAATATCTAATATTATTTGTAAGTATCTGATTCACTGTTGTAACATACAAACACTCTTTATTGTACACCAAGAAAACTAAAATAGAACAGTACATTTAAATTATAGATATACAACAGGCGGTTTTACTATTAAATAGCAATCCAACTATTAACCATTCTGATTGATAGCTGCAATATGTAAAAAAAAAATGTTTTTATGGTGCTAAGTTGAAAGAACGTAGGTAGGTAAATTTACAATGAAAATATTGCACATAGCCTCTAATAGCACACAACTGACTCACTTACTTTTTATTATTAGATTGAAGCTTTTTTATTACCCGACTAAGGCATAGCAAAAAGGAGGGTCATGACTTTGAAGGATTATGTTTTAATTAATGATTATCTTGAAATTATTCATTGAATAAAATAGCCTTTTCAATGAACCTGATCTTGATCTGATTAATTCAAATCGCCTTTATTCATTTAATGACTAGCAAATTAGCCATTTGTTATTTATAACAATTTTTAGTTTCATTCCATTATTATATTATTATTACTATATATGTATTTATATATATTCCAGGCAATTATAAATAATTATTAATGAATTAAATAAAATCATTTATGAAATTTACAATTTACATAACTTGAACTAAATATACCTATCAATTTTCTACAACCAGTATTTTTAATGTTATCTTAATATTCCCAAGTTATAAACTGTGTTTATCCTCTTTTATAATTATCATGAAGCGCTATTCCCTAAGCAAAAGTAGACCAAGAGGTATTTTACTTGACATTATACAAAACAAGCAATTTTGAAATGAAATATTGAACTTCTGAATTACAAAATTTACTGCAGCGCTTTGAGAAAACTAGGCAATAAAAATGACATGACTAATATTTTTCATATTAATGATTTCCATCATGGAACTAATCAACACACTTAACTTTACTTATAGTAGGTACCACTTTTATGTAGAGCAAGACAAGACATCCTGAGCAGGCTCATCATAATGCAAACCAACCTTTATATGTATAAGTAGTAAGTTTGAGTACATAATATGAATGCACAGTAGCATGAAAATAGCAAATATACGATACGATGGGCATAAGTTTGTTTGGCAATCGACAAGCGAATTGTCATGGTCGACAACTGCGTGGGGCCGGCTGTTGAGATTCGTGAACACCGACTTCTCAAAGTATTCAAATTTCACCGTTTTGGCGCCTTGATTTTTTCCGGCGAACCATGGCATGTTATCCAAGTTTCACATTATTGGACTGACGACCACCTACAAAATTATAAACACTATCTAATCACTTCAAAATGATTGAAACAGATTCTATGGATGGTTCACGATTGGTTAAGTAGGTACCTATACTTTTTGCACCACATTTATGTTAGGACCCGAAATTGTATATCACTCACTCACTGTTATTACTAGTTGATTGTGTGTATACGTTTTTAAACAAATCACTTAGTTATCATTTAGGTAGGTATCAAACAATAATAAAACTGTGCCGCCTCGGCCTTGTGTTGGTTGTCTGTCATCGTCAATTGTCAACAATAACACTCCCCTCTCACCGCCTCCACTTTAGCAACCCGTTTCACGAAGTGTTTCGTTACTTTCATTTCAATAACTAACAAAATATTTAATAAGCTTTATTTATTTTCTAAAGTACCTAAAGTAAAATATTAGGCACATTGTGGTTGCGATGCAAATCGGGTTAAAATTCTTGAATTTGGGTTAGATAGGTAGTAGGGGGTTTATGTCTGGGTCTGCCTAAAACGCAGTTTGACTAAATCGCGTTATGCCTAGACCAACCGAGAATTAGTCGTACTAAGACTTAGTCCGAATGAGCTTTTGTCCTAAAGCGGACTTGGCACAGTGAGACTCGGACGTATTACGATTTTGTCCTAAAGCGAATTTAATAGTAATAAATGAGGTAGGTTTAGGTTATGTTAGTTCTTCAGCAGGCCCGGAGGGCCAAACTACCCAGAAATAGGAGCTCTGCGTTAGCAGAGCTCCGTCGACTTCGTTAAATTCGGTTTTAATAGAAATAATTGGTGTACTTACTTGTGAAAATAACGTAGTATCTTAACTGCTAATTAGGCGTATCGCGAAATGGACAAACAGCTACTTAGGCTTACTACGTTTTGGACATATTACGAAATAAGTAGGTGATATGAGTAATAGGTCAATAGCGATTTAGACGAATAGCGAATTTCAAATGAAGTTTTGTCGTAACGCGAATTTGTCAAACTGCGTTTTAGGCAGACCCAGACAAAAGGATTTTTGAATACAATTGTACCTATTTAGCGGCAAACTCAAACCTAACAGCTATTTAGGTATTATTATTATTGAAAACGTTTTAGGTAATAATTTAAAAATAACACTATTGTACCTATTTTTAAACCGATTTATCTGATAAAAAAGCACCCGGATTAGTTCCTCATACAAATGACCGTCTCATCTGATGCGAGGATTACGTTTCACGTGTTGAGATACGTTTATTAATTAAAGCTCAGTCTTGTGACGCATCTTGTGACGGGCATCTCAGCTGAGACGAGTTTATTAATACGGGCCCTTAGAACTTACTCAGCGAAATGTTTATTGGGCACTTACTTTGCGCTCGAAGTTAAGGTCCCCGCGAGAACTTGGGAGGAAAGGACTCAGCTCCTGTATAAGGTCCGCAGCCATTATCTTCGTCAGCCGATAAGTAGCTACGAACTCTGTATCCAGGAGCTGAGTTGCACAGATATGCCGCCGTAGCAACCTCTGTCCCTCTTTCCTCCGTCGTTTCACCTCCGCATACTCCAAGTCGTGAAGATCTAGTTTGAGTGCTAGAAAAGCCATCTGCAACAAAACTCAACTTTTTACTTTGATCTCTAATACTTTTAGGGTATCATATTAAATTAATTATTATGAACAATATAAAAATAACTTTTTAAAAACACAAAGTTATTAAATTAAATAATCAACTCACCTTTCGTTGAAATTTGTTTTTTTTTATGATGTTATAATTATAAGCAACCGGCGCTCTAATTTGAAATTTTCTAGCGATATGATGTAACCATGATGCAACACGTCAAATTTTCTTCTAGCTTTTTTATCGTTAAATTCCAGCATTTTGACAGATAAAAACCTTTTAGAAACGATACGATTTAAAAACGATGACATGTAGAATAAAACATATTGTTTATTTAACGCTATCGCTAAAAAATGCAATACCATAGAGCTTCCTCGGTACATTTTGAAGGCTAGCGTTACGATACCAACACGATAGAACCAATTCTATGAACCAATTCTGTCATTTTGACACTTTAAAAGCATTTTAGAAACGATATACGATACGAAAACGAGATGCCGTAGGACTGTTTGAATAGCAAACTAAAAACAAGAAGATAACGGGCCAAAAACCATATGGTTTTTACCATGTTGAATAGAGCCCCAGGTCTCCTTCCCAAAAGTGTCAAAAAATACTTCGCATTACAAAAACAAAACAAAACATAGTTTAAGGGTAAGTAATTGTCTTAATTTTATTATAAAATCTTTAACAGTACTTAAAACTATCGTTAGTTAAAATAATTAATGTTTAAATGGAAGGCACTCTGTATATTGATGATGCCCTTCTGTACATATTTAGTCTGTGCGCGCGCCATTAACATTTTTACGGGAACAAAAATGGCGGTGGTCGAATGTTACGTGCCATCTTACCTTTACACTTAATCTAAACTAAAATAAACCTTGACTCCCTACAAATACGAGCATTCCTTGACAAACAAACTTACCTAAAAACTGGGCAAGTCTTTTATGAGATTCGTCTAGGATAGCCGTTTACGCCGTGGCTCTTTGTCCGTGCGACTAGATTCGTAACTTTAACTCGCTAAGTTTGTTTCGTATAGTTAAATCACTTTACCTTAACCTTTGCGCCTGTATGTGTAAGCGTGTGCCAACACTACAACCGTTCGATTTTACACAATCTCCGTCACATGTGTGCGTTAATTTTGTACTGAATCATCGCTGTGTTGTCTTTACAATTACGTACAAAGACGGAAACTCTCAAGTGATTTACTTTTTGTAGAACCCTCGCATAAATAGGGTTGCCCCGGGTTTTATTTAGGGCTGCAAGATAAGAATGTGTGCTGAGGCGTGAGTCCCTTGGATATATTATGTTTCTTAATATTTCTTGTTTTGTTTCAGGTAAGTTTTTGGCTCTCGCA
The DNA here is from genome assembly GCA_948252455.1 of Acleris cristana. Lineage (NCBI taxonomy): Eukaryota > Metazoa > Arthropoda > Insecta > Lepidoptera > Tortricidae > Acleris > Acleris cristana. The sequence continues at coordinate 1,739,859 of OX411785.1, forward strand.
GTTTGCGCATTCGTTGCCGGCGTCCTGGCGTGTACAAAATACATGTAGGTAATTCTTACTTGGTTGTCCGAATTTGGTAAGTGTTTCTTTAAGTGGCACATAAAAAACGTTGCCAAACTTCTCAAAAATAAGCGTAATGTTTTTCGAGTATATGTGTCCATGTTTCTTTATGATTTGTAGGCTAAAACGCCTTGACGAATTTCAAAATGGTATCGTTGGAGTGATATTCACGCATGTGTGCAGTGTCTGACGCATAGATTAGAACGTCAGCCGCAGCAGTCAGGGTTTTTTACTAAACATATTTTTAACAAGCGATTCAATTATTTCCGTTTTACTTTAAATGACTACCACTAACATTGCATAGAAAATCTTGGTAGATTTTATGGAGTTTTAGTTGGTATATCGTACTTGTATTCTTTCTTTATTCTAAGATCAAAAAAAGTTAAAATATGAAAATTTCGCTCAAGCTTTTAGAAAACACCACCGTGGTTCTTTTCAGAAATATTGCCACAGGGAGGTAGATAGGTTTTTCTGACATTTCATTAGGAAGGGGAGGCGAAATGTTTCTTTTTCATTAGTTATTAGGGGTTCAAAATTGCATCACTTCCTTTGAAGTACTGCGGCACTTTGTTTTTAATAGTATTTCTCTTGTGGCGGTGACGTAAATACAACTTTATTTCCTTGAATTCTGTTTACAAAAAGGAAGAACATTTAAGCAGGTACATTTATCATTTATTTTTGCCCGTAACTCGGAGAATGTTTACTGCTACTTTATAGACAGTTACTAGAATGCATTAACAACACATTTAAACCAAAGCTTTAGAATTAAAAAAATATTCTGTCATACATCAGTCAAATTGATGTACCTACATTTAAACATATTTATATGAAATTCCAAAATTTTTTTTTCTTTTGTCTAATGAGACCTTGCTCTTTGCCTAATTTAATTACTTACCTTGTTCCTAGTCTCTAATTCACTTTACATAACGCCGATAAGATATCGACATATGAACAAGATTAGTTAAAACAAAGTGGAATTCAGTACCAGAAGAGCTCTCTTCTTTAAAATCGGTAAAAAGGCAACTGAACTCTATCCCTATATTAAAATATAAACTGAACAGGCAAACTACAGGCAGGAAGCCTTCCCGCTTCCTATCCGGGGAACGGAAATATTCAAGCCTGAAGCCTCTCCCTTATGCGACGGCAGATCCGACACGTCAAACTTGAATTACAGTCCCTCGAATACATTAGGGCGTGTTCACAACGGTTGTGATTCGAGGAAATAGTTGCAGAAAAGGATGATGGCTGGGCCTTTATTTCGGATTCCTTTGTCTCAATATCATTTTTGGTTATAAATATCGATAGTCATAAAAATTGGAAGGCATAACGCTTAAAAATCCTAAGTTAATGATCCATAAATATTATAATTTTCTAAAGTTATAAATTTGATATCTATAAGGTTCAGAAGAATGTTGTTTATTATTCCGATTTTTTTCGGCCATATATTCTTAAGTCATAACATAATGGATTTTATTCATACCTTTCCTAAAGTTCCCTGCCCGGTCAATGCAAAACCGACTCTGTTAGGCTAGGTTAGGTTCGCTATGCTACGCTCCCGTCTTAGCCTTCGATGTTAGGTTTTTTTATATCCCGTCAAAAATATTACTGCTATAACATTCTTGTAAATGTTAGATACTTAAATATTATGTATAACAACTTAAGTTTTTATGCCAGGTCGTTTTAAAGTCCTTGGAAATCAAGAGTTCCGTATTGGACTGGTAAAAAACTGGCCAAGTGCGAGTCAGACACGCGCACCGATGGTTCCGTACCGCCCCGCAGTAGGTATTATTATTTTCCCTTCGGGCACGGAACCCTAAAAATAGCTGATGTAACCGTTTTTTAATTCAATAGAAATATCTGTGAGTATTTTTGACGGTAATATCATTTAAAAATACATTTTAAAGGGTATTTTTGTTATTAAAACGAACATTATACGAATACAGCTTATATCGAAATAGGAAAATTCAATCGCTTTCCGTATAACGTTACACCGAGCAATTTCCATTTCCCTTAATATTCCCGATTACCAGTTCTTTACGCAGACGCGCCAATATAAAACAATACAAATTTTATCGCGGCGAAGCGTCTCACCTCAAAACGATAAATCTAAAACCTAAGCCACCTGGGCGTTCGCCGTCCCTGTGATTATGAATGAAGGGGGGACGCCTCCCCCCACAAACCCAGCCAAGAAAAAACAAACCCTACAAGCAAGGATTAAAGTCTACATCACATCGACGAACCTTTCTATTACATCCACTGAATACTTAGCAATAACAGAATTAGCGTTCGAAAAGCAAACCGTATTCCGTTGTGCATAGCACGAGCATACAAATCGTTATGTCTCACTTGGGAGATAACCCATTAGAATCTCAACGTTATTCTCATCTGTTTAAGGTTTAGGTTACAATGGTGCTTGGGCAAGGGGGGTTAATAATTTTAAGGGGTTGTTTACACCCCGGGTCTCGCCGCCCGGGCGAGCTCGTCTCCCGGGCTACGGGCCCCCGCTGCACTTGCACAGAGGGCGCGAGTGTACACGCGCCCTAACGCTGGCCACCGACGATTGGCTGCGTTGAAATTTTGAAATTGGAATGCTTGTTCGTAATTCGAGTGTTAGGAGAAGGACGGTTTTGTCAGTTGTAGTTTGCAGGGTTTAAGTTTTGTAATACGTTAAATTAAAGTTTGAAAAGATTTACTCGTTCATTATCTACTCGTATATATATAAAAGGCAAAACTGACTGACTGACATATCAACGCACAGCCGAAACTACTGTACCTAGAAACTTGAAATTTGGTACATGGGTTCCATTCATGATGTAAGTGAGCACTAAGAAAGGATTTTCCGAAAATCGACCCCCAACGGAAAGAAATGGGGGGGAGTAGCGGGAAACTAATTCTACGCGTACGAAGTCGCGGGCGTCCTCTAGTATATATATAAAAGGCAAAACTGACTGACTGATATATCAACGCACAGCCGAAACTACTGTACCTAGAAACTTGAAATTTGGTACATGGGTTCCTTTCATGATGTAAGTGAGCACTAAGAAAGGATTTTCCGAAAATCGACCCCCAACGGGAAGAAATGGGGGGAGTAATGGGAAACTAATTCTACGCGTACGAAGTCGCGGGCGTCCTCTAGTTTAAAAATATATTTCACACTATATTGAAACAAAGTAGAATAAAGGCCAACGGCCTGTACCAAAAGTACACTTGTTAGTTTGGTGACGGCAAACAGATGATTCCTGGCCCTCTATTCTACTCGGAATAACCACATGACTTTTGACAGGTTATCGCATTGTCAACGTTATGATAGTTCTTACTCACTTGACAGTAATGGCGGCAAAGTGAAAAGCAATACGAAAACATGTCAAAAGCAATATGCATTTACCGAGCAGAATAGAGCTCCTGTGCAAAAAAAGTCGGCCGCAAAAGCTTTTCTCTAAAATGAAATTTTTGACAGTTTTTAGGGATCTGTACAAAAAAATTAAAATACGGAACCCTTAAAGGATTACTCGTGCGTCTGTCTGTCTGTCCGTCTGTCAAAGTCAATTTGCTCCGGAACTACTAGACCGATTGAGTTGAAATTTAGTACACATATGTAAATTGATGACCCAAACAAAGAAAAAAATTTATTTTAAATAACGGTCATTTTCCGGGTACAAAAATTAGGAAAACATTTTTACGACACCGCCTTATTTACAGTCAAATAAATAAAATTATCTTAACGTTATCAATATGATAACGATATAGTTCAAGACAAAGGCATTGTAGTCTACGTTAGACGTTGTTTCATTCAATTTAATTTCGAAGAGCTTTTAAGCTCACGTGAGCGTGGCGACACGGAGCTTACCTTAAAGACCGGCGGCAAACTTGCCACCTGCTGTCTGGCAGCGGGCAACAGTTGGCCAACGTCTGGCAGTATGCTAGTGTAATCTTCAGACGCATTTAACGACACGTGGGTCTTATATGGCCAGTTTACTTTTGATTAAGGAATAATTTCATAAAAAAAAGTGTCTCGGGACGTCCGATAGAAGTAATTACTTAAACTAATCACTTTCAAAAACGGTGATAGTTTTAGGTTATATGCTCACTGTCAACAGTATTTATGCTTAGAAACACACGGTGACGTCAGCAGGTAAGATCAAATACCGTTTAACATTTTCGTCCATACCTTGTAACTTAAGATTTGCCTAGCGGCTGAGAGGTAAGTCTATGACGCTAAGGTGCCGCGGTTCAAATCCGATTCCTGCATTTTTATGTATTTTAAACATTGTTTAAAAATTTGTACTACCGCTGCCGTATGCGTGAGAGAAAGGGAAGCCGGACAGTCTGTCATTAATCGCGCGTTACGTAACGAAATGGTTTACCCTCCGTAAAGAAGTTAGCACTTTAAAAATCTCTCTGATTATAAAAGTGAGTTTTACTATGAATCTGTTTGTTAAATATTTATAAATGTCTAAATCGCTAAACTCAATATTTAATGAAGGGAGAGTCTAATGCTCAATGTAGGTATTTGGGACTATGATAAAATACGCATACAGACAAGCGATTATAGGATCGCTCGTGCGTCTGTCTGTCTGTCCGTCTGTCACAGCCAATTTGCTCCGAAACTACCGGACTGATTGAGTTGAAATTTGGTACACATATGTAAATGGATGACCTAAACACAGATGTGCAAAGTAAATAAATGTTTTTTTTTAATGGGGTCATTTTTGGGGGACAAATTAGGAAATTAAAAAATAGGTTTTGCATATCTTACTGTGTCATATATAAAATGAAAGGGCTCGTCATGAGGAACTCAAATATATTTTTTTATTATTGTAAAATAAATAGTTTTGATTTTATTCATGAAAGAAGATAAATATTGACCAGCCCTTCTCATCTCCGAAACTACTGAGCCTAAAATTTAAAAAAAAATACAAAATTTAGTTCATTGCTTGTAAATTACAGGAAAACCTATTCTAACAAAAATCTTACCTTTATACGGAACCCTCTCCACGCGAGTTCAACTTGCACTTGGCCGGTTTTTCATTATTCACTCTACTAATTCGAGCTTAGTAATTCCAAGTATAGCTATACCTTAGTTTGCTTGAAAAAATAACCACTTACATAGATATAACCCTTAGAATATTAGCATAAGGATAATCCAATCATAATAACCTTGACCAATGTCAAACTGACCTAGGTGACTTTTATATAAAGTAAAAAGTATAAGAAAAACTGTCCCCAAGGAGTATTTTCCACAAAAACTGCTGAAGTTGAAGGCTTAAGGTTTTTACGAGGTGCGTTTCGCGTGGAAACACTTTGAGGAGCCCTAAAGGGGTGAGAAGGGGGCTGTAAAGAGCCAGTGCTCTTTTATTAAGACGCAATTTAGAATAGGTATTTTAAAAGGTTATTAAACATTTTTTTAGAAAAGAATATAATAAAGATTTAATAAAATATTCTACATAACCTTGCGTATTTCCGCTTTCACAGCGAAGATATCCTTCATACCAAAATTCATTCAAATTAATTCATTGGTATAATCCGGAGATCCTGTCGCCACCTTCCGACTCCATCATCACATCAGCTCTTAGATACCATAATATTGCATTGTCATCGGGTTTACATGCGTGGTCCAAATTTCAGCCCATTCCGTTAACGGGAAGTGGGTCAAATTTAACTTGCAACATTTGACCCGTACATACATACATACATACATACATACATACATACATACATTGCAAGTTTAATAAAAGGTTGTAAAATAGTTCACAGACGTATCTGCTTCCAACGACGTCTGCAGAAAATATGAACATGCTACGAATCTGAGCGTTCGCTACGCGCCGTAGGGCTCTACGCCGTAGCAAAATATATTCATAGCATTAATGAATTTATTTAATTATGTTCTTTATTATTCAACTAGCTTATTCCCACAACTTCATCTGCGTAGAATTTGACTAAAGTTATTCCTTCGGGAACTTCTTTTGAATGGAGGAATTGCAGCCTGTGTTAATCCAGGGAAGCTATCTCCATTACAAATTTCATCCAATTCCGTCCAGCCGTTGTTGGACCGTGAAGGAGTAACAAACAAACACACAAACTTTCGCATTTATAATTAGGACTTGTTATAATGAAAAACAAGGAATAGGTTGGCAAACTATTGTAATTTATATGATAAATTAAAATAGTTACATTTACAATTAAATTCCAGTACAGATTTACTATGCGGAATCTGTACTGGGATTTAATATAAGCAAACCGGATACAAAGTTGAGTAGCTCAAGTAAACTCGGATAAAAAAACAATTAAAACTCCGATCTCAGACGGGACTCAATTATAAAGGTGCTTTTACACAAGCCGCAAGCTCGCTGTGCAAGCTTCATGGTAAAAGTTTCTTAACCTAGCTCTCATAAAGCTCGGTTTGCTTAGGTACTAACTGTGATTCATCTCAGCCTTGGGAAATCTTTTGAGGAAATGTGTTCTCAGAAATGTTATAAGTATTTTAAGAGTACTTGGGTTTGAGAGAAAGTTGTTGTATTTGAGAATTGTGATTTTTTAATTGAAATTATGATTAAAACACAAAAGAGATGTTATTAAATTATAAATCTCTATTATTGATTTGTGTTTTCATTACTTCGATCGATTCGTTACTTACCTCGTAAAAATAAACGCGTTTAACAGTCAAAATAGCGGGTACTAGTTAAAGACAATAAATGTAAGTATTTAAAAATAATATATTTGTCCAAAGGTAAAGGTAGAGAAATGCCTTACAGCATTAAGTGCTTTTAATATACTAAGTGTATTTATATGTGCAATAAAAATTAAGTAAATACAGCCTTGGCCAAAGGTGTTAAGCACCCTACGCGCCACGTTTTCCTTTGTAACATATGAATAAAGTATTAATTTTCATTTAAAAAAATACACAATGACGTAAAATATAAAAAAGTGTTTGCACATGTGCAAATCATAAGTAGATGTCGTTTCGAAGTAGCTATTCGCGTGTGAAAACTTAAGCTAGAAAAAGTAGGGTTTTACAATAAAATGTGTTTTTTTTCACGGAATTTCCCCTAAAGTCAATAAATATGCGTAATCTTTCCGATAGATATACATCTTTCTCCAATAATAGATATAAATGCACCTTTTAAAGTTTGACTTTTATAATGAAAAACGCATGGGTGCTCAACACCTTTGGGCAAGGCTGTAAATAAATAAATCTATCGCACTAACCTAAAACTATCAATATTATTATTAAAAATACCGTGCACCGCCAGCCAGTGCTACGAGTGCTACGCTGTAGCCTGTAGCTAATTTTTTCCTCTACGTAGCGAAAATCTGCTACGAATAATAGGCCCTATATCGGGTCTTGGGCGCTGAATGTTTTTAAACACCGTGAAAGATGTAATCCCTTTCCGGGGTTTTCTGGGCGATTGTGACGGTTCTCTTTAATTAATTACCGTCGGCTTGCATGCCGCAAAAATCCGGGGATTATCAACACGAGACAGTTGATGACCAGTAGCTAGACCTGCTCAGTATACGAGCAACTGGGCGGTTTTATATTACTGCCCAATTATTTTTTTTACTTTTTCTTTTCACGGTGCTTGTTTTTTCTTTTTCTCATGAACTGAGAAGTGTTTTTTTTATCATTGTGGTAAAAATGCTATTAAAATGGCATAGAGTAAGCCCCGAGTTTTGCAAATGGTTAGTTAAATGGTTTTAAAACTAGCTAAGCTAAACAAATTATTGTTCGACGTGTTGACTATCTCGGTTTTTATAAAAAAATACTTTTGCGTGTACGTAATACGTATGAGTGTCATATAACCAGGTTCATTAAACTCGTTATATACAATTTTTGTAATTTAAACTTTAAGAACTAGACAAACTCTACTTTTCACTATTTTAAAGCATTAAGCCGCGTATCATTTCCTTTATTTACGCTTATATGAATAGCGCTTTTGATTTTTTTTATAGCTTGAAAGTTATATAAACGCACGTTTTTCTTTCAAGTGATAGGTCTGTTTTATTTACCCCATGCTTTCTGCGGTTGTTACAAATTTCATCATATTTTATAAAACCTATTGTTTGATGTTAACATGCGGGATATATTTTAAAGGGTTTATAAAGACCCTTCAGATGAAATGTTCAGTGAATATTGGAAAATACATTTACATAAAAGGGTTTTACAGACGTTTTATGTTGACTAATACCTACCGACATACAAGCTTAGCTTTTATTGCGTATCATGATGCCTACATAAGGGGTATTTTGATACGCAACTCCCCCCCCTACAAATATTTCTTTCAGAATTATGCTCTTTGATTCTATAAGCTTGATATTGCTTCACTATACAAATTAAAAGAAAGATAAAAAAATGTACTTGAAATAATTTATTGTTTGATTTGCATTTAAACAATAAATTATCTAAAAAAATTGTTTTATCTTTCTTCCAATTTAAATAATGAAACATAGGGCTGATTTTTCAATCCCCAGATAAAACTATCCGTCAGTTAAATGAATTACTATCCTTTTCTGAAGTCATATGAAAAAAAAAGGACAGAGCTAAAATTTACCTTCCGGATAGCTCCTGGGGATTGAAAAATCAGCCCATAATAAAGCTATAAAATTAAAAACAGAATAATTCTTAAAAAACATCTGTAGGGGTGGGTTCTGTAGTAACACCGGTATAAAAAAAAAACATCTAATTTGCAAAAAATTGTGGGTAATATGAATACGCAATAGCGTTTCTTAATGCAATTGACAAAGTTAACTTTAAGATCTAGCCCCTCTAGAGCACACTATTTTTTAAAGACCTTTCAAAGCGTCTGGTCGACGCAACTCGTGACCGAAATGCTGGCCTGTACTTGGCACAAAGATTAAGCATTGCCATTCAACGTGGCAATGCTGCCAGCATTTTGGGAACAATGCCCACTGGTAGCGGTTTAGATTAGTGTAGTTTTCGTCTGTTTTTATTTTAAGTATGTGACTATTTAAATCTAAGTTCTTTTAATATAAAATATCTCATAGTAGTAAGATTTATAACTTATTTGTCATTTATATAGTCACGAGCACTAATATAAGAACATACATAATATGTCCGCAGAATAATCCGTAGAATAGTCCGTTTCTGTATGATTGTTTGGTTGACTGGTAGAGAATGCCATTAGGCATTAAGTCCGCCATTTGTACTTTTTTTTGTGTAATAAAGGCTAGTCTACGCCCCATAACAGCACTTGTGCTTTTTTGCACCAAAACGACACGCCTAGCTGCTAAATCTTACTAAACCTAGGATAAAGTATTAAGCGTGCTACACAAAAAATCTTACCGTATATGAGTAGTGTGCTTTAAGCGATAAACACGAACTTTACAACAAAATGCATTTTAACCAACATAACAAATCAAAGGATTCAAAGTTTTTGTTTAAAATGTCGACGTAGGTAAGTGCATCACTGCCAACTTAAGGAAAACTGTTTTAAATATAAAACCTGGCAAGAGCACGTCCATTTAAAATAAAGTTAACCATACACACATATTTTGTTTTTTTCATGTTTACCGCTCGTTTGTTGTTCTGTGCTTCGTTCGTATTAGTTACCTATATTAGTGTCATACATATCGCGTTTAATTTAATTTTGCATTTTATTTGATACCTAGTCGTAGAACAAGTATTGTATGCAACGGTGTATAACTAAGTCAAAAAACACTCGTGGCTTCTTTACGATGTTCGCCTTCGGCTCGCATCGTAACACCACAGAACAGAAAAAACAGTAGAAGTGTCAAATGGGCGTGTAACGTGTGGCACGGTTATGCGGAGTTCCGCATAACCTACCATACTTTTACCAGTATCGCTTATTTCGATATTTCAATATTTCGATATTTCTAAAATAGGAAATAAATCCTGATGCATGCCTTATTGTGCTATTTTGGTATGTAAAAACGATAGCCGCACCAAAAACATTTTCCATGATGGCGGCGTGTGGTTTTTATGATAGTCTGAGTATTGGCGACAACAGGTCGGATACCAAGCGAAGCCCATGCCACTTCCACTGTTTTTTCTATTCCGTGGTAACACACGCCGGTCGTCTTTTTTGACCTCTCTTATACAAATGTTGCATAAACTACTATTACCTTGCAACGTCCAGTCAAGTGACTCCTAAATTTTATTCAAACTTGTTTCGAAGAAAGTACATTACCTTTATATTTGCTTCCTTTAAATGTGTGCTCATTATATGTTTTACTGTTGACTGACCACTGCACTTATAGCGAATGCTTTCTCTAGGGGGACCTGACGGTTGCTGTGGATACTTACTTAAAGTTCCCCCTCTAGCGCAAAGAGTATAGTCGCGCAGAAGTGACATATTAAATAACTAGCTTCTGCCCGTGACTTCGTCCGCGTATATAGATTGCGATTATCGTTATTCCCTCAGAACTTTTAAATTTTCCGGGATAAAAAATAGCCTTTGTGTTAATCCAGTGTATACGCTATCTCTATTCCAAATTTCATATAAATCCATCGAACCGTTGCAGCGTGAAGAAATCACAAACTAACAAACACACACACACACACACACACACACACACACACACACACACACACACACACACACACACACACACACACACACACACACACATACACACATTTATAATATTAGTAGGATTAAATAAGGTATGGATAATCTCACATAAATTGAAAGACATAGAAAACATCCAAGATTTAGAAATAAATGCTCACGTTTATCATACAAACTTTTGCTGTTACCTACTGGGAATTGAAACTGAACCTGCTCGACTGCTAGCTCACTTATTTTGTATATTAATAAAAAAATCTTGGCAAAATAAGTTTGCATTCGTAAAAGTTCAGCAAGTTGAAAAGTCATCATTGGAACTGAATAGAGGTTTTTTCTTTTTTAGATAATACGTTTCCCTTAGTAAAAACATGTACAGACTACTAAAAAACTATTCAACTTGAAGTTTTTTTACATTTATGCCTATTTCCTTATTAACTATCTACACGCCTTTTATTCTTTGCCAGTTTCCACTGAAGGGCAAAAGCCACGGATATTGGCAGTAAACGTATGGCCACAGTGCTTCCCTATTCAATATAAAATCGTTTGCAATTTGGTGCTCTATTGCAATTGCACAAGATGCACTTTCATTTATTTCAATCAACGAAATTGCTGGTAGTCTTATGAAGTGTAGCAAATATTATAATGGTGTGTCCATTGCGCGTCGTCTGTGGGTTTCTCAACGACTTAATAGTGAAATGGGAGTATTGTATTTCAAATTATTACGGTGATTTTCTAAAACTGAGGGTAATATTTCTTCGGATGTATGTATTATATTGTATGTTTGTGGATATGTATTCACGTCAGTGCCTTTGTAAATACTCCTGTAGACTAAATGACCTAAATAATTCTAAAATGCTGCGTATCCTGGTCGTTATACGAAGAATATCCCCCCCTTCGCAAATAGAAGGATGTTATAAGTTTAGCGTGTATCGGTAAAATCAGGTCAATTGATACGAAATTTTGTACAGGGCCTCTATTATGCTGAGTATAATCATAATGCCTTTGACGTGTTTTCGTATTGTTTTTAACTCGGCCGCTATTACTGTCAAGTAAATAAAAGCTATCAAAACGCAATACGATAACAGCTCAAAAAAGATATTGTTTTTACCGTGTGGAATAGAGGCTAGCGAATGCAATTTAACCGGTTATTAACCGTTTTTGTATGAAAATAACCGATTAAAACCGGTTATAACCGGTTATTTGCATTCTCTAATAGAGGCCCTGTGTGCTTGTTTAGCTTCTCCTTGACACAACAAAATTGCTCAATGCTTACAATGCAATTTCTAAAATGAACTCAAATCTGTGGAATATTATTTTATATTTATTAAATACCCATATATTTCAACATCACGATTACTTGTTGCTTACAATGCAATAATATCAATGAACTCAAATCTGTAGAATATTATTGTATACCGTAAAACTACACATCTATTATGGTCCTAGCCTGCAACAATAATCCAATTTTCCTCATTACATTATTCTAAAATATGATACCTTACTGCTATTATTGCTGGGTATATGTACTGTTTGGCCTAAAATCGATTGTTCGAAACTCTAGCTATAGCTGAAACTATCATATTTTTAGAATAATGTGATAAGTAAAATTGGACTATTATTGTAGGCCAGCACCATAGTTGTGTAGTTTTACGGTATTTATTATGTGCCTATATATTTCAAAATCATGATTACGTGTTGTACCAATTATCTATGTATGGGTATTCTGCTTGAACATCACGTATATCTCGAGATTGACAATCGGTTCTTCAGTGGAGGTCTGATGCACTTTAATATCCACTTTACACCTCTCGAACGGCCACACGTGGGGGAAGTCGTTCGCTGGAATCGATATGTTCAGAAACTTCTTTGGACCCTGAAATTGTAGATAGATGTTTTATTATTTATTAATTAATTTAAATATTTTACTGCAAAAAAAATATAGATTTTACGCTACAAGCATTCTCTACCAGTCAAATTTTAGGTGAAATAGAAATCAAAAAGTAGGTAGGAGCGATAAAATGATAATCTTTTCCCTAAAATCTGACAAAGGCTCTATTTTACGGGGTAAAACCATATTGCCTTCGAATTGTTATCGTATTTTCAACGTTACTATAGCTCTTATTTCCTTTATAGTAATAGCGGCCGTAATCAGGGTTCAGGGTTCCTCAGAATACCAGCGTCACGGCTTGCCGCGGCACAATGCTGAGAGGGGCCCTTTTTGGCATAATGTGCATATAGTTCTGTGTTGCTGTTTAACTTGTTTTCACTTTATTTATTTTTTGTATGTGCTTTATCCTACTTAATATTATAAATGTGAAAGTTTGTGTGTGTTTGTTACTTCTTCACGCTGCAACGGCTGGACGGATTTGGATGAAATTTGGAATGGAGATAGCTTATACCCTGGATTAACACATAGGCTACTTTTCATCCTGGAAAATTTAAAAGTTCCCGTGGGAATAACTATAATCGAAATCTACGTGGACGAAGTCGCGGGCAGAAGCTAGTGGTAAATAAATCTATCTTATCTTATCTTATCTTTTAATTACTATAGACCCAGTGGAACACTGACCCGCCATAGAACTGTGTCACAGTGTCGTTATGATTCAAGTCATAAGAAGTGTTAAACAAGTGGTATATAATGTCACTGTGAGACCGTTCTATGATGGGTCAGGGTTCCATTGGGCTGATATTACATCGATCAAATAACTTCGTTGGTTTACCACCAATCGAATGTCGTTTAAACATGCTTAGATAAAATTGCAAGTTATAAGGCAGCAATCAAAACTTTTTCCTAGAAAGTTTTTTTAATATATTTTTTCAGTATTGCCCGGAAACTTCTTTTTTGACATGAAATGATGTTTATCTACACACATATCATAAGTCCTCTATTATGCGTTCAAAACCAGTAGGCAATGACCAGCATTACCTGTGGTAGTAGGTGACAGCGATGACAGCTGTTAATTTTGGAAGATGTTCCAATTTTGGATCCCATTACCTTACAATATTTGATAACGTAATGAAATGACGTTACAGCTGTCATCGCTGTCACCTACTAGAACAGGTAATGCTGGTTATTTGCCTTTCGGCTGCTGAACCCATCTTAGAGTACTTGGTACTTATAATATGTGTGTAGATAAAGTATTGTACGCGACTCTGCGTAATTGGCAATACGCAACCGTCACGTAAACTACTATTTTCCTATTACGAATTAGATCTACTACTATACCTTGGTCTACCGAGCTGGCTCAATCTAGTTCGGTCTCGACGAAAATTTATATTTTTTGTACTTATTTCGATTATTATCAGTTTGGTGTAATTTGGGATTGGTAGAGAGTGCCTTAAAGCATTCAGTCCATTATTTGTACTCACTTAATAAGCAAATCCATATCATTCCAAAGTACTTACAGCAATCATAGGACAACTGATGCCAGCCGCAACGATGGCTTGGCCGACGTAGGGATCTTTTTTGACCAAGTCGCAAAACTTGAAGTGCATCTCAACAAAACTGCGCTTATACTCGTTGTGCAGGAATTCGTAGAATATAAAATGTGCCTGAAAGCAAACAGGGCTTTTATTTTACTAGGTAGGTTCGACATACTATCGTTATGTTTTTAACTAGCCATAGTCGAGTAAAAAAAAATATACGTTTACAATACGATAACATTTCGAAACCAATATGGTTATATCAAGTAGAATAGAGGCAAAGAACGAATTACAATATTGACATTTATTCATTCGCACACAATCCAGCCCATACAAAAGTAATTCCCTGGCGGGTTAATGTGGGCTGATAGAATAGGATAGGAGCATATCTGAATGTGACTATTCAAAACTATTTTGACTTTTTTGATCAATTAGTAAAATTTTACCGTTATATTGTTATTCCAAACATGATGCGTTGATCCTTCTAAATTTGCATAGTAGTTGCCGCGGCGCTGGTACCTCTTGATGTAGAATGAAATATTGCTCACGTACTTCTTATTGAATGATACGACTTTGGCTCGTTCCGGGATGACTTGCAAACACTTGGAAAAATGTAACGTTGGATTTAAATCATATTTTATTAAAACTATACGACAAATTAAGGATAGTAACTAACAAAATACAAAATTAAAATTATACATACATGCATTTAATCACGCCTGTTTCCCAGTGGGGTAGGCAGGTAGAGACCACTTCTTTCCGCTTGCTACGATCCTGACAAATCTCTTTCGCTTCTTCCACATTCATACATCGAGTCATGCATGCACGTCAGTTTCGGGTACTTATTTTATTTATTTATTATATTGGTTCCTGTGCCAACATTTACTGTTTTTTCTTCCTTTACCTTTGGTAACCACAGCCCGTCTTATGGTTGCCTTTATCGCCGTGGATAAAGCATCCATCACTCTCGTACTTACCCACTGGTTAGAAAGTGATAGATGTTTTATCCACATTCATCCACATCAATAGGTATAAACACGACCGTGATTAAAAGAGATGAATTGTTAAATTTAATTTCAAATGGTTTGTGCTATTTAGCTACATAGGTTTTCCGAAGTGAGAGAAAAAAACTTACCAGTACAGATAAAATACCAAAAACAGATAAAGTTATTGTTAAACGAGCGGCCGCGGTCATTGTGGTCAAGTTAATGATGAGAAGACACTGATTTAAAATCGTAATAAGCCTATGGTTCGTTGAGTAATTATTGTATTAAAATTGACCGAAGTGTGAGTGAAATCGGTGATATATTTAGTAGTGTCCGACCGAAGTTTCGGTTTCGGTTTCGGTTTCGGCCAATTTCGGCCAAAAAAGTGATTTCGGCCGCAGTTTCGGTTTCGGCCAGAATCCGGCCGAAACCTTCGGCCGGGCCGAAATTGCTTCGCGGCCTCTCGCGGCTCTCGCATCGGGAGCGCTCGGCTTAATTCGGGCGCGCTCGGCCGGGTAGGTATAGCTAATGCATCGGCGGCCGTCCTAGCCGGGACCACCGACAGTATTCATATTCATCCCGTTTGTGATGTTTGTTTGTGAACCACGTGGCGCGCGAGAAAATATGGTCATTTCATTAAAAATAAACGTTTTTTATTTTGTTTAACTAAAACAGTAGCTGTTCTCATATAAGAAATCCTTGCAATAACCTTTTCCTTACGATTTGTACAGTAATTTTGAATAATTTCATAAGTCTTCAAAAATTTCGGTTTCGGTTTCGGTTTCGGCCGAAATCAGAAAAAAACCGAATATTCGGTTTCGGTTTCGGTTTCGGCTAAAAATCGTGTTTCGGTCGGACACTAATATTTAGTCATTATAATTATGTATGTATGAGTCTTTATTTACAAAAAGACTAATAACAAGGCTCATTGGTCGTGGTTATTATTATCCTCCTAATAATGCACGTAAAATGGTTTAATAATAACGAAAATAATTATTTTTATTCGCTCCGATGAATACTAAATTGATACCATTTGATTTAAGTATGCTAGTGATTTAGTTTATCTGATGCGTTGAGTGCTTATGACAATTTCATATTGATACTTTTTTTTTACTACTACGACTAACTTTTGCCTTTGAAGGACGAAGATTTTGTCAACGATGAAGCGAGCTCACCCAGAAGATGCGTATTCACTCTAGCTTTAAGGAGGTTCAGATTGTATGCACTCGGAAATACAGATGCCGGAAGCGCATTCCACTCTTTTGCAGTACGCATTAAGAAGGATGATGGAAAGCGCTCTGTTCGAAAACCCGTAATTTCAACCAGAGGTCCTACTTTGAAAATCTAAGTTTGAAGCTACTTTAGCTACAGCATCATTCAACATTCATCGTCATTCGTCATTCGAGACTTAATCGATAGAAAGGCATGGAGCTTACGTAACTTAAAACTTTGATTTTCAAAGTAAGGCCTCAGGTGGGGTAGTTTTAGAGACACTATATTTTTTCAAAAACTCCGCGGGATACCATCCCTACCTGAGAGGATCCCCTTCTTTTATAGACAAACATTTCAAAGACACTATCACTTCACAGAATTTTAATTTCATAGAAAACTTCACTATTCAAATAGCTTTTTCCTAATTTAGTGTCATTGTTGGATTTAACGTGCGGTCAACGTAAAAAGACGTGGCTGTCGCAGTGTCAAGGTTTTATAAGATCCAGAGTGGGGACGGTATGTTTTAACCTTTAATTGACGAGGTGTTTTCAGAGCATTCTCAAGAGTAACACTTAGGCCATGGCAACAAAGTTCAAAACAGTAGTCATGACGTCTGTGAGACGTATACCATGTCAGTTAAAAGTTAAACATATTACGCATAAGCCACATCACTGCGTGCATCAGCGTGTTTTGAGCACCGGTACGATCGACCCTTTACATTATGAACCCTTATCTATATATATAAAAGGCAATGTCCCGGGTGACATATCAACGCCCAGCCCAAACCGATAAAGATAAAAAGTTGGAATTTTGACGGGTAGTTGGTTTTCTAATGGAGGCGTCGTTTAAGAAGGGATTTTTCGAAATTCAACCCCTAAAGGTATGAAAGGGGGTTGCAAAGTTTGTATGGGAAAAAACATTTTTATGGTCCAATTTACTTGAAACTTGGTAGAAATGCTCTTCAATGCAAATAATGAGACACGTATTTTAGCGATTACTAAAATTCAACCCCTAGAGGGATGAAAGGGGGTTGCAAAGTTTGTATGGGCAAATGTACTTTTATGGTCAAATTTACTTGAAACTCGGTAGAAATGCTCTTCAATGTAAATAATGACACACGTATTTCAGCGATTACTAAAATTCAACCCCTAGAACGATGAAAGGGGGTTGCAAAGTGTGTATAAATAAAATATTTTTAAGATCAAATTTACTTGAAACTTGGTAGGAATACTCCTAAATGCAAATAATGAGACACGTATTTCGGCGATTACTAAAATTCAACCCCTAGAGGGATAAAAGGAGGTTGCAAAGTGTTTACAGATAAAATATTTTTAAGATCAAATTTACTTGAAACTTAGTAGAAATACTCTCCAATGCAAATAATGAAACACGTATTTCAACCCCTAGAGGGTTTCTACCCCCGTTTTACCTCCTCAGAGGTAATTTTTCCTGAATCGAGCATTTCTACCAAATTTCAAGTTAATCAGAACATAAAAGTATTCGTTCCTATAGAAACTTTGCAACCCCCTTTCATCCCCTAAGGGTTTGAATTTTAGTTATCACGTGACTCATTGTTTTCATTGCAGAGCAAGCATTTCTATCAAGTTTAAAGTAAATTTAAGCATACCAAATATTTTTTCCTTAACAAACTTTGCAACCCAAGTTTGTTAAGGAAAAAATATTTGGTATGCTCAAATTTACTTGAAACTTGGTAAAAATACTCTTTAATGCAAATAATGAGACGCGTATTTCAGCGATTACTAAAAGTCACACCCCTGAGGAATGAAAGGGGGTTGCAGTTTGAATGGAAAAAAATTCTCTTATGGACAAATTTACTTGAAACTTGGTAGAAACGCTCTTCAATGCAAAAAATGAGATACGTATTTCAACACGATATTCACAAAACATGATATTTATGAAATCGTAGGTAGGTTCGTCGACACTGTCTAATTCATGTCTTACTAATAATGATGTTTTGAGAATATCATTATTAGTAAGACATGAAATTCACAAAACATGATATTTATAAATAGTTAGGTTAGGTTAAGTTAGGTTAGGTTAGGTTAGGTCTATAGGAACGAATACTTTTATGTTCTGATTAACTTGAAACTTGGTAGAAATGCTCGATTCAGGAAAAATTACCTCTGAGGAGGTAAAACGGGGGTAGAAAATTGTATGGTAGATTTTTTAAGTTAGAAACGTGGAAAATGTTGTAACGGCTACAGTAGTTATAAATTAAAAATATTGCTTTAGGCGATTTTCGAAAAACTTACGGGTAAATTGGCGGTAGAACTTTGTAAGGGATTATGATAATTTTTGAAGGAAAAAATGTGGAAATGTGTATTTACGCTACTGTTTTTATAAACAAAAAAAAGTTATTTTCGGCGATTTAGAAAAAACTATCCCAAAGGTGGTTAAATGGGGGGTAGTAGTTTGGTAGAAAGTTGGTCATCTTTGAAGTGAGAAATTTGGGGTATTAAGATAACCTAATGTTTACCTAGCTATAAAAAAACCTACCTACCTACAAATTAAAATTATGACTGAAGTTAGATATATGAAACTCGGTATCAACACCAATATAAATTAAATAATAACCATTTTTTAAAACAATCCCTTAACAGTGTGAAAAGAGGGTGTAAGTTTGAATAGGGGTTTGTTTTTTTGATTTGTTGATTGATTGATTGATTGATTTAATCTTCAGTGTTTATAGTTAGTTAAGAGCAAATCCATTATCAATAAACAATAAATAAAGGGAAAAACTTGGGATCTAAGACTACTGACTGTAAGGTTTGTATCGAAATTAAATGTAATATTCAAAGTTACATACCTGCAAAATATGAAAATGGGTATTAGACTACTATTACATACCTACAGAAAAATTTCAGCTTCGGTGTTTTTCGAAAATTTTCTGCTAAGTGGGTTAATTGTTTTTATAGAATATATGGCAAATTTATCTAGAATCGTATAAAAAAACTTAATGGTGAAAGAGAGGCAGTGAATTTATTTTACATTGTATGTCAATTTTGTTGTTTTAAAGGTTAGAGCCATAAAATTTAAGTTGTTTATGTGGACCGCTTACTTAAAATTCACGCTCTAGACTTTTTTTTTAAAGCTTTTTAAGGTGATGTGAACTATAACTGTACTTTTAACAAAAGTTCTGACTATCCGCAGACGAAGTCGCGGGCGGAAAGCTAGTATTATATAAAATAATAACGATTACTCCGCGACTCACATAGATATAAGTCTCCCTCCCATCCCAAACCCCACTCCTATCCCCCCTTTTTGGAAAAACCTCGCGGATAAGTAAACGGAGGAAGTACTTTCTCCTCCGGCCTTTCAGCACTGGCTGGGGTAGTATCCGCGGGAGTCTAAATTCTAGTCGGTAATAGGGGCATTGGTGTTTTTAGCCGGGGCGAGCCCGGCAGTACCTGGGCCCTCCATTCCCAGAGGGCCCTGCCAAGATGCACTACGCTAACTAGCGTTTCTATTAGTTTCGTTTTCAACCAATCGCGTCACTGGTAGATCACGTGACTTTTCGTATCACGTCATCTACCAGTGACGCGATTGGTTTAAAAACGAAAC
Source organism: Acleris cristana (assembly GCA_948252455.1). Taxonomy (NCBI): domain Eukaryota; kingdom Metazoa; phylum Arthropoda; class Insecta; order Lepidoptera; family Tortricidae; genus Acleris; species Acleris cristana. The sequence goes on from OX411785.1 coordinate 1,759,663, forward strand.
GAATAGAAACGCCAATTAGCGTAGTACATCTTGGCAGGGCCCTCAAGTCTCCGGATGGGATTTTCACCTCTGCCCTTTTTCTTTTTCTCAAAGTAATGAATTAAAAACAGTAAACAAAAGCAAGAACTTTTGTCTTTGGCCCTTCAGGCGATTACCAACAAAAAACAAAAAGATTACTGGTCCAATCATTTATTGGCTTTCTGCTTAAATAACAGGTATATCTCTAAATTGGCCATCAGTTCTTCAGTGGAGGTCTGATGCACTTTAATATCCACTTTACACCTCTCGAACGGCCACACGTGGGGGAAGTCGTGTGCTGGAATCGATATGTTGTAAAACTTCTTTGGACCCTGAAATTGTAGACCTGTTAGGTATTTGGCCACGGCCTCTATTCCCCGCGGTAAAAACCATATCGTCTTTGACCTGTTATGGTATTGTTTTGACGTTACCCGCCATTACTGTCAAGTAAATAACAGCGTCAGCAGCGTCAGCGTCAGCGTCAAATCAAAACGTGGACACAGGTCAAAGACGATATGGTTTTTACCGCCGGGAATAGAGGCCAGGCTCTCTAAAAAAAGTATATAATAAAGTAATAAGTGTAAAAGTATTGGAGGTTGCATATGCGTATGCTGGCTAGGCTATTAGTAATCATAATTACGAAATATCTAACACCGATTTGTAGGTATAGTCTGAGTAACGGCTTGTTAATGTTTTTGCACTGTCACTTGCAATATATTATTCCCCGCATAAACTCTTGTTGTACTCTTTGACTCTACTGACTCTGCTGTAGCCCTCTATCCTGTTTTAAAAATCATTTCGGACCATGCTTACTATGCTCAGTATAGAATTCCGACGCCCTTACGACAAACACTAACCACTATCTGGAAAAACAACAAGTATGAACGACGTTTCCATTTAAAGTTATTTGGTGCTCTCTTAGTGCATACAGTACTTACAGCAATCATAGGACAAGTGACGCCAGCCGCGACAATGGCTTGGCCGATGTAAGGATCCCTTTTGACCAAGTCGCAAAACTTGAAGTGCATCTCAACGAAACTGCGCTTATACTCATTGTGTAGGAATTCGTAGAATACTAGGTGTGCCTGAAAGCAAATATAAGAACAATGACTTATTGCCTCACCGTTCTTTAGTACCTAATCTACGTAGAATTAGTTTCCAACTTCCCTTATTTTGATCCATTAGGGGATGAATTTTTTAAAGAATATGCAAGGAATATTCGTTCGAAATTTTAAGTTTCTGGGTCCAGCGGTGTTGGTTGTGCGTGGATCGATCAGCCAGTCAGCTTTTTTTATATGCAGGCATATGTATGTATTGATTAAACTTTGTTAAGTGTCCTACATAATTAAGTTTATAATGGGATGATTTTTCTTCCAGCGCAGGCTAAAAAAATACACCCAGTCAAGAACGAAGGAGATGAATAAACGATTGAACCTTATTTCAATAGAATACCTATTTATATTGTCTGAATCTGTCAGTATAACATATTGTTAATTTTTTTCCTCTGTCAACATCTACTCTTATTACTCACTCTTTTATTCTCCATTGGTAACCACGGAACCCATTTTCGCGGTCTTTATTTCGGTGGATAAAGCATCCACCACTCTCGTACTTAACCACTGGTCAGAGAGTGATAGATAATTATTTACGTTTATGCACATTATTTCAATTGGATATTTATATCGATTGAACACCTGTGCTTTTATAGACTCTGTGCCTCGAGTATAATTTGCCGTCCACGCGGCAAACCGTCTCGAACGCGTAAGTGACCGTGTTATTTATGCGAGAAACGCAAACGCGATCGAGACGTTTTGGTGTATGTAAATATACACTAGAGGCTCTGGACGTTACGGCACAAAGAATATAGATTCCCTAAACCGACCAAAGGCCGTATAACAAGATGTTAAAAGCTGCCAAGTTACAGGCAGTGAAAATAGAGAGAATGAGGGTTATATGCGACTCGTTAACACTTCATAACACAGCATCAGGATCTTCTGTTAGTTGCTTAAACATTGCAATGTGTCAACGGCTTTTTTCTTTTGGGGTTCCGACCCCAAAATGTGCCAAACGGAACCCTATTTAAGTCTGCGCTGTCCATCCGTCCGTTCCTCCGACTGTCCTTTCTTTAAACGGCTGTTTCTTTTAAACGTAATAAAAACCTATTTATGGGTATTTCATTCATGGGCTAGGTTTTTTTGTTGTTCTAACTGCTGCACTCAGAGACGTCAATTAAATTTAATGCTTGTTTAGTGACGTGTTGTCTTATTCTATTGCTGTAGCAAAGAAAGTGACAGCAGCAACTTTAATCAAGGATTAAATTAAATTGACATCTCTGAGTGCAGCAGTTTCTTGTAATGTTAATTAGGGTGTGTGTAAAAACTTAAAAAAATCTGTATTAACATTTAGGCTAGTCAAAATGGACCTTACTGCGTAGAAAATATAGTTCATAACAAAATTAGTATTTTCTTTTGCGTTCTCCATATTATCTTAAATACGGAACCCTCAGTGCGCGAGTCCGACTAGCACCAGCACGGGTAGCACATGTTGTCCGCGACTTGTTTGTCGCTCGGATCTCCCTTTCTATCTAGTGTGTAACGATAAAGACGCACTGGGCGACAAGCGAGAAAATACAACTTGTGCTACCCGTGCTGGTCTGTATTTTTCAATTTACCGTAACATTGTTATTCCAAACATGATGGGTTGTTCCTTCCACATTCATGTAGTAGTCACCGCGGCGGTGATACCGCTTGATGTAGAAAGAAACGTTGCTCCCAAACTTTGCATTGACTGACACGACTTTGGCTCGTTCCGGGATGACTTGCAAACCCTGTAAACCATAAAAAACAATTCAATAATAATAATAATAATAATACTAATAAATTCTGAGGGATGGCACGGTCGACATTTGTCGAGCGTGCCGTTGCCCCGGCGAGCCCCTCAGACACATAATTTTCGGTTGTTCGCATTTGGCCAACGGCGAGTACTTGCACAGACATAACCTCGTTTCCAGGATCATCCATCAGCAACTTGCTCTTTAATATGGTCTTGTTGAGTCTGAAGTGCCGTACTATAAGTACACACCGGTGCCAGTTCTCGAAAATGGTCGTGCTACGCTCTATTGGGATCGATCTGTCATCACGGATAGGTGTATTGTCGCCAATAAGCCTGATATCCTGTTGACAGATCGATCTCAACGCCGGGCAGTGCTCGTCGACGTCACCATCCCGCATGACGAGAACCTCGTGAAGGCCGAGAAGGACAAGCTCAGCAAGTACCTTGACTTGGCTCACGAAGTGACCGCCATGTGGAATGTTGACTCGACGATCATTGTACCGATAGTTGTTTCGGTAAACGGTCTTATAGCGAAGAGTCTCGACCAACACCTCAAGAGACTCTCGCTAGATGGCTGGATCAAGGGCCAGATACAGAAGGCAGTTCTCCTCGACACGGCACGCATTGTGAGGAGGTTCCTCTCTCTGCAGCTCTAACCACCGGTAGCTCGAGCCCTGCCCCGCTGCCGGCGGCACTCGTAGGTTAGGTATTTTATAATGTTTATTTTAGCCATGTCATAATAAACCCCCAGGTCCTACTTTCGGAACAAAAATAGCCATGATTTTATTTAATTCAAACTATAATTTTTAAAGTTTCCAACCATTTAGATTGCTGTGGCGATCCTTGCGTATTTCCAGCAGTAGGTAGTAGACTAACTAGAGTTCGTTTGGCTGCTATGATGATCGTGGGTTATAGAGATTAACAAGTTTATGAAGGTATTTGTTTTAATCACCTAACTCGTACAGGTTTTAAACTTAAGGTTAAGAAAACGTAAAGCTTTTTAAAATTCTTCATAAATGTATCGTCAGAATCAGCGTTGCATTTGCAACCTAAAAAAAACTTACCAAAATATATTTTACAGCCAAAATAGACACAATTATTGTTAAACAGGCGGCAGCGTTCATTGTAGTAAAGTTTGTGATAAAAACGTTTTGATTATAAATAAGATAAAGCCTTTAATGTTTCGTTTAGGAAGCATTTTGTGCCATTATAATCAATTATAAAGTCCTCGACACACAGCGAGCGAATTACGCGCGGTAAAAGTGCGAGTAGAGCGGTGATATAATTCGCCTTGTGCTGTTCTCGCATCGAACAAGCAGCGTGTCACACGAGCGCTGTTCTGCGAAGCTAGACAAGTTGCTGAACGCTAACGTAAACGATTTTCGAAAACTGACAATTGTATGGAATTGACGTAGGCGCTCGACGCGACCGTCTGACAGTACGTCAATCCTATACATTTTAATAACGATTATGAATGCAGAATGCATCTTGTCTACGAGCTCTAGTCCGTTGTCGTTCGTCAGTTATGCCGAGTCTCCGGTCAGCTCATTGTGTGAAGTAGGCTTAAAAATGACACGGTGAGTTGAATCGTAATTTGATCATTATTGTATTCATAAAAAGTTTTCATGTCATTTTTTTGCTGCAAATGAGATTCACTATGCTCCCTAAAAGGCATATATCTAAAACCAATAACGCTTTATACTCATAAGTACATAAGTTTCAGTATTGTTACATATGTTAAATATGTTAATAGTATTTCAACCTTGTCTGTAGCTATGTAAGGAAAATAAAGGTTAACATTTTCATCATTTTATCATTTATCATTAACCTTATGCATGAGATTAAAATATGGCAATAACAACAAACACAAAACGTGTGTGCGTGCTTTTTTTATTATTGTAGGGTTTTACCTCAGCTAGGAGGCAGTAGAAATCGTATAGAATCCGTATTTCAACAGTAAAAAAATCCAGCTCTTTTAAATATTCCTTTATTTTCCAAAGAGAAAATTACTTAAAAATACTAGTTGCGTGGTTCCTATATCACCGTTTTTCTCTTTGTTCCTCTTTGTCAAAAAGAAAGTAGTGACTGATGAACAGTCGGCCAAATAACGAGTGTCCTGACTTCTGGCTGTAAGATTTCATATTCTGGCGGTTTCATAGCACCAGCAGTGACCATGACCCTAACTTTGGCAAAACAGGGCCACGCTGTTTTGTCACCTGGGTGTTAGTTTTAAGTATCATATTTCTATATGTTAGTCTGTACAGTATTTGAAAAATAATCCTTGTTGCCCGAAGTAAAATTATCAAATTGATTTATCCCGCTCTTAATTTTTGTTTAAAAAGTAGATATCCGCCGAACCCATGATTTCACCGGACTCTGCCGTTAATGACGCTTCCACTTTGCATTTCTCGAAGGGCCAAATATTTGGAAAGTTCTCCACAGGGAATGATATGTTCAGAAATTCGTAATAACCCTGAAAAGTAAATTTAATTAACAATTAAAATTCATTTATTTCAGCTTAACACATGTAGGAAGCATATTTATTGAATGAATGGTACAGATGGATATGCTCTATAATAGAAATAAAGAAAGAAAAACATTTATTCGTGGCACACACAAACTACTACTAGTTCAAAACTAAGCTTCAGACGTTTTTTGGGAACTAGACAACGATATACACACTTAAATTATATAGAATTAATCAAGATTCAGGAAAAAAAGGTTTGTGATCATAACACAAATATTGACTTACCTTTACTATCGTATGTAGAGCTGACTGTATTTCATACGACCCACACTTGTGCGTTTCATTATTAGTCTTTATAGCGTTTACTGATTCACCATGTTTTTTTTCACAAACGGATATATGAATTTTTATAACTATCTACTTTAATCACACATATTTTGTCAATGACGTGATTAAAATGTAAGCACAACCGAGGTTATCATCATTACGAGTAAAACATTCATTTGGTGATCTGTATCATCTGGTTTAGTTATTATTGGCTGGCGAAAAAAACATGATACCTACTGCGCATCCGTGTTTATTTTATAAATAATGACAATACTATTTTTGTACTTTAAAAAAGTTATAATAATTCTCTCTCTCTCTCTCTCTCTCTCTCTCTCTCTCTCTCTCTTCCAAGCCATTATTAATCCCACATGGTGGAGTTAAGTAATAAAAATAATTATAAAACTTTATTTGAAGCAAGCAATGTATAACTTTGTACTAAATAAAAACAAAAGAGGCTTATAAATTACGAGCTGGAACAGGATGTACTGGTATTTAACTACGTTTAGGTAGAGTACTTAATGATCGCAGATTTAAAATGTGGTAGTAAAGAACAAAATTAACGCATATACTTCATGTCATGACTCGTGACATGACTTGTGGTGCGTCTGTCTTTCAGTGCCACGGAAACTTCTTCTTCAGCCCACTCTTGAGTGGAGGCCTCTTTATGAACATGCCACTTTCCCAGATGTTTGGCTAACTTCATCAATTTTGTCCCCAATATCTTCGTTATGTGTTAACAACAGATAGAGGAGAGTGGAAGAAGAGTATATGTTGTGCCGACCCCGCTTAGTGTGAGATAAAAAAAAAGACAGAAAAAAGTATTTTCTTTTCTCTTCTTTTTTATGATGATCTTCGTTATAACGTCCGCCCATCTGGGGAGTTTCAAAAAAATAGCACACCTTTGACTTTTTCTTCAGATTTGGGAAAAAAAATGCACGTTGGTTGGGATCATCATTCTGAACAAGAAAAAATAGTACTCCCGATATGTCCCCAAAAATATGTATGGAATTGTCCGTTTTGTTACCAAGAAACGTATTGGATTTTGGTAACAAAACGGACAATTCCATACATATTTTTGGGGACATATCGGGAGTACTATTTTTTCTTGTTCAGAATGATGATCCCAACCAACGTGCATTTTTTTTCCCAAATCTGAAGAAAAAGTCAAAGGTGTGCTATTTTTTTGAAACTCCCCATCTAGCCTTTTAATCTGGACTGAGTTGTTAGATTCTAATGCAATTTTTAATTTGATAGCTAAACTTGACTAGGAGTGGTCTTTTATTAAACCTATTTGGTTATACCTATTTGGTTATAGTTAAGCTGTTCATAGTTCAAGGGTAATAACGTTTTTACTTCGGCAAGTCCGATTTGTTACCAAAAACCAATTTCAGTAACAAAACTGACATCTCCATACATTTGCTGGGGACATATCGGGAATGGATTTTTACTGTTTAAAATATGATGGTCTCCACAAAAGTGTATTTTTTCAAAAAAATCAGGTAAGAAAATGAAATAGTTTTAAAACAAAAAATAGGACTAAAGATAGATATTGTTATAAAACAAATGACACGGCTCGTTGCCCAGACTCCACATTACTTACCCTTGCTTTCCCTATACATTTCACAATGCAATTATATCTACAGGGTGACTGCGGGGTCGTGTAGCAACAAAGTAAACTTAAACTCACATCGCCATTAGGAACATGACGAAACAGATTTTAAATCTGTTAAGCTTTAAGACCATTACTTTGCTTTTTATTTAAATAAACATTAAATGAAATATTTTTGTTCAGGATCATGGCCACCCTACATTGAGTATTTCTTACTCGTCTGATCGGTTGACTTTAAATAGGTTTTAACATTAAAATGTTAGGTGACCATAATTTTAGTATGAATTACTGAAACATAATATTATTTTAGTGAAATGCGAACCTTTCATTGTTTAAATAACCACTACTCTAATAGAATCTAAATCATTTAATGAGTTGAAAAAAAAAAATTTGGATCCCGACCCCGCAATCACCCTGTATAGGTACACATCCCCCAGCCGATGGCCTCACAGACAGTTGCACAAAATACCAATAATAAAAATTCCTGCGGGACGGATGGAATTGCAGCACGTTGCATCCCACGGGGTTTCCACGACTGAGCAGCGAATGTTGTTTCATGCTTAAAAATGCACGGGGTTTGTTGTGGGGTAGAAAATGGGGAAAAAGTTTTAAAAGGGGCATAGTTTTTCTCAAACTGTAATGGATCTTTGAAGGTTTACTTTTTTAAACTTAAGAGAGGGAGGTAAACGAGCATGTAGGTTACCTGATGGGAAGTAATCACATCGGCCATAAACACCAGTTGCCTTTAATTTGAACAAGAATGTTCTTACTCGTTGCAATTTTCATGACACTATTACCATATTTTAAGGTTTGAAATAATCGGAAACTTAAAGTTACCTGGACTGACGGCTACGACTTTACGATTATTGAACTCGGCCGCTATTATTGTGAAGTAAATAAGAGCTATCAAAACGTTGACAACACGACACCAGCGCCTCTATTCTAGGCGGTATAAACGATATCGTAGTTTACCTGTTAAGGTATTGTTATGACGTCAGCCGTCATTACTGTCAAGAAAATAAGAGCTATCAAAACGTTGACGATACGATAACAGGACAAAAACGATATTGTTTTCACCGTGTTGAATAGAGGCGCTGGTGAAAAGCAATAATATTATTTGTCTTCGTAGATGGTGTAACGTTATTATAATTGACAATCCAACCATGTTCGGTATTGTTATTAAAAATGTGAAGGCAACTATAAAAACTCGATTCTTTTTTAATTAAGATCGTCAACGATCATTGACGATTGTTTCTTAATTTATGATTTCTATAAATGGCATTTTTGAGGAAAATAAGTATCAATATGATATGATCTAATGTTTTAAATGCTGCATTACAGAGTAGATTGGTGTGATGTTTTTAACACATATATGTAATTAAGTATGTTATGTATTTACTAGCTTTTGCCCGCGAATTTATTTGTATAAACCTCGTTTATTACTGTATCCTTGAATTTTCTGGGATAAAAAATACCAACCTATTCTATGTCCTTCCTCGTGGTTCAATGATGGTTCTATACCAAATTGTATTAAAATAGTCAGTGCAGAGCGGTCAGTGAAAGCGTTTTTATTTCCTTTTTTAATATTAGTATGGATGTAATAAAAATAATCAATAAACAAATAAATATAGATATGGAGTTTTAAGCTTCTTTTAATCACAAAACAGCCAAATCATAAATGACAGGGGTAAATAAATGCTATTTGGATTTAGTTAGTACCAAAAGCTTTCCATAAATGGTATAACGGAATGGAACATTTTAAGCAAATAAAATGCGTATATAACTGTAAACCAAATCATTAAAAGCACACGCATATAATTTCCGCCATATTAAACTCCAGACATAACCTAAAAGGTTTTCATTTAAACCGGCTCTCGTGGTCTTTTTGTATTCGGAATAAAGCAAGTCTGAAAAAGCGAACACATAACGCTCCCCAGCGCTTTTGGAGTCGGGTGTACAGAAAACCAAAACGGCACAACTTCAATGCACAGCGTTTACCTTACGATGTTTTGGTTTTGAGAGTTAGAGTCATACATTAGAGGCTGGAAAGACTTAAGTCTGTTTAGTGTTTAGGCTTTTAAAACGTTTTGGTTTTGTGTTTGAGAGAAATCCTCTTTAGAAAGGCCGAGGTGTTAGCTTTTGTCCATATTTTTAGTGGAGTGCAATGTATGGTGCAGATTGCTTTGGATTTAAAAAAATGGAAATGGTAGTTTTATCCATCGTTATTTGTTTTGCCGACTTCGACCACATAGAGTTGGGTTATGGATATTTACTCTCAAATAAAGTTTTTAGTTTAGGTTAAGGGAAAGGGACAGAGCTATATAAGTGCTATAGCTCTGTCCACTTAACTCGTAATAAAAAAGGGTATATACATAAACGGAGTATACTAGACTTATATCCTTTTTTAATTGATCTTTAAGTGACTTATACCTTTTTTCACTACGATCCCAGAATAATAGTCTTATAATCGCGAATTTCTAATGAGTCTCAGATCTCACTTACCTTCAGGTGGCCTGTGTGTTTGTTTACCTACTCTTTGGCATAAAAAAGAGAGATATTTTTTTTGTTCAAAATTCGATCACTCGCTTGCTTGACATTAGGTCCAAAATATGTCCATGTCTTGTGAATCCTCTCATCATCAAGTGGCCAGTTTTCTATTTGCTCAAAAAACTAAAAAGGTACAAGTAACAAAAGGGTAGGTAAAAGTAACTAAAGTAGGGATTTTTCAATTTTAATTGGAATTTAAATGAGAACCACTTAAATATGTTTTATTCTCATTTTATATCTAAAATACTGCCGTTCTAATTCAAAAGGACGCATCGAAGTTTCATAGGGTTTGAGAAACGGGTGATAGAAAACCTATCTCAAAAATACAGCAAAAGCGCGTATTTTCATGGCACTTACGTTCTTTTATTGAGGTTTTTTATCGCCCTTTTCTCAAACCCTATGAGACTGAGATGCGTCCTTTTGAATTTAGACGGCATACTATTCTGCCGAACACCAAATTTTCATTAAAAACAAAGTCATTTTTTTAATATGGAAATAAAACTATAATAAAGGGCAGGAGCCCTTCGAAGCGCATTCATTAGCGTGCATTGTTCACGCTTCTCGTCAGGACTGACATGCGGAAAAAATGCGGCGTAGGGACGGGAAGTGGGACGTTTTCGGACACCGTATGAACTAGGGAGGAGACTTATAGAATATCGTATCGATTGGATCGTAATTATTCTGTTTTGTGACGATAATCTTGTACTTTGTCTTGAATTTAAGATTTTTGTCACAGTGAGTTTGATTTATATGTTAAGTCTATTAAAAAAAATACTCTGTGTAAACTGCCTTTTTGTATTTATTACGAATGGAACATCATTTAAAGGACATGATGATAACAAAATTTAATAAATTAATGCCTCTCACACAAATTGACTCAGTCCCAAACTAAGCTCTAGCCTTCTATTATAAATGTAAGGGTAATTAACTTCCGTACCGTATTAAATACAAAAGTATAAACACTTTACTATCCTGATTGGCTATTCCTCCGATTTTTTTCCTATATCTCGTACGCTCGCACATCCCTAGTTCGAAAAAACACGGCCCTAGTCCTTATTTGGAATATTGAAAAAGTAAAAAACTCTTATGAATGGACGCAAATTCCGCACGGGATTGCATCAAGCGATAGTGTGGACTATTCGATTATGTTAAAACGGTGTGCTAAAGCCTATATTGTGCGACAGTTTGGCGGGCTGGAATTGAAAAAAATACACCGAACAAAATGTTGGAGCACTCGTGTTTTACTTGTGAAGTTTATTGTTGTTGATATTTTTTACGTTGGGTTTAAAGTCCAGTAAAATTGAAAAGAAGCAGTTGAAATTGTATTTCTTTTGAACAACAATGATGTAGATTTTTTAAAAGTTTAATGGTATTCACACATCATGTTTGTAGTTTAAACAGGATTTATTTGCGTAAAATAATGAATATGAATTTTTACGTCGACGTTTTGCAACGACCGTGTTCACGAGAAAACCAAGACCAAGATAGTTAATGATAATTGTACGCGAAAGGATTGTGAGTCGACGGTTAAATCACGTAACGGTAAAAAAAATCCTTACAGACCTAACTCCGGACGATAACGTTTCTCACCCCTTAAATCAAGCTTGATTTCCACGATTTCTCAATATGTTGTAGATATTATACAAAACTACTTTTTTTTTTCGGGGTAGGCAGAGACCACTTCTTTCCACCTGCTACGATCTTGACAAATCTCTTTCTCTTCTTCCACATTCATACATCGAGTCATGCACGCACGTCGGTTTCGGGTACTTAAAATTCGGCCCTTTTCCAGTATTTCTCCAATTTGATTTGAAAAAGTACGCCCTGGGCGGCCCCTTCCGTCCCTTCCACTCACTTTCGCTCTGTATATCTCTTTCGTCAATCTTCTGTCATCCATCCTTTCCAAATGACCGAACCATCGAAGCATGCCCTTTTCAATCTTAGTCACTACATCATCATTAGTCAACGAATAGGCCTAGTTTTCATAATACCTACAGGGGAGAGAAACGTTATCGCCTAATGTATGGAACTTTTTAGGTTCAAAATACTAAGTCCCCTTTAACCTCAAATATAATGATGTTATTCATCATTTATAGCAAGACATCGTATTATATACGTCCGAAATACAACCGTATTAGTCTAAACGCATGGTTAGGTACTGTAATAATCAAAAGCAAGAGACTGAAGTGTACACACACGCGCTCACTTCCTACACACACACACATATCTGCACTTCATAATTTGATATGCCATAAGCGTTTGAGCATCAAAATTTCACATCTAAAACAAGCTATCTCTCTGGAAGTCACTGTTAGATAACTCGCTTTATGACAAAGCGTTAAGGCTTAAATTCTAATAAGCGTGTGGGTTGAGTTAGAAGGTTTTGCTCGTATAAAGTTGGTATGTAAGTGACACAATTTACTTAGCGGACGTCCGATCGCTGCGGGCGGTGAGTTGAAACACATATTAATGCGGTTTCTAACTAGACATACGGATAAGATCGCACAGGAATAGACGGGACACGGCCTGAATTTCGTTTCGTGCATATTAAGCTTTAATTACCTACTACACTGGCTCAAAAAAGCGTCTTGGCTTCCGATACAAGAGAACTCAATTCTTTCGTATTTTGCAGTACTTCACGCCAGTTGGGTATTCAAAGGCGATCATACGTTTCTTTCTAAACTCGTACTAGCGTATATTTTTGAGTTGTGAATCGCGTATTTTTTGGTGCATACAAAAATACAACTCGTTTTGCGTTTCCGTGTGAACCTGCCGACTATCCTTATTTTGCAAATTCTTTGGCTTATTTTAAGAACAGAGAAGATCTTGTTGTCACCAATATTATGTCAGTTTTTTGACAGAATCATTTTACATTTTCAATTTGTTTACTAGTGCTAGTTACAGCCTAGTCTAATAACGGGAACTGGTTCAAAATACAAACAAATAAACAAATCTGTCAAAATACCTGTAATATCACCTGACTGAGTGATACTAAAGACATTCTAAAACCATATTACATTTTTTTTACACCCAGCGGAAGGTAACTACGTCACTGACTCTAATTACACCTCCAAGCATTTTAATTAAAAACTTGAAAATATACATTTTCCTCTATTTCATTATTTTCCATACTCTTTGCCGTTCTCTTTTAATTAAGTCCCGCACAGGCTCGTCTGAAGCTTTTACTGTGCCCGCTTCCGTAAGTTATGAAAAGGCTTTTTTTTCATTACCCGGTTGTGTCATGGGGCTATAATTGGTACATAAAAAGTAAAACAATAAAAAGGCATTGAACTATTTTAATATTTGGACAGTTTGAAAGGAAAAGGACCAATTCTTTCTTATAGTCAAAGAAAAAATTGTACGCCGGCGGGTTATGGGGAAAAAAAAACTATACGTTTTGTTACGGAGAAATAATTGTATTTTGGTAACAAACAAAATTGGTAACGGACAAGAAACAACTTTTTGGAGACATATCGGGAGCTCTGGTTTTGTTGTCAACAATTCTTTACAAGAATAAGAAGAAGAAAAGCTTATTTCGAGCAAAGAGGTCCATTATTACAAATACCTTATAGACTAACATTATAACAATATAAAACGTAAAACTGACACGGAGTTGAAAGAACAGCGTGATCATGTTTCCCAAAACCGTTTTGTTTTTTACGTTACTAACGTTAAAATTTTCCTTAACTCTGAAATAATATGAAATTGTACTTCTTCCAAACATCTTCAGTTAAAAAGATTGACCACATATTTGTGGCAGCTAATCAATAGTAATTAAAAAGACTGCTCTCTTCATGCATCAGGATCTTTTTCCTTCGTGTCCCGGCGCAGCTTTCTTTTGTACATTTAATAAGAGAGGAAGGCAAACGAGCATGCAAGTTACCAGCAACTCAAGAGTTTTCGGTCCTTGACGTTATAGTAGAATAACGTTAACAATTTGTTGACGATAAAGAAGCAGGACGGGCTTAAACAAATTGGAATAGAGACCCTAAATGGGCTTAGAAGCAAATAAGCTGTTCCTAAATATATCAGTATATTTCTATAATATTTTGCTAACTAGGTATAAACTTAATCGTGTAAAATTTTATAGCACCCGACTAATGACTGTATTTTGTTTTTGTTTCAGGTAAGCTCAAAGATATTTTGGCGGATAATTGTTATTTTTAAAGTAACAGAGTAAGGTAAGTAAACACATTATTCCAAATTGTCGCTTGCAAATATATTTTCCGAGAAACTGTTTTTAATACCAGACAATATCCTATTACTGACATTTCCGTCATAATACCGTCTTAATATCTCAGTGAACGTAATTAGCAATTACTGGTACTCGCTCGAGACTCGAGACTCGAGTCTGCGTGTAATCCTGCCTCGCGGATTACACGAATTAACCTCAGACTGCCTCGACTGGCTGCCTTTGAATGGAACGCTGAGGGATCGAGGAATACTAGTTAATGCATTTGTGTTACCACTGTGTTACTATTATACTTAGACTTTGAGTGTTAGAGTAACGTAGGGGGAAATTATTAGAGTTGGATGTAATTATGTATATCGTTTTCAGTGTGTTGTGTAGCAGCGTTCTTCATGAACACGATTATAATATGTAAACTCTTTATTGCATTATTTTTTTGACAAATTAACCTTTTTAAATTAGGATGTACGGTCACAAACGTTAATTTGTGACCAATTTAAAAAAAAAAACCTGATGTTGTCAATGTCATTAGAGATGCCAAATCATTTGTAACTTATAGGAAACTCAACCTTATTGTTTTAGAATGTCAGATTGACTTTGGACCTAAGGTCCCAAATTAAAATTTAGGTTCTTGACGGTACAAAAGCGAGGTGGCGAATGGTAACAGAATGTGAGTCAACTCTTAAACGCTACCATCTTGCGGAGTAGAAGTGAAACTGGATAGTCAAATTAATTATTTTTAATTGTTATTTTAAATACTTGTTATAACTTATGTTAATTTTACTTTTGGATTACCAAACATGCATTAGGTTTATATCTGATATATATCTGATTCAATCTATTTCTTATTAATCAGTTTTCTATCCGCCACTGTGGCATTTCAAACTTATTTATTGTATATCAAAACACAATCACTATACGCCAAATAATCAAAATTATCTCTGACTAAATCTCACAAAAACAAATACGGGTTGACGGCATAAAGCGCCCTCTACACAAACATGAGCGTAATTAACGACTCTGACTGACTGCCGACTGATGACTGACGACTGACTGCACCTGACTCATCAATCATGGAATTGCCGCGAGATTGAAATTGAAGTGACCGCTTTTATCACCTGCTACTGGCTGGTGTGAAAAAATGTTCCGTGACTCTTTGAAAATCGAATGTCGATAAATGGCAAATTGAGTCAATATAACGGACTTCTTCGTTTGTTTTTATTGCTAGGTAGTTAAGTAAAATATGGTTTTAAGCCGTTTGGTGAATAAATTTTTCGGTTAATTAAAATTATGTTTTAAATACATATAATTATTGTGACTTTGCTTTTTATATTAAAAAACAAGATATTTCATTTTTCTTTGTTAATTAACTTTTTAACCATAAAAAAAGGTGCCAAAAATATATAGGTACATTTAAATACTGTCTCTATACGAAAGGCACCCAAATTCGACAGACAAAACTGGATCATTTGAACAAAACAAACTAATCAAGCCCCCTGCGGCAGAAATCTAGACAAATATATTCACAAGTAGCATTATTTTTGACGGCACCGCTAGGGTTGGTTCATATCGATGGGTTAATTTCAAAGAGTTATTTGCATCGAGTCAAAGGCGAGCGCGGGACTTAATTCCTCAGCCCTGACATCTGCATACAAATGGATGTAATTTCGCACTGTGACAGCCCTAAGGCGAGTTCTAGACAAATGTTTGTCGCTAGGGTTGAGAATCCTGATTATTTAGGGCCCATTAATGCTAGGGTTGCCAGTATTGGTTTGTTTTATGTGGTAATGAGGGATGCCAATGTTTTTTTACGAACGCCGAATAAAAGGGTTGAAGTTAATTTTATGTGACAGTACGGATTGATTGAGTTCTCGTTTGGGATTAAGTAGGGAAGGGAAAATAACCTTTGTGACTGTAGATTTTCATTATTTTTGTAATGTTTTGCGAGTGCAAAGTAGGGTAGCATCAGTCATAAAAAAAGCAAAATTTGCGTTGGTAATTATATCGAGAGGAATAACAACCACTAGTGAGAAAAATCTGATGTATTCGTAGTTGCTTAGATCAATTTTTATAATCATAATTAAGTTACAATTCTAGTAAAAAAAATAATTGAAAATTAACTCTGCCTAGTCTGACCACCGTTAATAAATAGTAACCCTAACACGTCATGTACCTACCATATGTTCACTGCTCGTTAGTCGCTTCTGTCTGGAATACACGGAGCTAACTGTTAAGCGAGTGAAGCAAGCCAGTAATAGAGACTAGCGAGTTAGTAACTTGCTTAGTGTAGATTTATTGGGGAACAGAATAATGTAAAATGCACTGACAATATTTTACTCACTTTAGTGTTGTCAAAATTACCCAATAGGCTTATTGTGGTTTTTAATAATATGGATAAATGTAGATTAAACATCTGACACTTTCTGACTATTTTGTAATTGCGAGAGCGATAGATGCTTGCACTATAGAAGCGCCCGTAATAAGGAAGTTTTAATCTAGTATGTTTAAAAAACAATACAATACAAATACTCTTTATTGAACATCAAAAAAACAAAAGATGGAACAGTACATTTTAATTATAGGTATAGGTACTGCTAAATAGCGATTTATTTCAGACAAACTTATGATTAACTTTAATTATGTGTATCTTGCCTTTTTTAGCTTACCTTGAACATAAAAACTTACTGTCTCTTTCAATTCCGACTTTAAATACAAGTGATGCTCTGTCATTTTGTCTTTCAACTTGATTGATGCCAGTAAGTGTTTGTTCCATTTTGTCCTGCGATTTACTGAACCAATTTAAATGAAAATTAGCGTTCCCATTTTTTGCTAGAAGCCTGTCTGTTTTATTTCAATGTTTTTGATTCTTCGATTTTTTATTTTTGTTATAAGTACTTTTCAAATCCTTTCACTTTTTAAAGATACATTCGGAATATGATTAAAAAAATAAGATCGAATATTTAGTAATGCAAATGAAGTTAGTTTAATTTGTCGTTAAATAATTTGCTGATATCATAAAACAGGTATTTCCGTACCTGAGAAGCATAACACTGCAAGTCCACTTTTTAAGATTTTGCGTTTTTTAATGTATCATACATAACTTTTTTAGCTCTATCGAACCGTAACACTGTATTTGCAGAAGTCGTTACAGTTTCGGAGTTTCTTAAATGTATTTTGGTGTAAGAACATTAGTCACTTCGAAGCATTTCAATCTAAGTGAAGTGTAATAATGTATGTATAAACTGCATTTTATCGTATGTCCGGAGTTAAAGTGTTATGAATGATCAAAGTGGTGTCACTGTATCATGTTATCAGGCATTTCAATGTAAGATCGGACTTACAGTATTGTGCTCCATACATTAGCTAGGCGGCGGAAGGGGTTGTAAATTACGTACTTGAGAAGAATAACACTGCAAGTGCCATTTCCGTCCGTAACTTTACAGGAGAATCGATTTTGTGTAAAAAATTCAGCGACAATGAGGAAGGTTTAAAATAAAACGGTCAGATTTAAATTACAAATACTTTAATTAATCAAAAGTGTTGTTATTTGAGATTAAGATTTGTTACATTCGGAAATTTTTTTTTTAATCTAAAATATATTTCCATTTAAAAAAAATGGGGCACATACAAATTTCTGCTTTTTAAAAGAAAAAAGAAAATTTCAGAGTTACTTACTTCGATAATTATACCTTTAGTAAATCGGAAACAACATTTAAAATTGTATTATTTGTATTTAACTACAATGTACACTATAATTATTGTAAACGGGAACATAAAATTTGCTGCCATACATACAAGATACTTATTTATTATTATATAAAAACAACACTTAGTAATATAATACCGTTTCGAATATTGTTTTAGAGTTACTAAGGGTAAAATTATTGTGGTAACTCTCAAGTTTTAATTTTTTGTTAAGAAGCAGAACACTGTATGTGGGCTACTTTTTTTCATTTTATTATAATAAGTATATCTTACATTAAGAAATTGATCTCAGAATATTACAAATATAGATCTCAAATAGCTATCCTTTTCATTGATAAAAGTCTTTGTTATTTAAATCTGACCAGTTTTAGTACAAACCTTACTAAATGTCGAGTATGCTGCATTTTGACACAAAATCGCTTCTCCTGTAAAATTACGAAAATGGCACTTGCAGTGTTATGCTTCTCAGGTACGGATTTTAAGATTACAGTAATTACCATTTTAATAACTGATCTTAAGTGAGATAGGTTCCCATCTCAAAACACACGTCAAAGTACACGCCAAATCATACAAAACTGACATTTGTGACGTTTCATATAAATTAATTATTACAGTTCAAAAATCTACTCTAACATTCTCCCTTACAAAAAACGCATAAAAATCCCCATCAGAAATCAAAAACAATTTATACTCCCGTTTCCTACCACAATGGACAAATATTCCCATTTCAAATTAACAATTTAATAACAAAATGGACAACTCAACTCCACTCTACCCGGGAATAGCATTACAAAGAACACCCCCGCTAATGCGACAAAGTGTCAACTCAGCGCTAAAACAGTACCCAGTTAATACTTTGTGCGACTAAGTAATTCGCATTCAGCAGCAACGCGGGAAACGATTTTCCTACACGGAAATGAGTGTGCTACTTTAGTGCCACATGGTTCTATTTCGTTCGAGTGGTCTCAAGATTTACAACTTTGCTAACGTAATTGCTGGAGGTATGTTCGCTGAGGTGAGACAAGGTTTTATTTGAGTAAAGACTAAAGGGGTTTGAGAACTTTGTCGTCGGCGTAGTTCGGTTAATGCGCTTTTTGTTTGGTGGTTCGTTTGAAGCGGTATTGATTGGAGGTTTGTATTTCAACTCGCTTTACAATTTCAATGGGTACTTGAATTAATTTCTATTTAATATTTGTGAGGGAATGGCTAGTCATTAGTATTCGACTGAAAAAACATAGTGTGACTGAAATAACATTCAAAACAAAGTGGAATTGAAAGTATTTTACTAATAAATGAAATACATTAAATTGTGGAGTTTAAAATATTTTAGTAACAAACACTTGCACAAACATTTTTTAGAGAAGCAGAGTCTTTAGAGCTCCCTTATTAATTAAAAATAATGTATCAGAAAGTAACGAATAACCAATCACCGTGTATATCGCTTTGTGAGAACATTATATTTTATTTTAACAATATTTACTATTATAATTATTATGATAATCCAAACCCTTAAAAATACTTTTTACCAAAGACTCTTGAATGGTAACTACCATAGTAGTTCCCATGATTATTTTTATTCATAATGTGTTTGTGGTCATCCCAAGTCATAAAGTAATACCTATTAAAAAAATCTGTAAATTTTTTAGTATTTTTATTAACCTAACCTAACCTAGCGTTATCTACACATAACATATTTCAGAAATTCTGGAAAGTTTCTGGTTCCAGCGATATAAAAAATAATGACTTTTAATAATTATGTAAACAAAGACATAATAACCAAAAAAAGGGAAACAACAGGCTTCTTTAGATAGCCCTCGATGTAAACTGTGCCTGCGTGTCAGGCATGTAAGCAGCTTTGTAGATGAAACAGCTCACATAGCGTAAATTGGCAAGCTCTTACAAGCCTTATTATGCAAGATATAACATGTAGCTGGCATGCAAGCATACTTGTATTAATGAGACCGCGCTTGCTCGCGCCGTAGTTTATACACTTATTTTATATAACTTATGTCACGCTGATATGATGTTTGAGAAACAGCTTTGATACTACAAGGATTAGATTCATATTTTGTGCAGGAATTTGGTGACATACGATTTTTGGACAATTAGAGGGTGGTTTAGGTTTTGTGTGTAATTTGAGCTAGATCTTCATTTTATAATATTAATGCCTTTAAAGTAGCTATATTAGTTTATTATTACAATATCAGTTAGGATTGGATCCAAGAATATTAATTTATGTAAACACTTTATTGTACAAAACACAGAAATAGGAATGTCCAAAGGCGAACTTATCCCTTTAAGGGATGACTTCCAGCTAACCTTTGGGTGATTGAGGAAAATAAGAAAAGTAGAATGTGGCAACGAGTAGACATACCTAAGTACAAAAACAAGATACAGAAATTGCGAGAGCTAAATTTAAAACTCAAAAAAAATGCTAACAGACATAAATACTTATAGTAATAATAATAATATTCCTGTAACGCCATAGCCGTGTCCGCGTCTTAATATGGAATGGTTCTATTATCATTTCACCAAATGTCTTATCCTGATGTCTTGTGGCATAACACAACGGTTTGAACACTGCTGCTTTGCGGCGGGTTAAAAAATCAGATGGTAGTAGCGATACCTACGGACCTAAGGTGATAAAACCATTAATGGACAAGGACCAATGATGGACACTAAACTTGATTCTTATTTTACAGAAGGTAAGGGTTATTCATTTGTTTTGCAACAATCAATTTAAGACCGTATGAAATTTGAATTAAGAATGAAGAGTCCATTACTAGTGCCTATCAGCTAAAAGTGTCCATCATTGGTGCCGTCACCCTACCACCACTATCAGTGACCAATGCTGGGGTCCTAGTAAAAAGGGTATTAATCTCCTGAATATCATGTGAAAAAGGTATTAAGTCTCGTATACCTACTCCGTTTATGTATACTTACGTGATATTTAAACGCGCATCAAAAAACCTAACAATCAAAGAAACCATGCAGTTCAGGTTTCTTAAGTAGCAAAAAAACAAAATGTAAAAAATCGTAGTTTGCTGTGCGTTTCGTTCTTTTGTGCAGTGCAGTATTTTTTCGTGGTGCGGTATTTATTTTTTGCTTAGCAATTAAAAATAGCTCTAAACTGGAAACTGAAAAAGGTATAAGTCAACTTATACCTTTTTCCAGTTCCCAGTTTATATGGTATAAGTCAACTTATACCTTTTTTCAGTTCCCAGTTTATAGTAGAGATTAAACATTATTTTTTTAATTTAACAGTGGACTACAAACCTTGTATCCACTGTTGACATTTTTTCAGTGGAATATGGTGAAATTGTGCATAAAGGACGAAAATCGTATAACTAACTTATTACTCGTGATTATTTGGCGTGATATAACGCTACAGTTTAGTCTTCCATATCACACAGGTCAGTGTTGGAATGAGCGCCATTACTCAAGATTTTAAAGTTTAAATGCAAATGCTACAATACTAACAGAATGAAAATCATTTTTGCTATACTTATTCTCGCATAATGAGTTTATATTGTTTCCACCCCCAACATTAGTAATTATGCCTCCCCCCCCATAAATAAAGTCCATCAGCCTCCCACGATACAACGCTGCTTTAATGTGGTACCGTTATTATACTGAGTGCTGCTATTATTTACTTAGTATTTGTACTTTACCGTATTTCAACTTGGTGAAAATACTTTACCTGTTATATTTGAAATGATTAAGGGGTTTTGACGGTAGATGACTCAATAAAGACACGTAAAAGTTAAACTGAAAAAAAAATGGTCGCTTCTAAAAAGATTGTGATTGTTGTGCATATGCGTCTTGAATCCATACGAGCCTGACAAGACGTTAGACGCATCAAGGTTAGCTCACATTTTTTTGAGTGTACTATCTATAACCTTTATTTTACTAGCGTTTGCGTAGAACTAAGTCATTGACGCGACCGCAAAAATCTTATAATCCAGGTCTGTTACAGGTAAATTATACCCAAATTGGTTCAGTCGTTTATAGGTGATTGAATGACAAACTTTCAAACATCTAAACACAACCTTCAACTTTCATATTTATTGTATGCACGGGTTGTTCGTTTTTAAACATTGTAAAAAAGTCACAATGTAATTTACACAAACAACGGCTTAGCGTGATAAAAAATTTCATGTTTTATTTCGATTAACATACAAAAAGTTACAAATGGCAGACTCATAACCTTAAAAAATCACTCAAAAGGCAGAACTAACTAAAAACACCAATACGTTTATCGCAACCTAATAACGCTGCTTAAATACAAAAGCGTCACAAATCAAAAACAAACACAGTTCGATTTAAAACTCAAATTAAATAGCATTCCGATTTCAAATGCAACACAAACACATTTTGGTTTGTGTCGCTTTTGTTTTAAGAAACTAATTTTTCCCTGTTATTTCCCCAAAACATATCCAACTGTTACTGTGTAAGATCTCTCACCTAATTTTAATGATGATAAGGCACCGTATTCCGAGGATAAAGGCGGCATTGATGTTTCTTGCCTCGTTTACGTGAGGGTATTATCTTGGTCTTCATTAATTAATAAATGCAAAGCGGTTTTTGAGTCTGTTTGGTTATTTATCAAGTATGCTATCTACCGTTTCACAGCTTTACATGTTGATTCTAAATTAGCTTAGTTTTATTAAACGTTATTAATTTTACGAGTTTATTCTTTGATTTGTCATGTCAAAAAGAAATTTGTTTTGATTTGGTTTGCTAAATTTTTTTTGTTTAAACTTGCCCAAAAGTTTACTGGAAGACATCCCCTAAAGAGGTAAGTTAAATTTTGTGTAATTGTTCTAGTACAATAAAGTGTTTACATACATAAGTACAAAATAGACTAAAGAATACTATAAACAATAAAATGCATATAAATTCAGAAAGAGTAATACCATCGTGTTACAGTGTGATAAGCTTAATACACAAATAGGCTTATGTTTAAATAGTATTGACTGTCATTGATGCTATTTAATATAGGCACCACATCATCCGCATAAAGGATAATCGGTATGGGCTTTGGCGGGATCTCGTTACGTATTTATTGTGCAATTATATAATAGTGGGTTCAGCATCGCGCCCTGGTGTACACCCACACTAATGTTGTTATTTCTCACGGATAAATCCTGGTTTTAGTGTATTTATAATCGATTTTCTATTAATATCTGGCTTTTATAAGCTCTTCTTTATTTCTGAAACTACTTGCTTATTTGAGACGTAGTTAGTGTCAGGTAATAGTTTTGAACATAATCAAACGCTTTCTAAAGTGCTACGAATATTTTCTTAACTTTTTTAGGATTTATTAAATAAAAAATCTATTTTTGTTAGCGTTCTTAAATTACGAAAATAGTAGGTAGCTAGTAAGTTAATGATAATATTTTTTTTAGCGTATTTAATTTATACCGTGTCTCAAGTTTTACGCTGACTGTACATAAAACTCCCAAACGAGCCAGTACAAAATCCAACACAAAACAACCGCGTTATAAAACAATAAAAAACTTCAGAGCTGTCCCAATGTTATGATTAGAGGACGTTAAATCCGCAAGGTCGCCCCGGGCGGATTATGTAAATTATATGAAAATCCCTTGCTCGGGCTCCGTCAACTGTTACAACGTGGCAACCCTACTGGAGTGACGTCATCTTGTCGTGGAATAATCTACCTAACTAACTTTCGGAACCTCGTATGATTTTCAAACCTTCGCTTAAAATAAACTCTATTTTAAATGCTTTAAGGTTGAAGGCAGTTCCAGTTAGAGTTAGATAAGAGGTTGGTAGAACTGGTGGTCAAACTGTTGTTAACGATGTCGACAACGGCAGGGTTGGCACGCATTGTTACGGAAAGGGTTTGAATCGAGAGTTATTCAAGGGAACAAAGAGATCGAAATTTAAATAATCGGTGATTTTGATGCTGTACTCCTTTTTAATACGAAACCTTTTTTTTGTTTTGCTTTAAAATTTGTTTGTGCACCAATTTGATATTGACATACTGATGTTCAATTCATGCGTTTTGATCATAAATGTTAAATAAAACCTAATCGACATAATTTGTTTGTATTTTAAACTTGTAAGTAATAATCGAGTCCGTGCCGAATTAAATAATAAAGATACTTCAATTATCAGAAATGTTGTATTGGATAAACTTAAAACTTTATTTAAAAGCGTTACGCGCCATTTACTTTCAAAAATATCCATAAGAATGACAATAATAGAAACTTTTAACATTTAAAACATAACCGAATCCAACTGTACCTTTACTGAAGAAATAACCAAACAATACACAAATTATGCCTTGATTGTGCTTTGTTCTTCATTTCTCATCTACCCTTCACAGACGGACTGACAAATCAGCCTAAATTTCACAAAGATACATGCTTGTACTGAATTTGCCCGAGGCATGGTTCTGGGGTATATTCCCCCCCTGTTGGGGTAAAAATTACTGGGTTTATTCATGACCTAAGGCAAGGCAAATTACATGGAAAAAGGTTTCCATTTTAAATAACATGTTCACAGTGACATAGCGTTGATTTCTAGCCTTTGAATTTAATACGAATAATTATGTTTTGATAGAGCGTGTTTTTTTCATTTCACTGTCATGTAATTATAGACGACGTTACGTAAAAAATCCACAAATTTACAACTAGTACTACAAACGTCAACAGCTTCCAAATTAGTTTAATCTTATACTTATGATGTTTTATTGCCTTTTAGGAATGTAACGTTGAATTTACGAATTATAGCAAGTATTTTTCCTTATTTCATTAAAACATACGTGGAAATATCAATTTTAATTTGTCAATTAACACAATATGCAAAGACATTTCCAACAAGCCGTGCGGTGCCGGGTTTAGAATGTTGCCACTCCATGTCTTCCCGTGGATGTCGTAAGAGACGACTAAGGGACTAAAGGCTGTGTAGTGCTGTTAGGCGATGGGTTTGCAACCTGTCACTAATACACTGGATAACATCTTAGCCTGGTTATGCAAAATGTGGTCACAGAATTATCAACAAGTTTTTGGAGCTGTTGGTGAGTCTGTGGCTCTGCCTACCCCACTCTGGGAATGAAGGTGTGAGTTTATGTATGTATGCAAAGACATTTTCTCGTAAGAATTATATTATAGAACTTGGCATCATTTGGCATTAGAACAACTGGTTATATTTAAAGCATCTTTGTTAATAATATCTCACTGGACGGTTGCTAAAAGCTAAAATAAAACCAAAGCCAATCCAACTGCCAATTATAATCATCTAATTACGAACTTATTCGATTTGGCTCCAGCCCGATGTCAATTCAGTTCTTGGTTTGTTGTGATCGAAATGTGAATAGCTTTTTGATTTTCAAAAAGTATGATTCATCTTAATATGAAAAAGCAAGCGATCACTAATTTCGTGGATCTTAAATAGGGTATTTTTGGCAAAAGTGGTTTTGGTAATGCGCCTACATCGGCCCGGATAGCCAGAAGAGATATAGTTTCGAATCTTACCTAAGACTGACGATTTTTTTTTCACTTTATGATAGTTTATGATTCATTTTCTTTTTTATACGCTTCAAAAATATCAGTATTCTATAACTTTACCTTAATTTATTCCTAAGTCGTATCAAGATTACTCAAGATTAACGTCAAGCCATACAAAACTGTAATTTTTAACGTTTTGACGGTCATTTTAATCAATATCAGTCTATTAATACTGGGGTCCTAGGCTTCTGAAGGTCAAGTGAAAAAGGGTTTAAGTCTAGTATACTCTGTTCATGTGTACCCTTTTTTATTACGAGTTAAGTCGACTTGTACCCTTTTTCACTAGGACCCCAGAATACGGCCCTAAGCTATCTTAGATCAATCTTGATAACTATTTCCAAAACAGCTCTAATATCAGAGATTATTTCAACTACATCAACAGCTATCTACATGTTTCCATAATATCCCACCCTCGGTATCGCGGGCGGTTTCTTGAAATAATTGCTGACAGTTTGCCCATAAATATTACTTATGCCGCTCACTAATGACGGCGCGCGGTTTCGCTTATCGCCAAGTTACGGACCAATCGGGGTGTGGAATTGGGAATATGTGTATGAGCTTTTGTGGTACCTATGTATGCTATTTGACTTGTTTTCTTTTTGCATGGAGAACATAAACGAGCACACAGCCCACCTGCCTCCTATTTCACCAACCTTACAATGACAGGTGACAGGTGACAATTCGGTATACATTGCAAAGTTAACACGCTGATACATCACTGGATATCACGTAAGCTGCGCCATGTACGCTGAAATGTCGCCTGTCACCTGTCAGTGCCAGGATAGTGAAATAGGGGGCTGATGGTAATTGGGATCTGAAACCTCAAGATTGATTTATTTAAGATTTATTTGTAATTTGAAGATATTAATGCTAATAGCCTAATTAATAAATATATCTTCACTGAGATGCCCATCTCAAGACGCGTAAAAACGCGACGACACGTTGACGTATCTTCAGTCCTACAAGTGCTGGTGCAGACGGACAACATTTATACTGCAACACAACTGCAAAATGGCAGTTGCTGCAAGCGAACTGCGCAGTTGGTTTGCGGTTTTGATGCATCAAAACTGCCTTTGAACTGCTATTTTGCAACAGGGTTGCAGCTCAAAGGGTGTCTCCCTGTACCGGCCCTAAGAAAGCATATGCGTGCGCAATAATGAGGACTTCGATGGAATGTCTCTATGGTAATCATTTTAGCGAGAGTCTTATCGCCACACCAGAACAACAATGCAAACACTGTTGTATGGTAGTATCTACTGCTGCTGTTGTGGCTTGGTGTTAGTGTTTAGCTTTGTTTAACTAAAAACAAGTACTTTTAGTTCAAATCTTGCTAGTTATTAGAATGTGCTGAATTTTGATATTCATTATGTAGGCCTGGTGACACCACAATATTATGGTGTCTAAGAGCAGATCTGATGATGGAATCGAAGGTGATAAGATCTGTGTTGACTAACGTGGACCTACTGGGTTTAGGTCTAGTAAGAACGCTGATTGAGCAGAAAAAATAACAATTATCGGTAGTAAGAACTAACCACGAAACTTAACTTACTGCAAAAACAAAAACATACATTTAATCATATTCTGCAACCGAAAGCCTGCTCACTATCTAATTCATAAATACTTCACTGCTAACATGGGTTGCGTGTTTAAACCTGTTTTTATCAATGTTAACAAAATTGTGCATTGCAGTAGCAACCCGGAATAGGAAAGGTAATAAACAGGTCATATTATACAAAGAAACGACTGCCCGTGAACACTCCAATTTTCAGCTTCATCATGTCAGCCGAAAGACTTCAAATGCTGGACATAGGCCTCCCACAAGGCTCTCCACTCAGACCGGTCTTGTGCTTTTCGCATCCACCGCGTTCCCGCGATTTTTACAAGGTCGTCACTCCATCTTGTTGGAGGCCTACCTACAGCTCGTCTCCCGATCCGCGGACGCCACTCAAGAACCTTCTGACCCCATCGGCCATCAGTCCTGCGAGCAATGTGCCCCGCCCACTGCCACTTAAGTTTAGCTATTCTTCGGGTTATGTCGGTAACCTTAGTTCTACTGCGGATATCATCATTTCTGATTCTATCGCGCAGAGAAACCCCGAGCATAGCTATCTCCATAGCCCTCTGAGTGACTTTGAGCTTTGCCAGCTTGGTTTTAGAAAATCAATCTGTAAAACTGGAAAAGTAAAGTAGGAAATGTGTTGGTGAGAACTTTTGCAGGGTCCATTCCGTTTGCTTCCATCATTATCCTTTTACCTACCAACAAGCAGCAGTGCTCGCATTGTAGTGTACCGGTGCGAGGTAAGGTGGTAATGCTTTTTGACATTCATATGTGCATTATAATGATGCCTAAATTGAAGAAAAAAGAACTTAGACTTTGACTTTCACTAAATCCACCAGTGAAATGATTAGCTCTCAGGGTTGGCAATACATTCGCAGTCTTAAGATTGTCATCATAAGATTGTAATAGTCCAATTAACATCAGGTGCTGATGCTCGTTTGCCTTCTCCGTGTCAACAAGACTAACCTCTTTTTCCCATTGATTGGACAGTTGGATAAAAAAGGGTTTCACCTGTATTGAAATGTTCAAAGTATTTATTTATCTGACAGCTGTGGTTGAACGGTTGAAATGAAAAAAATCTTATTTTACAAACAAGAACATTCCAATTTAGATCATAAACTCAGCTCTGTAACGTTCATAGTTGAGAGAATATCTCGAGTAAGTTGCGATAGTTTTATTATAAAAGAGATTGGTGCCACGGTTTTGTCTAGACCGCCAATTTCAATTTGCAATTTCTAATCAAAAGGTTGGGCATAAACGCGGTTAGTTCTGTATTTCCAATAATTTGTAACGGGGTTGAATAGTTTCCACAGTAAATGTTTACTAATTGATTAGTAAATTATGCTGGAATATTTAATGATTGCTTTGACCGATAGTTTTCAATTATAAATGATCAATGATAAATAGGATTTTAATAATGTTGTGCGGAATTATAATGAAGAGGAAATTTACAGGAGATTAGTCAGAAGTAAGTCTTGTTGACGCGGTCATTTTGCTAATAACGTAGGTTTTAAATATTGTTATGATGGCCGATAAAGAAGATGCAATTCACAAGAGAGTAGTTAAGCGATAAATTTGTAGTTATTGTCTCGGCCATTTTGCTACAGTTTGTTTCTCTGAATAACTTACAATGGCCAGGCATACATTGGCATTAGCGAATGATTGATTGACATTTAGAACAGTTCTAAACTGTTGTAAAAAACAAAATGTTTCAAACTTGTAATCCCTGAAATAAGAGACTTCCTTGCTTCTAAGATTACTGTATCGATGGGTTCATTGTATCTTTATAGTATTTTATGTAACTGATACATAAAGAGGGTCCTTAAAATAGGAGTGTGGTTTTATGAAACGAGCTGAAGGCGAGTTTCATAATAAGATCACACGAGTGTTTTAAGGCCTTATTATGAACAGTTGCATACATTACTTCATCTACACACATATTATAAGTACTCTAAGATGCGTTCAGTAGGCGGCAAAACAAACAAATGGCGGCAAAGCTAACCTGTGTCACGAATATGTTTTTTTAAAAATCATAGACTAACTAACAAAGTCCCTATTCTAATGTCATTCGAAATCAAAATGGCGTACGACACTTTAATTAAAATATACCGAGTCGACGTTTAATTGATACTAGAATTGGCCCCCTGTTTGAGTTGTGTTGGTTTTGGAAGATGTTCCAAATTTGAACAACATTACTTTATCAAAAGTTTTATCGTAATTTTAACTTTTCATTACAGCTACAGATAAGAAAACATATCATTGTAAAATTGTATCTTGTAATGCTGGTCATTGTCTACGGGTTCTGAACGCATTATAGAGGACTTATGATATGAGTGTAGATAAAATGTGTTTCTACTTTCTTATGTGTTTGAAAGTGACACCTTTGTTTAACAGCAAATTTAATGTTTTTTAAAACAGATTCCAAATAGCCCCGCTTTGATTAAAACTAGCAAAGATCATTTTATACTAATACTAGCTTTTGCCTGCGACTTACCGTTATTCCTTAAGGAACTTTTATTTTTTTTCAGGATAAAAAGTAGCATATGTGTTAATCCTGGGTATAAGCTATCTCTATTCCAAATTTTATCCACACACACAGAAACTTTAGCATTTATAATAATAGTAGGATAATAAAGAAATACATATGTGTACGATAGTACGATTGTAAGTTCGGGGTAACCTCTGGAACTACAGAATCGATTAAAAAAATCTTTCACTTTACTATTTCATTATCCTGGACTAATGTAGCCTACATTATTTTAATTAGTTTTAACCTGGAAAAAAACAAGAATAGGTCGCTATTACAGTTAGATACAATAACTCCAGGTTTGCTTTTATTTTAACACGTTATTTAGAATGCCGTTATTGAAAAATAATTAAACGGGTAAATAGTCTAAACAAAACGATACGTTTTCATGCAATAAAATGTATTCCAAAATATGCCATTGCTGTAAAATTTCATCCATCACGTTTTACGATAAGCCTGGACACTCGCAATAAAACCGATACCACTTTTAATTTAAAACCGATACCGGTGCGCAAACACGGTGCCAATCGAGGCTGGGCCAGCTGATAACGCGTCGTTACCACATGCAGCCAAAGACTAAATTAGGAGTCCATTTTCTATTGAAATTTGGTGCTTTGGCACTGAATATCGTCCTCGTAGAGCGAAAAGTCACCAAGTTCCAAAATGTCGAAATCGACTTTTTAATGCCACCGATATTGATTTTTTTTTCTGCGAATTTGAGTCTAATCCCTATGTGAATAGGAGCCATAGATCCAATTTTAGAAAGTTGGTAAAATCATTACATTTTTGTTTTTGCACATGTATTGAAGTTAAAATTAATTAAATTACTTAATGAATTTATACCAAAATAAAATCGGCCAAAGTGGTTACTTAAGTCATTTTAGTTATTTTTACCTTATCCAGTTATGCTTCTAACCGAGCACAATTTTATTCCCAAATTCACTAAAACAACTTAGTTACCTGACGATTGCAAAGCTTGCTACAAAATATGAAAGCGAAAATTAACTAAGTATTTTTAGTGAACTTTCGATCATCAAATTATGGTAATATGAGCTTCAAAGATCATGCGAATAGTCATTAAACTGTTTTAATATTTTTTACACTATAAAAAAAAACAATAAATTGCTTTGCGTACTCTAATCAAAAGCTTTTGATGATTATTTGACCTACTGGGATGCGTATTGTTTGAATGTGGGTGATTTTCGCGCGCCAGTTAGTGAGTTTATGGCTTAGGAGGGGGGCCCCGCGTCGCATTAGTGACTTTCATTCCCCGCGGTGGCATCGACCGATGCGCACGCGTTTTAATTTCTCTGAGTGCGATGTGAATGTGCCGTGCGGTAGTGGAAATAATGAATCGTGGAACACGTGCTAAGTTAATTTTAGCTTTGGTGAATAACAATGACGGAAATGGAAAGGTAAGTTTAAGCTAAACTGATGAAAAATGTTCCATATTGTAGATTTATTTAGAATTTAGCGTAATCAAATAGTATAAATTTTCAAAAAAGTAGGTACTAACGTACTTACCTTGACCGTGACCTTGCGAATACGACTCACCTGTGTTTTTTTTTTAAGGAAAATACGGACTTTGTCGCTGACAATCCGAAAAGTTATGAAATGGACTACCTTGATTTAAAAAACCATGAGAAAGAAGTAGAGAAGGTAAGATATGAATAACGATTTGTTCACCAATTTTAAATATTTATACTGAGGATTTTTAATTAACAGCATGTTTTTTTTAGTTGTACCAACAACTAAACGAAACTGATAATGCTGTGGCCCTGCCTACCCCTCTCTGGGAATGAAGGCGTGAGTTTATGTGTGAGCGTCTGTGTGATTTTTAAAATTTTAACAAAATTTTGTAGGTACCTACCTACTGAGATGACTACTTCGTGAACCGGAGACTTAAAAGAAAGTAAACGATTATTTTAGCCTAAAGATGTGCCGTTTAATGTAATGGGTTTTTAAAATTTGCTTAAATAACTACTTACCTAATATTTTAACTAACCCTTCACTAATGCTTCATGTGGGAAACTTGGTTGCATAACTTTATTATTTAATGCCTTGATTGAGCATGGTGTGTTGTTTTTTAATTTTATTGTTTTATATCTACATTTTTGTTAGCTTTTTGTCAGAATTTACCCAAAAGCGTGTCCGATCTCGTTCCTAATAAACGACAGATATTAGAAAGTACATCTAGCACGATTGTCTATGGTATCGCTCATTCTACAATTGATTTCAATGCAACGGCATGTGGGAAACTTGGTTGCACAACTTTATTATTTTAATGCCCGGAGCACGGTGTCGTTTTTTAATTTTATTGTTTTATATCTACTTACATTTTTGTTAGCTTTTTGTCAGAATGTACCGACAGCATGACAGGTCTCGTTCCTAATAACTGACAGATATTAGAAAGTACGTCTAGCACGATTATCTATGGTATCGCCCATTCTTCAATTTATTTCAATGCAACGGCAAATGGATGTTTAGGTACTTTGCACGCGTTATGTATGCAACATTTATGATATGCATTTTATTTATTATTAAATTAAATTACAGATTGATCTACCTAAACTCGTCGAAAAGGATCTATCGGCTAGTTTTGAAGTAGATGAACTTTTTCAAAACAAGGATTTGTACGAGTCTGCTCCGCCGTCTGCATTATTTAGTCCGCAACGTATCCCTCCATCAGTCCAGCCACCGCACTCGGCTCCCTTACCAAATGATCAAGACCGCGAGCTGATCACGTTGGAAGACCTTTTATTGGCAGATGCTTCTTGTGTACATAACAACCTACCAACCGAAAAAACGCCCACAAGTCCTTACTCAAACATGAGTGGTATTGAAGCCTTCAGTTCTCCCGTGCGTGATTTTTCTGATTCTAGCGCTTCATGGTACCCAGATAGTGAGGAAGACCGTCTTCGAAAAAACAGGAGGCATGTGTTTGTTCGATCATCGAGCGAAAGCAGTGACAGCGAATGTCTCGAGAACCCAAAACGAAAAAAAAACAGTAAAGTGGTGAATGAAACTCAATCACAGTCGCTTGATAAGGATGTTGATCGTCATAACGTTAGTAATACTGCAATGAATCGAGGCTCAACATCTAACCATCTTCAAACCTCAGAGACGCTACCTGAAAATGTTATTCCAGAGATAACAGATCAAGAATTTTCTAAATCAGATACAGAAGAGCGTTCTATTTCGGCCACAACGTCAAAGATTCAGGAACCTAGTCGCTGGAAAAAAGGCGATCCTACAAAATGGAAAAAAAACCTAACTAAAACAAACAGGCACAACTGTTTACCATATCATAGTAAAACGGGCAAATTAATGTCTGCTAAGAAGCCTAAACCTGTCAAATGTGAAACAAAATGCAGGTACCAGTGTCTCACTAAAATCACTGACGATTACAGACAGCAAATTTGTCAAGATTATTGGAAGATCCAAGACTTCGTTGCACAAAAGCAATTTTTATTGCATCTTATAATTGCCATGCCGATAAAAACATGTAAAATTGGTATTCCAGAGCAAAAGCACAGATCTGTTACCTATGAATACTATTTTAATAAAAACGGTAGCAAGGAAAGAGTCTGCAAAGATTTTTTTTTAAAAACCCTATGCATTTCAAATGGACCTGTTATTGAAGCCTTTAAACAAAAAAATGAATTCGGTAATTACGCGGGGCGAGATAATCGTGGATCTCGTGATCCGATAAATAAGACAGACATGGAAACTGGACAAAGAGTAATTGATCATATTAATTCGTTTCCTCGGCTCGAGTCTCATTACTGCAGGAAAAAGTCTAAAAGGCAATACTTAGACAGTAAACTGAGTATTGCGAAAATGTTTCAATTGTACAAGGAAAAAATGGCATCAGACGGTGTAAAATCATGTTCCTTCTATGTGTACAAGAAATTTTTTGGGTCAAAGTTCAATTTGTCTTTTTTTACTCCGAAGAAGGATCTATGCATGATATGCACGCGGTATAATACCGCAGGTCGACCTGAAAATTTAAAAGATGAGTACGATGCACACATTGTTCGAAAAAATGCGGCGCAAGCAGCTAAAGACGCAGATAAACAGAGGTTTATTACTGATGACACTTATCTTGTCGTGACGGCTGACATGCAGTCAACATTGCACATACCAGTAAGTGGCGTAGGTATACTTTACTACACAAGAAAGTTGAATGTGCAAAATTACACCATCCATACAGCCAAACCTCCTAATGAAGCTTACTGCATGACATGGAATGAAACAAATGGCAAGAGAGGAAGCACTGAAATTGCAAGTGCGATAAACTGGTGGATAAGTCAAGTGCCAACTAACACAAAAGAAATTATAATGTATAGTGACACTTGTGCAGGTCAGAACAGGAACCAGTTCATTGCAGCGTTTCTAGCCCATTTGATTCAAAAACCTGACGTGCGGTTGGAGGTTATTGAACAAAAGTACCTAGAAAGTGGGCATACACACATGGAAGTCGACTCTATGCATAGTGCTATCGAGAAAGAGCAACGCCATACGCCAGTTTATTCTATGATCGATTGGAAGTCGATAATGCATCGTGCCAGATCCAAAAGACACCGGGCATCAGCGCCTCCTTATGTAGTCCAGGAGTTAACATACGATCAAATGATCGATGTCAGAACTCTAAACGAAAAGTTTGTCAGAAACACGAGCAAAGATCAAGAAGGAAAAGCAATAAAGTGGCTTAAAATCAAATGTCTTCGGTTTGAGAAACAATTTCCAGGTGTTGTTAAGTTCCGGTACACACACGACGGCCCTTACGCCCAATTCGATTTATTCCAGGAAAAAAAGGTAATCCCGCGAACTAGGAAGAGGCTAGCGTTACAGAGAGGGACTGAAACTGATGAATGCGAAATCAGCGACCAAAGACAAACCTGGTTAGATCAGTTGAAAGCATTCGTTATCCCTAAGGCGTATTTAACACCTCTTCCCATCTCAGAGGCCAAGAAAAAGGATTTAACCGGACTATGTGCAAAAGGAATTATTCCTCAAGAGCTTCACGCTTGGTACCAGTCTCTGCCTACCAGCAAAGACATTATAGACGCGCTGCCTGAACCTGATGTTACAGAAGAAGATCCAGAAGTACCCTAAAATATTGTTTTTATCACATTTTTTCATGTTTTCGAATGTCCTAGTTCTCCAAATGTTTCCTAATTTCGTATAAAAATATATTCTTCCATTAACTACCGAGTTTTATTTATTTTCTTTACGTTATCAAAAATATAGATGTCTAGTTATTATTGTCTTAATCAATTTGGTATTCAAAATCTTAGGCATATTTTAACTAACTATAGTTATTTTCTTAATTAAAACTTTAAAATTGAACGACAATTCACTAACTCTAGTCTAAAAATCACTAACTGAGATTTAGGTCCATAATTTAAGAGATAATAATAATTATCGCTTATAACTTGGAAAATAAGCTATTTGATTCGATTTGGTAGTTGAATCTTATACCGAAATATTAATATCCTTGCGATGAGACGATTATAAGATAAATATGTCATCACAAAAAAAAGTTAGATTTTTTTTTAATTTTCATAAGTTTGAACCTCCGTATCTCAAATCAGCTAAATACGACTTAGTGAGTTTTCGCTCTACGGGGACGATATGGTCAGCTCTTACAAAACAAAAGAAGGTACCTTCTATGGAGTGTATTTTGTAAGTACGGTTTTACAACTAGCATGTGAAAGTCTATTTTACATCGCCATGGAAATGCAGATGCGATGGTTTGGTTGAGGGTTGTTTTAATGGATACAAGACTGATTAGGTCACGTGTCGAAATAGTTTTAGCTTTATTAAATTCGCCCTACGTGGCGGGATTGTTTTGAGATTGGTGCATATTTCAATTTCCTGAAGCAAGGTAAAATAATTAACTATAAAGTGCACCAGTGGGCGATCACTTAAAATTTAGGTGCATCGACTCATGATACAGTCAAGGGCATAAATATGTGTACACGTTACCCCACAGTCTCAAAAATATATACACAGACCGTATTACTATGTCAATAAGGTCTATGTGTACATATTTTTGCACCTTTGTGCGGATATTTATTTTTACCCTTGACTGTACAACTGCTATGTTCAACCGAACAAGATTAGTATCATTAATATGAGGTAGGTTTAGGTTATTGTAGAACATCGGCTGGCCCGAAGGGCCAAACACTCAGAAATAGGAGCTCCGTCGACTTTGTTAAATTTGATGTTCAGATAGAAATTATTGATCAGTTGAACATAGCAGTGTTACAACGGGTCGGGAGTGAAATTTAGACGTACTTCCGTCTTATAAAAAGACGTACTTTGACTAATGTTGACAATATCATAACATATTAAAAGAAATATGATTTTACATAGTAGAATAGAGCCCTGTTTGCTCGTTTACCTTCTCCTTGCCATAAAAAACTATTTAAACCCTACTGCAAAAAAAAATGGATGCAAGAATGCATAATAACCAATAATCAGAGTTTCCAATGAAGCTCCTGATGTTTAACATTGCAACTTAAATAAACATTAGTATCGGAATCAGGGTTTTTTTAAATACTGTATTGCTTTAGGGGATATCGATGGTAGATCCAATTTTTCCGTAGAGACACTTGCCCAAACTGAACTTAATATTTTTACTGCATTTGCAACTCTATTACTCACTATGGAAAGTTGAAACTGTTTCAGCTTATTCGCAACAAATCCACCTTTTAGACTAAAGAGAGCAACGCTGCCCTTGTACGGAAAAAAGGCACATCTACTATATGAATTGTATTGCACTTCCAACCTTATTATAAACTTTTTAGAGTTTAATATGCTTCTATGAATTAATTGCACTTGTGTTTTTTCTCCATAGGGGGCAGTACGGTATTCAACAGCAAACAAAACTCGATCTATTCATAAAAAAAAAGCTTTTGGTGGAACAACGTACGAGCTCTCGAAGCACTCGTTACGAAAGCTCTGAATAGCTTACCGGCGTAGCCATCGAAAAAGCTTCCTGCCCCAGAGGTTGGCTCAAACATGGACTCTTTCCGTTCTCATTTCAATTATTGGTTTACTCTTTCAGTTTTCTATATTGAAATGAAATATTTTCTTTCGATTTTTTGAATTTTGTTAGTGTGTTTGCTAGTTTTTATCTATAATGGCTGTAAATTTGTTTTAGGAGAAAAAATAAAAACATAGATACAGGTTGCTCCTAAGTGATTGCTTTGATGTTTAGATTATTCATCCCAAAAAAATATTTAAAAAAATGTGTCAAAGGAACGTTCAGTAGCCAGATGTATAGATACTTAATTTTTTATAATAATAATAGTCAAGCATAATATTTTTTTCCGTTTCTAATATTGATTAGTAGAAAATGAACTACATCTTATCTTTAAAAAGACGGTAATATTCTTGTAGCAGAAAACATAGTGTGTTCAGAGCACAAATTCACTGTAAATTTGTACATTTTGATTTTAAAATAAATTATTCCATCGTTTACAGGTAGTAAAATACATTTCATATCAAACGGCACTTCGTATGTAAATCAAACAGCAATCATTCAAACGTCCGATTGCGAAAAAAACATTCAAAGCGATACCAAATACATCCACTGGCACTTTAGATTCGAACAAATGACTGAATACATGCCTTTACAAACATAAAAAAAATCAACACATCCAATAAAGAACCTTAACGTGGCAACCCTAAAGTCTACGTCAGTGGCAGTTTTAAAGTCAGATTTATTAGAAAACATCCCATTGGATTTTGAGCTTTATTATCATTTGCGTAAAGCTCGTTTTACATTGAGTGGTAAATGCAATCTGACCATAGGGTTGTCGACGCAATCAATGTTTGTCAGGCCAACGGCTAGCATGCGAGTGCTTAACTGGGGTGCC
The DNA here is from genome assembly GCA_948252455.1 of Acleris cristana. Classification (NCBI taxonomy): domain Eukaryota; kingdom Metazoa; phylum Arthropoda; class Insecta; order Lepidoptera; family Tortricidae; genus Acleris; species Acleris cristana. Next base: position 1,796,866 of record OX411785.1, read on the forward strand.
TATAGGTCGCAATAGGCTTTAAGGGATGAAAGCCAAAGGCGATTGGGGTGTTGTTTCCTTTTGACAGGATAAAGGGGTTGGTTGGGAGTATGATTAGAATGCGGTTTGTGAAAACATGTTTGATTATGTAGGTAATGATTATTCATACTTGTTAAATGCCGTGTTAAAAGAATTTTTTTTGCATTATAGTGCAATAAATGTTTTTTTTGTAGTTTTGATAATTCAAATATCATTAGGTCTCAAGTTCCATCCATCTTACCATCAGATGGCCTGTGTGCTTTTGTGCTTTCTCCTCACCATAATAAAATAATAATTAGAATATAATGACTATTATTTACAAACCGCATTTGAATAGTAAGATTATTGATTATTGATAATTATGTGATCATACTAAGATATAATTTCGGAATTATATTCTTGTGTATCTTCCTAGATTTTAACCTTTCAAATCTCTTATAGAAATAAGCTCGCGTTGGTAAAAAAAGTACGTGGCTTTATTGGGTATCCTGCCTTTTGTCGTTTTCCAACCGTTTTATTGGCCAATTCGCTTTTTTTTTCTATAAACGTAAATATTACAGGATTTATTTCAGTACCATCGTGTCCTACAGGTTAAGTTAGGTTAGTGTTTTTAAAAATCCTGAAACATTCACATTTACAGTTACAGAAAATTAGTTGGCAAATGAAACGGTAGGGAAACGATACGTTTTGCCAAAAATATTTTAGCCAAGAGGCAAAGAACTGGCCTATATTATAAGTGTAATAAAGAGTTAAAATTGATAACCTAGATAATAGAAACCCGAGTTTGTTTCAAATCTCGGAGATAAATTATTTTCGTGAGTTATGATTCGCCTGAAACGCGTAGCTGCTACGATGTAGCGCTACGGCTGGCTCTACGACATATGCTACGGAAGTGAGATGCAACAGGGAAATAACAATTTCAACGTTTACACAGTTGGAAATGGAAGTCAAAGAATGTATATTTAAGATGTGACTGTATTTGAATGATTTACGGTTTCCCATAGAATGAATTTATATTAAAAATAAGTACATAATGCAGTGCAAAATTGAAAAAAATGTAATGTGCCCTGCAGCTTCGCGATTTAGGTTTTAATATGTAACCATTAACGTAAATGTGATTATTATTCCTTTTAATTAAAATGATAAAAATGTTTATTTCATTTCGGCCCGAGCACAGTGGTGTCAGCTTTTTTTTTCGACACCTGTACAAAACAACACCGTCTCTAAAACGTTACACGTTGCAAAAATTTCCAGAATTTTTCAAAGCGCCGACGAATTCATTACAGCGCACAGTGGGTTGTGTGAATTTTTGCCCAACAAAAATTACACGACAAAATTCTCTTCATTATGCGAGATAAAAAGGTTAAAAAAACGAGGAAAGATGACTTTGTTTTAAAATGAAGTTGCTTTGGGCATGCTTCAGTAGGTAATCTAATTTAAACTACCAGAAACATGAATAAATGTTATTAAAATTTGCACGTGTTGGTACTCAATGGTGGCCACGTAATTGGGACTGCATAGTTTATTTCCATTCAATAGCTTACAAACTTTAGTGTTTTATCATATTCGACAAGTTACATTCCAGGTTAAAGACAGACGAACTTTCCAAAATCCATAAATAGAGTATTTATTGTTTTCAAAAATAAAAGTAAGTCTTTTTTGCGAAGAATTTACTATATCCAATATTTGAGGTAGTTGCCGTCCACTAGGTATCTGGTCTTTTAGCTAAGCAGGATCAAGAATTCGAGCAAATTCATTAAACATGGCAGTGTGAAAAATGGAACACCTACTGTATACCTATATACATATAGGATGTTCCTAATGCACAAACATTTTCTGTTTCCAGTCTAAATCATAATTATTATATTACGGTTACAATAAACACTGATTTACTCAATTAAAACGGAACACCCTAACTTTCTAACGGTCAGTAGCAAATTCACATTACAGACCTCCATAAGCCAAGAGAGTACGGAAAAGTACAAACCCGTAACAAAGTAAAGTGGTCGGCGGGAAAAAGGGGTTTTTCGTGTTAATTCGTAACGCCTCCAAAAATCGGGGTTTACTATGCCCACAATAAATTACTTTAACCGACGAATTAATTAAATCTCTCCGACACTCCTGGACCTTTCAAGGGGTTTTTAATAAAAAATCATAACTCGAGAGTTGTTGGGTTTAAGTCAGGTGAGTGTGATGGTTCGAAATGTTTAACGCAAGTTTGGATTATTCAGCTGACGTCACTTGTGTAGATATGTGATGATAATAATACAAAAGCGAAATTCTATAAGTAACGATATTATTCATGAGCATTTACATTTGCATTTGTGCCGCGAAGACACCAACTACTTGTTTATTGTTGTTTTCTGGTTTTAGTTTTTTCTGTGTGTCTTGTGTGTAGTGAATAAATGTTTTTTACTTTTTACTTTTTACTTTTACATTTACATTATTGCACAAGAACAAGTACAAATAGAGGAATTATTGCGTTATGGTATTCATTTATCAGTCGACCAAATTATACTTGTTGTGTTCTAACGTTGATTAAACTAGAACGATTTTCATTTAAACGAAAATTATAATTAGGAATTTCAATGCCGTAATATATTCCATTTACCTCGATGATTTAATTATAACAGCTGTGGTCACGATAATACTGAATAGTAACGTTCGCCGGCTTATTGTGACAGTAACTGTCACAAATAGTTTTCCACCGACACATTTTTGTTTAATTTTAGTCTTTGACTGGATTAAATAAGATGACTAAAGAAAAATTACTTATCAATTTCATTCGATACATTTAAACCAGAAAATACGGCATTGGAATTACAAGTAGGCATTCCATCTGTCCTCAGGGATGGCAAAATATTTGCAGTCTTAGGATTGCAGTCTTAAGATTGCAGTCTTAAGAATGCTAATGTATCAGATCCTACTTACCATCAGGCGGCCTGTGTGTTAGTTTGTCTTAGCTGTGCCCTAAAATAACAAATATGTTGTTTGTATTTTTGCATTTATATTGTGTCTCACAATCTATTGCGTCCCTTGAACATTGTCGGATTTCGTAAAAAATGGAAGTTCTTTCATTAATAGACTACTTCTGTATTCAATTTCACGTTGATCGGTTAAGATGTCAAACTGTAAAGAAGGAATAAGCACTTCCGCAATTATATTTAGAAAAAAAAAAAAGAAAGTTAATTTGTGTATTGTGTTTTTTTATTTAAAAATTATTGCACAGTACAAAAATCTTATAAACTAAAAAAAGCAGACAACCTCTAGGCCAAACAGAAAATAGTTGAGGTTGGTGCAAACATTTTAGCAAGAGCCTTTAATTTTTTGTTTTGTCAGTTTCGTGTTTGTTTGTGTTGGTAGTATAATTTGCAAATTGTTCACCTGATTTTTACTCAAAGAGAATAAAGCCTAACCAAATCAAATCTTATTAATTCATTTGAATACAGGCTCCAGTTAGTCTAGTTTCTTCCATTTCGCCGGCTGCCTAGTTCTTTGATCTCGATTTAGATCACGACCTTTGATTTTCCAGACACATTAACATTAAAATAGAAATGTTGCTCTTGAATAGGAATGTCAGCTTAGGATTCTTCTTTAATGCCAAGTAACTTACATACAAATTGAAAAAGACTGAATTGAATTGAACTCGCGCTCCGATGATTCCGCACCATTACCAAAATGTACAGTCATTATTCCAGGGAATGTCAGATTGTCGGAAAAACAGTCAGTTTTCCGGTAATTTTTGGCTTTTTAAAACTATGCTTTAAAAGTTTAGGAGGACAGGAGGAGGGCTTGGGTTATATTTTTTTTGTGTGTGTTTTTTTTAAATAAAAAACACATAATTTTCAACTTAACAGAGCCTTGATTGTATTTATTATTTGTAACCCGATAAATGTTTACGTGTTATAAAAACAACACAGCTAATTAAATTCCTGTACGTTACATAGTTTTTTAAGAAAAATCTTCGTGGCAGATGGACGAACGGACACGTGAATTTATCCAATTAGGGTTCCCTTATTTCTTTTTAAAGTACGAAACTCTTAAAGAATATGCTCGCCAACATTAGGGTTACTTTGAAAAGAGTGGTTGTAAGTATATTTCATCACCACATCTCAGAAAAGCGAATCTAACAAATCTGTAAGGCACCAATTAGGGGCAAAGTAATAAACCGGACCTTAATGCTTTTATTTCGTCGGAAAGTTCGTGGCAAAGATTATATATACTTAGAACGTGCAATATACTTACATATTAATAAATTATTATTGTGACGAAGAATCAGTCAGTGGCCATTATGGTTTGATTCCCAGATTTTCAGAATATAATTTTGACTTGTTATTTTGACTTTTGTGTTATAAATTAACTTATATACTTAAAAAATAAAGTCATAAAAATACATTACGGCCGATTCACAAAAAAATAACATTTTTTTTTCGGTGTTCCATAATTTTGTGTTATTCTGCTTGGTAAATAAAAAAAAATAAAGTTCACTACCTACTTTTTCAACTTTGAACACGTTCCTTCCAACTCCTCACATTTATATGAAACTAGCTTTCCGCCCGCGACTTCGTCTGCGGATAGTCAGAACTTTTGTTAAAAGTACAGTTATAGTTCACATCACCTTAAAAAGCTTTAAAAAAAAAGTCTAGAGCGTGAATTTTAAGTAAGCGGTCCACATAAACAACTTAAATTTTATGGCTCTAACCTTTAAAACAACAAAATTGACATACAATGTAAAATAAATTCACTGCCTCTCTTTCACCATTAAGTTTTTTTATACGATTCTAGATAAATTTGCCATATATTCTATAAAAACAATTAACCCACTTAGCAGAAAATTTTCGAAAAACACCGAAGCTGAAATTTTTCTGTAGGTATGTAATAGTAGTCTAATACCCATTTTCATATTTTGCAGGTATGTAACTTTGAATATTACATTTAATTTCGATACAAACCTTACAGTCAGTAGTCTTAGATCCCAAGTTTTTCCCTTTATTTATTGTTTATTGATAATGGATTTGCTCTTAACTAACTATAAACACTGAAGATTAAATCAATCAATCAATCAATCAACAAATCAAAAAAACAAACCCCTATTCAAACTTACACCCTCTTTTCACACTGTTAAGGGATTGTTTTAAAAAATGGTTATTATTTAATTTATATTGGTGTTGATACCGAGTTTCATATATCTAACTTCAGTCATAATTTTAATTTGTAGGTAGGTAGGTTTTTTTATAGCTAGGTAAACATTAGGTTATCTTAATACCCCAAATTTCTCACTTCAAAGATGACCAACTTTCTACCAAACTACTACCCCCCATTTAACCACCTTTGGGATAGTTTTTTCTAAATCGCCGAAAATAACTTTTTTTTGTTTATAAAAACAGTAGCGTAAATACACATTTCCACATTTTTTCCTTCAAAAATTATCATAATCCCTTACAAAGTTCTACCGCCAATTTACCCGTAAGTTTTTCGAAAATCGCCTAAAGCAATATTTTTAATTTATAACTACTGTAGCCGTTACAACATTTTCCACGTTTCTAACTTAAAAAATCTACCATACAATTTTCTACCCCCGTTTTACCTCCTCAGAGGTAATTTTTCCTGAATCGAGCATTTCTACCAAGTTTCAAGTTAATCAGAACATAAAAGTATTCGTTCCTATAGACCTAACCTAACCTAACCTAACTTAACCTAACCTAACTATTTATAAATATCATGTTTTGTGAATTTCATGTCTTACTAATAATGATATTCTCAAAACATCATTATTAGTAAGACATGAATTAGACAGTGTCGACGAACCTACCTACGATTTCATAAATATCATGTTTTGTGAATATCGTGTTGAAATACGTATCTCATTTTTTGCATTGAAGAGCGTTTCTACCAAGTTTCAAGTAAATTTGTCCATAAAAGAATTTTTTTCCATTCAAACTGCAACCCCCTTTCATTCCTCAGGGGTGTGACTTTTAGTAATCGCTGAAATACGCGTCTCATTATTTGCATTAAAGAGTATTTTTACCAAGTTTCAAGTAAATTTGAGCATACCAAATATTTTTTCCTTAACAAACTTGGGTTGCAAAGTTTGTTAAGGAAAAAATATTTGGTATGCTTAAATTTACTTTAAACTTGATAGAAATGCTTGCTCTGCAATGAAAACAATGAGTCACGTGATAACTAAAATTCAAACCCTTAGGGGATGAAAGGGGGTTGCAAAGTTTCTATAGGAACGAATACTTTTATGTTCTGATTAACTTGAAATTTGGTAGAAATGCTCGATTCAGGAAAAATTACCTCTGAGGAGGTAAAACGGGGGTAGAAACCCTCTAGGGGTTGAAATACGTGTTTCATTATTTGCATTGGAGAGTATTTCTACTAAGTTTCAAGTAAATTTGATCTTAAAAATATTTTATCTGTAAACACTTTGCAACCTCCTTTTATCCCTCTAGGGGTTGAATTTTAGTAATCGCCGAAATACGTGTCTCATTATTTGCATTTAGGAGTATTCCTACCAAGTTTCAAGTAAATTTGATCTTAAAAATATTTTATTTATACACACTTTGCAACCCCCTTTCATCGTTCTAGGGGTTGAATTTTAGTAATCGCTGAAATACGTGTGTCATTATTTACATTGAAGAGCATTTCTACCGAGTTTCAAGTAAATTTGACCATAAAAGTACATTTGCCCATACAAACTTTGCAACCCCCTTTCATCCCTCTAGGGGTTGAATTTTAGTAATCGCTAAAATACGTGTCTCATTATTTGCATTGAAGAGCATTTCTACCAAGTTTCAAGTAAATTGGACCATAAAAATGTTTTTTCCCATACAAACTTTGCAACCCCCTTTCATACCTTTAGGGGTTGAATTTCGAAAAATCCCTTCTTAAACGACGCCTCCATTAGAAAACCAACTACCCGTCAAAATTCCAACTTTTTATCTTTATCGGTTTGGGCTGGGCGTTGATATGTCACCCGGGACATTGCCTTTTATATATATATAGATGTGCGCAATAAGTTACAGCCCTTGAATAAAGGTCAGAGCATTTTCAGTTTGAATATACATTTATGTGGCAAGAAACTGAAAAATAGTGGAACAATAATTATTGATTCTTTCCAAAACTAGGAAACATAAGCTGTTTAAAAAAGTAAGTACCTACTGAAACACGAATTAAAGCCTACCCAAGAAGAAAAGGCGGTGGTGATTCCCATCAGGTTTCCCACGTGCTTGTTTGCTTCCCTCTCATAACAAAACCTTTAGCTTAACACAGTCTCATATACTTTTTCAAATCAAAACAGGTACGCCTCTGCAGATTTTATTCATTGCTTTGTTCTAAAACATTCCCCTCACCAAAGAGAAATATATTTTCTCTTTGGCTATGAAACGATACGCCCTTCTCGCTAGTCATAACTTCCAACTAAGAGCGGGTGTCCATTGGATGTCGAGATCCGAATTCTGATGACGTACCGTCATCAAAATAATTGACGTTTTGCTTTCGATGATGATTATGTCGATTATTATAAGAGAACGTAATCAAAAGCACGTTGTATGATTGCCAGATTTCTTTTGTTTAGAGTACTCCTAGGAACTTATGTTGTAAAGTTATGAGTTTTCGTTACTTTGTCGCATTGTGGAGTGTAGTGGAGTGGAGATATAGTAAATCAAAGGAAAATTACTTAAACCCCTGCTCTAAGCATCTTTTATTTAGGAAAAAATATCAGTTATAACATGGGGTAAAGAGCTTTTATTTCGCTTAATGCCTGGTAACGGACATATAATATTTCTGGACTGGTAGTTGTGTCATGGGTCTTCTTCCCATCAGGTAACTTGCCTGCTCATTTGCTTCTCCCAAAAAACTCAATCAGATTTTAGGTTAAATTTAAGAACAGACCAGATGAATATGAACGTCGTAGTAAAAATAAACATTCCTAGGCAATTTCTGCACGTTTTGCCAAATTCCCGTTGCATCTAAAACAAGACAATGGGCCCGCTCACCCCCAATGATTGTCAAATAAAAGAACGGCTGGAATTGCGAGCAAATACGTCCGACTGTGACGTGAAGGCGGAATTAGATTTACGAGTTCTGGAATTTTTCGGGACTCATCTAGGTAACTTCGGGATCAGTTTCGGGCCGCATTATCATATAAATGTGGTGACGCAAAAATATGACGCCCACCTGGAACGGGAATACGTGATCTAAATCCTTAGAAGTGTGTGGAGTTGCGTTGTTGTGCTTGTATTGCTGTTTGTATGTGGATGATGTCATTTGGTTTTAAATGTGGACGGGAGAAAGAGAACATCTTAGTAGTACCGAAGGTAGTGGAATTAATATAGACTACCATTAAGAGAGAGAAGAGCAATGTTGGCATGCCTTATTTTTTGACTGTGTAAATCAAAAAACACCCAAAATACATAATATATGGACGCACGAGTGATCCTATAAGGGTTCCGTTTTTTTTTCATTTTTTGTACGGAGCCCTAAAAACATTTTAAACTTCATAACCAACCTGTATCATTCAACGTAGTCACACATCTAAATTACCGACATTTAAACAGTTATATCCCCATTGGCGAATAAAAATATACTTTCCCGTGCTAGGGGATTAAGCGGGATAGTTTCAGGTCGGGAAAATTGCAAGTGGGGTGTGCCCCCAGTTCGGGGGGGGGGGGGGGGGTAATGGTATTTATACCGTCCCGGGGTTGGGATTAGCCGAACGTGCTCGCGACCTGTTAAACGGTGGGCATTGATATTCTTTTTAGTTTAATTGGGATTTAATGAGTAGAGGGACGGTGGGATTAAGACGTGAAACTTGTTTGAGGTAGACTTGGATATAACAGAGGGTGATTGAAAAATCTGGATTCGTACTAGTGGTTTGTGTGTTGAGTAAGAATGTTCTATGTATTTAAGTCTTGTCTTTTATCTATAGTGCAGGTAGAATCAGATGATTCTCTCAATCAATTCGATTTACAACTCGACGGATGAATTACAAACCGGTGGTTTTAAGTTATGTTAGGGCGTATAAGATACATTTGAGTTCGTGCATTCTCAATTAGGTAGCTTATAACTCGCTCGTATGATTTGATCGAAGAATAAGAGTAGAACACCACAAAACAAAGACCTCTAAATGTTCTCCACCTAACTTTGTGTCTCCTGACCGATTTCGATCATGTTGGACCTAAAAAAAAACATTAAAGTTGGAAAAATACTCAAGTTACTGTAGAACTAACATAATTGAACATGCAAGGTTACGAATGTCCACTATTAATTTGACTGTAAGACCTCACTTGGTTCGGTCGATAAGTTTGTCTTTTCTTCGGTTTAGGTGATAGAGAACAATATAGAATGTATAGTAGATCTATAGCCAATGTCACTCACGACAGCGACTACAAGCTTAAAACGCCGAGCGTAAACAAAATAAAAATAAACTCCTGTGGTCTCGTCTCTTGAATCTTAGTTTCTCTATAAATGTGCCTCAATTACCCTTTCATCTTTTTAACTTTCCTTTTCCACCCCCGGTCAGTCGAGTTACTACTCGTGAAAACAAAACATTTCCGCCTCCAATACCGGGATTAATTAACATTGCAAATTCGCCATATAAATAATAACCCCTCCAAACCCCACCAGTACCAAAAGTCGTAGGTCTTCACTCCACAAATGTAGTTACGTCGTTTTGATTTTAATTAGCAACTATCCACATCTCCGCGCTAAATATGCCTAATGGCGTATGTGTGCACAGTTCGAACAGACTTACGTCGTTTTGGTTCAAATTGCAAACTACCCACATCTCTACGTAAAATATTGTTCAAGTTGCGGGTCGAGTGGCTTATTGAATTATCTTATCTCTATTGTGGTAAGTTTTAATGACCGCTTTCGCCACGTGAGGGCGCGTTTGTGCTTATTCACGTGTATTTACTAGTTTCGGGGTAGTTTCGTTGATTGTGAGATATGAAATAGGTACGGTGGTGATGTCAGCGGGTTTGGCAGAAGTTTGGGGAGGGGGGGTTTGGGTAGAAAAACAGGAGAGAAATGGGAGGAGGCAGGAATTTTGAATTGTTTAGATTTAAATAAGCTTATTAGCTCATTAAAATCAGTTAAGTATTTTGATAGCTGTTTGGCTGTGAATTTAAGCCCTATTAATATTTCAAACATCTAAAATAGAGCTTATTTAAGATAAAATTTATGAAATGTATTAATTTAAATTATTTCTCTTAATTAATAAATTGTATAAATTGTTTATGTTAAAATTTAAATTATTTGGGAATCTTGAAATCCAAAAAATATTAGGTAACATGGTGAAATATTACAAATATTGGAAAGCGATCACTACAGCATTGACAAATGTAAGGTATACGATTAAAAATATAAAATATATTACGAAGTTACGTTAAGAAACTGAAATCTGATGAAACTACATTTGATAAACACCGCACAACTCATCAAGTTATTTGTCAGTTTTTCATATCTACCCATTCAATCAATCTGCACTACACAAAACGTTTAATTTAGCAACTTCAGCATACATCGCTTCTGTACAACAAACATTTGCAGCAAATTCTTTGTTTCAGCACTCGATGTATATCGCTTGAAGGTTTTTATTGATATACTCGCCTTAAAACTTTCTAGACGTTGTTATCGCCAACCAGCTGGTCGATTTTCCGCCCGTTGGATGATTAATGAAACCAACTAACACTCTTAAGCCTTCTGAAACAACTGGTGCAATAACGATATTAAACCTTAAGTCTCTGTTTTAGAAGCCAAAATACAATAAAGAAGGGTAATAAAATTTGTATTTGATACAGGTTGTAATGAATTATTAGTTTGTTTTAAGACGATGGTTTAAATGGTATTTGGGGAAATTAATGGTGGTTAAGTAGTTTTAATAAGATAAATTACTTTGTTTTGGTACAAACGGTACAATACATATTCTTGCTAATGTTACAAATGCGATAAAGAGTTTGTTTGTTGGTTGGTCTTAATACATCGATTTAAAATTTGGTACAGGGATAGTTTATAGCCTGGAAATAGACCTAGATAGGGTACTTTTATCCCGGAAAATAGCATAGTTCCTGGGAAATAGCGATAAATGTCTTCGAAACAAACGTAATCAAGGGCAAATTAACACAAGCAGCACTAACCAATGAAATTACAAAAACACGTAACTAACAAAGGATTAATGTATAATCATTTTATTTTCTACAATAATGTATTTAAAAATACAATGTGCTTACACTTTATGTATTATGAGCAAAAGCTGTAGTCGAATACGTTTCCATGAGTATGATTCCTATGCAGGTCTATTTTTGATGAGTTTCAGCAGCAGTATTTGCATTGTTCTGGTTTTATAACAAGACAATCGGTAAAATGACAAGCATAGAAGCATCCCATATTATTAGTCCTTAGGGTTGGCAACGCATTACTGCCCTCCTAAGCAAAAATGAAATATCTAAATTCAACAGCCAAGGCAGATTCAACTCTGTTACTTTTGTAATAAAGGTTGCAATTTCTACATGTGTTTTGTCTGAGGTATCTCTTTTAAGCTTAGTACCTAGGGCAGATTTGCAGTCTAAGGATTACACTCTCTCATTAGTCATTCCATTATCCACTTACAATCAGGGCCTCTATTCAACACGGTACAAAATAATATTTATTGCTTTTGACATGTTATCATATCGTCAACGTTTTATTAGCTCTTATTTACTTGACAGTAATGGCGACCGAGTTTAAAACAAAACTATAACACGTTACAAGCAATATTGTTATTCCATGTTGAATAGAGTCCCTGGGGGCCTAATATGGCTGCGTTTATCGCGTGAAAAAATGTGGATAAAGCATCCGTCACTTTTTGACACGTACCTATATATAAGTACGAGAGTGACGGATGCTCCATCCACATTTTGGCACGCGATAAACGCAACCATATGAGGCGCTGGTGGCTTATAATCTCGTTTCCCTTGTCTATTCTATATTGTAAAGTAGTATTTCGCCGTCTCTCCAAGAACTCAATACTTCCCTGCGTAATAACAAAACACTTTAAAACCGTTCACGAACTAAGCGCTTGAGACTGCACTTGTCTCTTGCAAGGTCCTTTGACGCTGTTAGTACCAGATCCGTGAACAGAAAGTTTAATTTGAAATCCTAATCCATACTAATAGCTTCTACAAGTATGCAAGTAACTTTTTTAGTTGATTTTTAAAAAAAATGTACCTGAGTTATATTTCTAGTTACATGTTCGCCAGACTGTTACCCAGTTTGTTAGCGAGTGAAGCGCTCAAATTTATAAGCTAATCATGCACCTGGGCATAGTTACTAAGTACAACCACTCGTATCAACTACCTAATAATATTACATCTTGCAATAATAATATTGAAAAAAACACTAATAAAAGATCGTTATATATTATGTATATCTTTGAAAAGCACTTTTCTCTCTCATCTCTTTTTAAGTGCCGGTCTAACTAACTCTATGTTTTCTTTGTTGGCGAATGTTGTCTGTTACATGGAGACGTACATAGAATACGTTTATACCGATATCCTTAGTTTAAATCTTATACATACTGGATATGTTATAAATACTCCATAATAGATGGCGCTTTCTTTTACCCAATTATCCGTTAGATGTCGCTGTAAAACCGAAAATGGTATTTTTTCTTTCGTAATTTGTAAATGTGTGCCTAACTTGGATTTTTTTATAAATGCTACCACGCTATTAAGCTAGTTTGAAATAAAGAAAAACATTGTATCATATTATTATTTCGTTTTGTGAAAAACCGTATGTTTCTAAAAATTCAAGGAAAGGATGGACAGAGCACGAGGGGAGGCTTGAGCGAAAATTAGATTTCGGTGAAATTATTTTCGCTAAATATTTTAAAATATTTGACATGTTTCAATGTGACGTTTTTTTTAGTCAGTGGAGTGTTGTGAAAAATGTATTAGGCAGGTTAGGTTATTTTTATTAGGTAAGAAACAAAACTTCATTGTACTATATTCTAAAATAATTTATTGTAAATTAATTAAAGACTTAAATCAGACTTATGAAACTGTTTTATTATAACAAAACTTGATTCTAAAAATATCGTTAATGTATACTCGATTAAAGCGAAAACATAGAAGAAAAGGATTACCTTTCAAGAAACGAAATAAAATTGTAAGCCAAATAACGTTTTTGTCGTATAAGTAATACCAGACATCTTTATTTGTCCTAATACAATAAAATCCTGTCCTGACTCCATTTTGCCGCGAATTTTTACGGCTCACTAAAGGTAAATAGTCGTTGAAATTTATTTCTACCTGTCAGTCACTAATAGTTATATACGTTTATATTTTTTCAATGTGGCAACAAACAATATTGATAAATATTTATTTGGTATCCAATCACTTGCAAAACAACATTTCATAAACTGGTTCATTTCACAAAAATCATTTTTCGAAACGCGTTTTTTTCCGAAACTGTAAATATTTCAGAATTTAATTCAGAACCATCTTGTAGAACCCTATCTATAGGTTAGGTTAGTTTTAACAAATCCTGAAATATTTACAGTTTCGTAAAAAAAACCTTTTTGCAAAATGATGTGTTTGTGAAATGAATCAGTTTGTGAAACGTTTTTACCAAGTGATTGTAAACCTACTTAATTATTTTGCTTCTTAGATTAATTTATGCTGTCACCTCACGAGTCTCGGTATATTTATATTTCTCATGGAAAATCTTGTATTTTTGTAGAAGTGTCATCATACACAATGCCATGTTTTGGGTTCCGTCCGAAAAAACCAAACTACATTAATACAATCTATCGATAAAAAAATCAGACGTCTTTCTTCCATCCTATTTGTATCTTAAAAACAATACAACACACATACTCGTTACTTACCAGCAAGGAAAGGCCCGGAAATAAATACAAAAGATATGTTACGAAGTAATAGTCAATTGTCTTATCCCTAAATATTTTCTATATAAGCTGACCATCTGAAATGAAGACGCTGATATTAATAACCTGACGGCTGTTTTATCTGTATCCTCTGAATATTGGATTTCACACAAAAATTGGAGAGGAAATTATTTTATAATAAGTTAGTCCAGTAAAAGGAAACCAACAAGTGGCTTTAAAGTGTACGTCGTTACTAATAAACATTATCGTAACAAAGCAAATACAACACAAGATCTTAGGAACATCAATGGAGTTCCAGATGTGAGGAAGGATGAAGTTACGAGCCGCTGCTAGCCGGCTAGAGTTAAAGAAGAACAGCAAGGAACAAGAAAGTAGAGGAAAGCTGATTATGAATATTGACGGAGAAGTTTGCGATAGTGACGAGACTCTGGCAAATATGATGGGTACACGGGACGAATAATATATGTCAAGTCACTTTAAAAACAATGAGATGAAATATTACTTACGACTATGAAAAAGAATGTACGAATTGTCATAGTTCCTGACTATCAAATTGCGATAGCTAAAAAGTCAGCAAGGTGACTAGACTAGACATGGTCTTTCCCTTTACCCTTTATATATTTTATGCCTTCTTCTTTTTCTTCTTCTTTTATTAATTGCGGCCTACCGCAGTATTCCGCAACTAGACATGGTCTTTCCCTTTACCCTTTATATATTTTATGCCTTCTTCTTTTTCTTCTTCTTTTATTAATTGCGGCCTACCGCAGTATTCCGCGACTAGACATGATGTTTCCCTTTACCCTTTATATATTTTATGCCTTCTTCTTTATCTTCTTCTTTTATTAATTGCGGTCTACCGCAGTATTCCGCAACTAGACATGGTCTTTCCCTTTACCCTTTATATATTTTATGTCTTCTTCTTCTTCTTCTTCTTTTATTAATAGCGGTCCATTGCAGTATCCCGTAGTGATTTTGCCAATGTCAAGTGTGTAGAGTAAATCAGTAAACAGAATATCTAAATCAAACCTAAACGCCGGACATCTTTTAATCGGCCATCTTCCCTCCCCGAAGGTTACTGGAAGATATTTCATGTCAAAGATGTTATATAAACGTTCTAAATACCTGATTTGTCCGTTGAAATTACCCATCTTCATATAATTTTCCACGCAAATATAATCCTAAAACTGTTTTTTTTCTTCCTTTGGACAGACATTAAGCAATCAATTATGCTTTTCAAAGGTAAGAGACATTGGATTCAGAGAATGGTAAATAGAATCTTTACCAGCTAAAATAAGGCTAAAAATAGCGAGGCTTTGCGAGCGAATACTTAATCTTAAATTAGTATTGGTAAGAAATTGGAAGAAAATATGTTAACGTGAAAGAAATATGCTTTTAAATATTCCTGCTACAAATTTCTAACAAAGTGAGTCTACCATCTTTTAAACATAAAATACGAGTGTATATTATCATTGTGAAATAATAATGTTCTTTCTAGAAACAACTGCTATTTTACATCTTGGTCTCTTTACTTTGGAAGCCATTTTATTTTTTCTGTTCGTATCTATATTCGCAAGTCTCTGAGGTGAACAAAATTGTATCTGTCGAAATTCAGCTGCATCAATCGGTTTAGACAGTGCGTTGACTGAGGGATGCTGCACAAAGAGTAATGACGCAGACAGGCCTTGTGCCTGCGGTGCTAAGCTCATTGAAGTGCGAAATATCTATTAAAGACGCGGTCTTTATAATTTTTACACACAATTATTTATACATAGATCATAACAGAAGAGTTGTTTAGAACACTGAAAATTGAATTCTTCATCGAACATGAAGTACGTCTGATATTGTATGCACTATCACTTTTTCTTGAATGCAACTTCATGCCATATTATATCACAAATTGAACATTTGTGCAAAAAGTGAGTTTGAGGGGAGGTAAATCTTTTAGGTTTCTTAGGGCGGCCGCATACCGACGGAATTCCGTTTTGGAATTCTGTTTCGTAATTCCGAAATGGAAAAAAAATCGAACGAAAGTGTGTGGTAGGGTCATAGATTTTATATGGATTAGCTGCGTTCGGAATTCCGAATGTATGTGGCCGCCCTAATTGTCTTAATTTTTTAGACATATTATTATGTAAAGAAGTCATCTTTCGTGATTTTCAAGGCTCCATTTCTATATTATGTATCATTATTACGTTAGAGCTCGTATCTCTTAAGTGATAGCCTGTAAAAAATGTCAAGATATCGTAACTGCCACTCGCTTCTGTTTCGTCTATGCTCTATCTAGTCTATGGGCAAGCGCGGAGAGGGGCGTACCTGCGCGGCCCGAGCCGTATTGATTATTCCCGGCGTTCACTTTCGCCTCTGTTTTAATGTAGCTATGAAATGTTTTTATTGCCGTCTTGCCACTAGGACGGTGGTAATGTTCACATTATTGAATACTTCACTGTGCAGAAAAATAATGTTAACATTTTAAGATTGTGTATAGGTTTAGTTTATTGAACAATAAATGCGTAGAAATGTGGTTTAAGATATTTCTTATTAAAAATGTTTATAGACAAGACAAGAATAGCATCATTGTTAATGCCCAGCAATGGATTTCTTTCGGTTGAAGTGATGTGTTAATTATTGATTGCATTTATAATTATATAAGGGCCTGTTTCACAATCGTCAAGTAACGCGTATCGGACACATAAATTTAGCCCTTTCATTTTATTACACTTGAACATAGACAAGGAGAGAGAGCTAACTTTAACTGACACATAAATTTACTTGTCGATTGTGAAACATGCCCTAAGGATCTATTTTTAACACGAATATTGTAAAAAGACCTTCATAAAATGAATAATGTATATTTTTCTTTACAATCCACCTTTATTTATCGTTTAGATAAGATAAAAAATGAACACGCAACAAATAATTCATTATTCCTTATTAATTATTCGAATACATTAACATTGTTTACTCGACCTTAGTATTGTGAACTCAATAAGGCTTATGTTCATCAGAATTTCTATCGCATATACGCTCTTTTAAAAGAACGAGGTAAGGGAATCAAAAGAACGTATGTGCGTTGGAATATTAACCGCACAAAAGATGTTTTGAAGCACACCGTTATGTATCGCATTATATACGTACATGGGGAAGCTATCTATCGTAGGAAACGTTAATTTCCGTTCTCGTAACGAGATCGGTTACCGTTACGTACATTTTGTATTTCTCTCTTGAATTTTTATAATAAGTAGCCAAGTTGACACTGTTAAATGTTTTACATATTACATTGTTAGAAAAAACGCTACGGATAAACTTAAGGCGATCAATAAAACAAGTTAAAATTAGTTAGGTTAGGTTAGGTTAGGTTAGGTTAGGTTCGTTTTTCACTTTTAGGAAGTCTTTATGATGAGTATTTAATTCAGTTATATGGGTTTAACACGGTTCTAAATGCAAAAATTTTAGCGATGCGGGCTGGTTTTTAATCATTTTAGGTTCTACTTCAGGAAGGTACTCATAATACCTAAGCAACCCTTGGCCTCTATTCAACAGGGTAAAAAACATATCGTTTTTGTCCTGTTATCATATTGTCAACGTTTTAATAGCTCTTATTTACTCGACAATAATGGCGGCCGAGTTAAAAACAATACCATAATAGGTCAAATACGATTTGGATTTTACCACCTAGAATACAGGCGCTGATTCACCTGTTTTTTTCTTTGAACTAAAATAGATTTTTGTTATACCTTAAGAAGCGCTTAAACGGATTTTTCACACCGATATTATTAAGTAGAAACGTGACGTAAGCGAAAGCCTTTTTATCCCGAACAATACATCTATTTCCAAGCGTTTCAGTAATTGTAAAACGTCAAGAAAGGTCACCTCCAAACGGTCCTTTTTATTACGAAAAAAGACAAGGGGTTTTACGGCAATAATAAGTTAAAAAAAACCCTCTTTAGGTCTTAATATCGGAGGGCAGAACGGGCGACACGTGACCGGGTTTCGTAATTTTATTATACACCATTTTATGTACTGGGGTCGCTTTAATGAAGACGGGATGTATTAATGTGACACTTTTAGATAAGGTTACGCGTAGATTTTTGGTGTTTTTACGGGCGTTTACTTAAGTCTTTCTTGTACAAAATTTGTGAAGTGAACCGTTATTGTATCTACGCACGAATTTTGCACTTGTTTGCGCCTTGTGAGCTTCTTGTGGCATATATACACACTTTAAAGAAAAAAAATGTTTATAGTGACGTAATCCATTTTATGACCACTTATTGACGTTCACTTGAGATAAAATTTTGCATTTGTTTGTATGTAATTTAGAGCAAACATTAAAAAAAAACCTTATTGGTTAGAATAAGCTACTGACAGTGAGAGGGAGTTTAGACAATTTGAATTCAACGCAATTAAGATGTTGATTAGCAAATCAAGGATCAGCGTAAGTAAGTTATGTACCGCAATACCTTTTTATTATTTTTTCATAAGCAAGTAACAAAAAGATTAAACAAAAAAAGTAACACTTTTGAAGAATGGAATCCATTGAAACTTTTTCTCGCCCGAATCTATCCTAATTTTAATTACTTACTTTGGAGTTTTTTTTCTTATTAATGAGCCACTTTCAAGATCAAAGCCGCATAAACTTTGAAAATTCAAAACACCCCACCTTTTTATTTATCCCTTACAACTTTTAAGCAATACCTTTGACTAAAAAGATGGCCATAAAAACGTTAAGCGGACCAAAATTAAATTCGCCAGGCAACTTGAAGTAGGCATTTCAGATTATTTATTCCGGGTTTTACGATTTTACCATTATATATTTGCAATCACTTCCACCTTTGTTACTGACGGTTTGAGTTCATTTCCGTTTGTGTGACGGCTGTAATTAAATTTGCTGCTTACCTGTCAGAGGGTCAGTGCTGCTCGGGTAATGAATTTGGGCCCTACATTTATTTCATTATGCCCTTGTACTGTAGATCAGTATTGCTGTTGTTTTAATGATGGGGAGGATGACGAGGAAAAAGCAAATGTGATGAAGATTTCTTGTTGAAGTACTTTGTCTTGCAACTATTTACACGACTGCCCTAAAAAGGAGTGTAGTGTTTTCAGGGTTCATGTATGTATGTACCATTCTTTATTCCACCATAACTTCTAAACGCCTCAGCGGATTAAGATGTGTGTGGTATCGTTAGAATCCTGTCACCATTCCAGGTGACATAGGATACCTAAACTTTGAAATAACAACAATGGGAAAATGTCAATTATAAACATAGTTATATTGACGACAATATATAAAATGCATTCGGATTTTGAAAGCTTGCTTTTCATTTAGTTATTTGGTGTTGGATCTGCAAACGCTTTTTTTAATTCCTCATTAATTATTGTTTAGTTAATACTTTGATGAAATAAATTGCAAGTTACCTTTTAGTCATGTTTTGCATCTTTTGTATTTTTAAAACCACGTATTGGTTTCCAGTTTTTAGTACTGCGTGTCCAATATTTTCAAGCCATATAAAATACTAACTTCTGCCCACGACTTCGTCCGCGTAGATTTCGGTTATCATAATTCGGGAATTTTTAATTTTTCCGAGATAAAAAGTTGCCTATGTTTTAATCCAGTGTATAAGCTATCTCCATTCCAAATTTTATCCAATTCCGTCCAGCCATTGCAGCGTGAAAGAGTAACAAACATTCATACACCCATACATACAAACTTTCGCCTTTATAATATTAGTAAGGATACTTACGACGTTTTTCCTATTAGGCAGCATTGAATTAATCCTAACAGGAAACCTAAAAGGAACGGAATCGATAGTATTTGCTCAAAACTTTACCCCCCCTCTGGGGTGTTTCTACCCTCAAGATTAAGGGTTTACGTCCCTTGGCGCCGACACGTGAGAGACTGTACCTTTCTGTTTCCACTTGACCGTCTCTTTTCCACTCAGTAAAAGTTAAATCTATATTATAAATCGTTACAATCATCATAATAACATAATATTCTAAACATATATAGGTATTTATTTATGTATTTAAATTTTATTGCCCAATACACAAAGTAAAATAAGTAGTAAAGTAAACAGTCGGCAAACTTTAGACTTGCCAACACAGTATGGAGCGAAGCATGCTCAACGTCAAGTTAGATAAATTAAAACTGGAAAAATTACGAAATCAAACTCAAATTAATGATGTAACATGGTATCCTGACTTTTTACCAAATCATCATTTGACAAACTTTCATTTCGCAAAAATGTAATTACTTACTTACACCATTACATATTGCATAGTTTACATGGGCTTATTAAATAAGTTAGGTTAGGTTAGATTAATGACAATAACAAATAAAAATAAAAGTGGCGGGAAGTACGTTTTTCCGAATTGAAAGTTTATAAAATGATATAGTTTGTCAGATGATGATTTGGTAAAACATTAGTGAACCATGTAACATACTGCGTAAGAAAACTAAAATAGAGGTGGGCAGGTCATATGAGAAGTAATAAAGGGATATTCGAAAATCCTTACCGATCGCTTTAACTGCCATACGTATTCAAACTGCCGTACTAACTTATGTTACAAGTTGAAGCGTCTAGGTAAAAAAGTAATCATCTACCCTTGTTTCATAGACACTCATTTCATAGACACTATCACTTCACAGAATTTTCATTGCATAGAAAACTTTTTTCTGCTGAATCCATGTTGATTTTAGTTTATCTTGTGATGGTTACAAGTCTAACCTAATCTAACCTACGTGAATCATATTTAAGATAACCTGAAACACAGGTTCAGCAGAACATAGTTTTCAATGAAATGAAAAATCTGTAAAGTGATAGTGTCTATGAAATGTTAGTCTATAAAATAATCATCTACTCATAACATTCACGGCACGGTCGGCCTTATAAGAAGCTGCACACTTTAGTGTTTTGTCACTTTAACGTCATGTTTGAACTGCTGCACTAATCTGTCAAAGGCGTTAAAGCGACAAGGTACAAAAGTGTGCAGCTTCTTATAAGGCTGACTGTACAGCGCTCGCTCCTAATTTTCAATAAGCGGCTTGTACCTTAGAATCGATTTAATAGGATTAGAGAACCTTTAACGATCTCGCATAAACAGTGGGTGTTTACCTTGCCGAAATGTCGCGATAAATAACTAAGATACCGATTGGAATTAATTATTCGATTCAAAAGGCTATTTTTAAACAAGTTGAGTGTTATTTTTATTATTTATTGATTACTAGCGACATCGCTTAGTTTCAATATGTTTCACCCGTACATATACGCTTTCACACAGAAATATCCTCCATACTAAAATTCATTTAAATAGGTTTAGGGGTTCAATGAATAAATGAATTTTGAAATATTAAAATACTGAAGGTCGAAATCAAAGTGGTATGTATACTAATAATTAGGAAATAGCGACTCCATGGATTCTAGAACCACGATTTGCCACAAAAAATCCTAACTCTAGACATAACTTAATTATAATTGAACCACGAGCGACTTAAGTAGTCAACTGAAATGAAAAGTGTCCACCTCTTTCCGTTAAGGTGAAGGTTATTCCACTTTGTCATATTATAATTGTGTATTCATTTGTAGCACAAAAAAACCGTCCTTCGATTTAAACTGGACGCTTGGTGCAGTCTTAAATAACACGAATGTTTTTTAACGATTTTTTTTATTCAAATACATTGGCATTCTTGTTTTTTGCGTGATAATAATGTAACCAGATTTGATGTAATTTGATTTCAAGCTTTTTCTTCAAAGTATTCGTATAGGGTTCGTGAGAATCCCTATTTTATTTTCCAACGTTATTTTCCTTTATTTCCAATTTTCCGCGTTTATGATCGCGCGGTATGACTAGTATTTAGCGCTTGGTGCTCCTGCTGTACCCAGAAAGAACAGCACGTGGATTGAAAATTAAAAAGTTTCGGGTGGGTAGTATGGTTGAGGTACCATGGTTTCATTTTGTGACATTGATATTTCTGATAAAGCAGTGTTCACACTGTTTGACCTTAAAGCTTGAACTTGTTTGATTCTTTAAGGTATAGGTTTATTATTTATTGAATTTGTGATCTGTTTTTCGTCAGTTGTATATTTTTGTATCCTTATCTTGGTAGGTGTAGTCCACACAAGAATTCTGAAGTATTATATTTTTAAATTCTCACTCATAAATTCACAATAACTAAATTATGCGTCAAATATGCTTTAAAAAAAAAAAACATTTATTTCGGACCATTACGACATCCATATTGCAGTTATTTAGTTAGTATCAAAATTTCTTAAAATTAAAATTAGTGATTAGATTAGTAGAATTTAACTAGTAGGTACATAATATGCGGTGCAGGCCTGCCCAGTGCTGCAGATAGCGACTGTCAGGTCTGTCCGCTATAACGCGCAGGATGCTGTTGGAGCTGGCGCGCAGCCTGCGAAGCGTGCGCGCGTGCAGCACGGCCGGGAAACCGTCGACGCGCGCGTCCGCTAGCATGCCGGACGCGCTGCACGCGCGCGGCAGCCGCAACAGCACCCTAAACGCGTTATTAAACTGAACTCGAAGGGCGCTGATAGCTCTCTGCGTGTAGTTTGCCCACAGGCTGCAGGTATAAAGCGACGTACAGTACGCCCTTATCTTTCACTGTAACATATAAATTTGACGGAGAGATAAATCAAGCAGTTGCTTGTTTCAAATGACTATGACTATTGTTTAAAGGTTAATCAGCGTCGTTTTCCTCACTGAAAGGCCGGTCTTCTCTGACATTCCCTTCCATCGTATTATTGAGAGGAAAATATTTAATAAAGACGTTTTTCTTTGAAACGGTACGCGATTCCTTTTTGTTTGAGTTATTGTTCCGCGCGAGATTTGGACGCTGTTTGAGTTTCCAGCACGACAAAGGAAACGTTGGTAAATGGAGCTGGGGGATTTTCCAAAAGATGTCAAATACCTAAAGCGGTAACTTACCGCAAAGTAATAAGGGCAATTTGAGATGTGAAAGTAGTAATTTTCTTATATTTTTGAAGGCAGATTAGGTTTTCAAAAACTGAATTTATCTCACATTTTAAACCTTGTATACAAGCAACCTGAATGAGAAAGTTGTAATAAAAATGACGTTATTTACTATTTCTTAGTATCAATGAAAACAACTCATTATAATATGGGAGATGTTAAGATTGAAATGGCTTTTACTTCACTTTTAATCAATGTAAGTACTATCAGCCCAATGGAACCCTGACCCACCATAGAACGGTGTCACAGTGACATTATAAAACAATTTGTTTGACACTTCTTATAACTTGAATCATAACGTCTCTGTGACACAGTTCTATGGTGGGTCAAGGTTCCAATGGTCTGATAGTACGTAAACCCCTGCTTGCAACAAAAGAAGGGCTAACACAACCAAAAAAACTAAAGTGACAAATAAACATGGTGGGAGCTAATAAGTAGCCACAACAACACCCTAACGCTTACCATCCATCCAAATTAAGTAAACCTTCCACATGCACGTACCGCCCTACTGGGCAGGTGCATCGTAATCTGGTCTTTATATGCCTTGTAAATGGGCATATAATTAGGATTTATTTTTCTCGCCGGCCTCGGGAAGCGAGGGTGTCGCCGCAGTAAAAGCTGCGGCAAAAAACTTGCATGACAATGGACATTCTCACACATGGCTAATTTTGGAGGGAGGAGTTATGCTAGAATTTCGTCATTGTTTTGTTTATCGTGTTAACTTTTTGTTTTGAAATTGGTTTTAAATCTAGTTTCTTTCACATTTATAAAAAACTTGGCACTGACGTTGGATGTAATAACATCTACAAAATTATCTGACGTTGATTACTTAATTAGAAATATTGAATTCTTGAAGGTATTAACAGAGGAGCTATAAATAGGAATATTTCTTAGACGTTTTCCATGTAAATGTTCATTTCTGTGTATGGTTATGGTTGTCTAGTATCCGAAATATTGGCATTGGTGTACGATATTATTATCATCATCGATATACCTAAATAAATGCTTGGAATCATATAACATTCTGTAATTACGGACAACCGACTCTATCAACTAGCCAATAGTTAAACACACAACAACATATTTAATAGTAGATACCTACTGATTGTACCTGATCAAGGTCAAAGTCTCACCAGACTCGTACAGTCAACCAATTTGATTGCTAGCCCACTTTGGACTATGTTAAAGTGACGTTGACAACCAAACGTTACAGACTTCTTATGATTTGGTTTACAATGTCACATTGACAAAGTCCATAGTGGCCTAGGAATCAAATTGGTTGACTGTACATTATATAAATTGTTTCTTGTGACATTTTTTTTTTTATTATTTATTTCAGTATCTTGAACTGCGTTAAGGGATTTTCCCTAACCTATTCTTAATTTAACAAGAACCGTCCTTTAAGTTTGTCTTCAATATTAGCTCTTGCGTTGATCAATCAGGGCCCCACATGTTTGAGATTAGGTAGAGTCCGCATACCGTCCTTCTTTGTATTATCTCGAACGCTAATATTTGTATCTGGAAAGTTCTGCGTAAATGTTTCCATCCTTTGGGAAAATCTTCGTGTCTGAACAAGCTTCGCAGCGTTTTTCTTTTGTTTCATGATATTTTGTTGCGTGGGAATGACAATGTCGTACCTAAGTTCATTGTCTAAATCTCAACCGGGTGGGCTGAAATCGTGTTTATATTAAGGAAACATTACGTATTCTATTTCTTGATTTTATTCTTTTAAAAGGAGACAGCGAGTAACAATTTAATGAAACATTAAAAAACAAGTAGGAGTCTTTTAAAGATATTTAGAGCGAAGATCCATCAATTACTGTCGTAAAAAGGAAATCAACCAAGTAAATACTGTTGAGTGTTAGTATATTCAAAACCCTTCGGCTTGGCCGGAACTAGTAATAAATGGAACATTTCGGTAAAGGAAATATGACAGCAACACTCGAAGGGGAGAATAGTTGTCGGGCAAAATATAAACGTTAACAGCCTTACGGATTGGAAATAGATTTGGTACGAATTGCTTCGTGTACAAAAATATTTTGTGAATGTGGTAAGATATTTCTATTGAATATCACAATCACATTCTAAACGACGTATGCATGGATATAATTTCACACAAGGAGCTGCAAATTTTCATATGCCCAAATGGTTAAAAAGCAGACGTATGATTTCAAGGCAATTGAGCACCTAGGCCACTTGCCTGATGGTAAATGGAAACTAAGACCAATGCAATCTCAAGACAATAGTCTCAAGATTACAATCGTGACACTGCAGTTATTCAAGTAAAGCAGCTGTGTTGTTATTATGTCGAGTTGTCAAAGATGTTTGATGCCACAGACATTATTATTTATGAGAATATGAACTAAGGCGGTCGCGTCCGCTTTAGCACGCTTCTTGCACCACAAGCAAGGACGAGTACACACAATAAGGAAGATGCCGAGAGGTGTCGTCCCTCGGTCCTCTCGCCTCACCGCGCGCCAGCCGGGGAGTCCCGCAAGGAGCCACCCTCGGCCCCCTCTGATAATTTATTATTGAAACCTTGCTTTTATTCTTTCCTTTTGTAATATTGTCTCCACTCGCTCCTTATTTGTTCCGGTCTAATTTGCTTATAATTTTATTTTGGTGTTGTTATATTGAACTCATTGAGGTGTATTTTCGGATTGGAAATTTGTAGGTAAGGGGCTAATTATATTGAAATGGTTGACTCTAAATTATGTAATGACAAGTAAGTACTTTGTTTTCTTTGTTAATATAATTTAGTAATTAAATTGTTATTGTATCTTTTGATAGTTACATGATTGGCGCCAAACAAGATATTATTATTACTTTCATTAATTTAATATAAATACTACGTGCCGAGACATTAACAGAAATACCTCATTACGTGACATGTTGAAAATGATTATACATATTTTGATATTTAAAGGTAGAAAAACCCTTTTATTATCATGATTGTGTACATTTTTTATAACTTAAAAATAATAATTCGTTTTAACCGATTGTTGACATTGGTTTTCAATTTAAAAATATTAACGGTATTTTTCGTCAAAGCGTAAATGTTTACGTCATTGAAAATGTACGAAGAAAAAATATTTTCCCCAAAACTCGGTCGAAACTCGTTTCGATTCTCGTCGAGTGCTTCAGAGAAATTTAATAAAAACATCACCTGCGAGCTTTTTCCATATTATTAAAAGTATTTATGCGTATAGAGCGGCGTCGCGGCGGCCAAACATCCGGAAAATGACAATCTTGTATCCCCCTTCGGTGTTTTGTGGCGAGTTTTCGTCTTCATTTTTACTTTTTACTTTGTAGTTTCATGTTTGTTCTTTGTTATAATCATTTCCGTTTTATTCAGAGTTCCCGTTTCTGGCAACCAAACAATATTGATTGATTGTTTTTCTTTGACTTTAAATGAAATCATGGACTCATTTTGATTTCGCCTTAGGTCATTAACATCCTTCTCATCAGCCTCCTCAGCTTCTTAGGATTAAGTATCCGCATCCAGTTTACGTACACATCCGAAATCCAATCGGCCGCAACCCTAAGGGCTGAGCAACACGAAGCCAGCGAGGGGTGCAACAATGTGGCTCGTTTGATAAATTGCGTCATTGTCAGGAAACCTGCCTTCGTTGTGCGTCCGGACACGACACGCGGAGCTGTAGGCTGTGCAGGTGGGGTATTCGGTGTTTGTTTATGACATTGAATATTGTCTTTTAGGCTCTGTGCCTTAGGAAGTTTTTTTTTACATCAAATTGTTGTAGTCCACACTCCTTAAATAGTAAGCTTTTAGCATATATTAGCCCGTGTGGTGCCGGGTTTAGAATGTTGCCACTCCATGTCTTTCATTGGATGTCGTAAGAGACGACTAAGGGACTTAAGGCTGTGTAGTGCTGTTAGGCGATGGGTTTGCAACCTGTCACTAATACACTGGATAACATCTTAGCCTGGTTGTGCAAAATGTGGTCACAGAATTATCAACAAGTTTTTGGAGTTGTTGGTGAGTTTGTGGCTCTGCCTACCCCACTCTGGGAATGAAGGCGTGAGTTTATGTATGTAGCATATATATTATTTTAGTTTTACTATTCGTTTAGTTGATAGAGTCAGGGTTGTCCATAAGAATTTTAATATTCAAGATTGCGTGTATTTTAAGTGTATAACAATTAATAATGACGATTGATGTTGGATTTGCTCTATTTTGATAAATCGATGATTATCATTACATACCTACACTAAAGACAATATTTTAATAAAAATACAGGAAAACATCTAAAACATCTTCTAACAATAAGTACTCGCGTTCATCGCATAATATTCCAATTCTAGTTCCTCTTGTAATTGGTTGTTAGAGGTAATCGTAATTGAGTTGATCAATGGAATAGATTCTAATATGTTATTCATAGATTGATTAAAAGTAAATAAATAATGATGTTTACTGTAATACAATAGTACTTTTGTCTTTTGTTTATTTTTCTTGTGTATTTTCAAGGATAAATGAAAAGTTTGACGTCATCAGTTAATTTATATACTTGTTTTAAACTAAACAGCTACGTCTTTGCTATCTTTGAATTCTAGATTTGAAAAATTTATTCTTCGTAAGTTCAAACAGTCAGCATACCCTCCGAGTATGAAAAAGTAAGCGATCACTAATTTCGTGGATCTTAAGTAGGGTCTTGGTGGCATAATTGGTAATGCGCCTGCATCGGCCCGGATTGCCAGAGGAGATGTAGGTTCGAATCCTGCCTAAGACTGACGGAATTTTTTCGCTTTAATATAATATATTGTGAGTAAACTTTGTCAGGTCTTCCGATATCAGTAGGTGCATCATATCAACCGATAAGACAAACATTCACAAAGACAAAGTCTGTGACCTCGGGCAATCTTACTATTAATTAACTGTTCCTTTTATTTCTACCGTTCTGCAGCAATCTGCGGGTTCTAAGAAAATGTTATTGGAAATAAAATACAATATTTACCGTTGTTCTTTTTAATGGCAAACATTGAGCAGATTTTATTTCGCAAAATAAAATGAATTTGCTTCACTGGATTCAATAAAATCCTCATGGCGACTATTCACGATATAATACAAGTTTTAATCAAGTATTCATCAAAGGGAAGGTTAATTTTATACCTATGATAGCTTTAGTGTACATCTTATACCTACATACGTCGAAGGGATCGCTAGTTTGTTGTAAATATTGCGATGAAAGTGTTGATCAACATAAACAAGCTCAATTTAATAAACTTAATTGTTAATGATATGGCACACAACCTACCAGCTGTTTCACCATCCTGATAATGACAGGCGAAAAATTTCATTTTAGTGTACATGGCGCAACTTATATGAATTCAAATGATGTAAAAGCTTTTTAACTTTGCAATGAATACTGAATTGCCTTGGTTACCTATTGGTCTAAGAATCGAATAGGAGATGACCTTCGCCCAGCTGTTTATTCGAAAAAAAGTATTTTATATCAATTTTAATACGGTAAGAAGAATAGCGAATAGGTTGACTGAAAAATTCCAGTCCAGTACAGTACATAATAAAAACTTAAAAACTAAACAGCTGGGTAAAGGTCGTCTTCTATTTCGATCTCCTACTATATATCATTGTCAAGGTTGTGAAATAGGAGGATGGTGGTAATGGTTACTTTACGGTACAAATTCGTTGCCAACCTTAAATATAAATATGAGAGATGCCTTTAGTCTGTGGTAGTCAATAATCATAAAAAATACTTACTAGACACACTAGATACTTAGTAGCCTACATTCATAATCTTTTCCTAATTTTCTACTGCCAATTCATAAATAAACTCCTAATACAAATTTTATAGCCCTTACACCCCCGTTACGGAATAGGGACGCAACCTTTGTAGGTACACACCGCCTTAATAAGGGAAAACGGCAATCAGCTAAGGTTAACTCGATTTGCTTGCTTGTTCTCGGAACGTGGCCCTCTGATTGGCCTGTATCTTATTGATTCTATTGGCTCATTTCTGCTGCGTAAAGTTTATAAGTTTGATTAAAACATTTGCTAGTGCGGAGCTTGCCGTGGTTACTCTTTTGTTGGTGTTTTGTGCGACTGGTTCAGTTGCAAGATAGTTAATTGATTCTTGTTTAATGATTCATTTTACACAAGAAACGAGTTGGTTTGTTTTCTTTTCGTTAGTGAATGCGTTAGCTTGATGCAGGAAGCACAGGACTTATCATGGTGGAGATCTTTAGAGAAGAGAAGGACTACCTATGTCCGGCAGTAGAAGTGTTTTGGTTGGCATGATGATGATGAATTAGCGAAGTAAATAGAACTCTAGAAGTATGCTGATGACATAATGTTGCTCTCACACTACTAAATTCTACAAGTAATAAAAAATGTTGTCGTGATAGGAAAAAATTGTAACGTTACCTAACATTTTATAAACTCAGTGTGGGACCATCATATAGGGTTAAGCTATCGTGCTTGGATTTTTTTTCGTGTTTATGTCAAAAATGAATGCCTGTCATTGGATCCGCGTGGAACACAATAATTGAATAGTTAAATTTGAAAACAACCATAGTGCAAATTGATTTAATGGTTAATTTAGTCTTGGTTACTCATAGTCAAAGAAAAAATAATAATTCCTGAGTATAACAGTACCTAAACGAGATTGACGTGTACAAAATCACGGGCCAACATCAAAATCTGGATAATCATTACTTGCTCGCTGGCCAATGCATAGCGACAGCGTGGAAAGCATTTGATTTTAATCAGCTCGACCGCCAATACCGTTGATGGGGAGGCATACGATGGTGCGTGATGCGAGCCATTTCCAAATGAACCGATTGACCGAGCATGATCTAAATGGTATCATGTAACGTTAGTAACAGAGGCTGTTACTATCGTTCGGATAAATACTAATTATCATGTACCCTTAAATTGTAACGTGATTTTGAAGTAAGCTTGGTCCTTAGGGAGATCTTCTGATATTTGCTCTCATAATGATAGTTATCTGGCAACCTGCCAATCAATTTCCTCAATGAGGTATCCCATGGTTAGTTAACTGGAAAAATCCCTTAAAATGTTAACTTCAACTTCTGTTACATGTCACATATAGCATTAAGGCAATCATTATAATTATATTTAGTATGTAGGTATAATAATATGCTCTTGTTCTATCTTTTCATTTTCTGTTTCAGTCTCTAAAACTTCGTTCCTAATTTTATATTGATCAACTTGTCTTCTCTGCAAACAACCTCCTAAATAAGAACAGCACTTTTGTATTATAACAAATTTGACAGTATTAATCTGCCAGTTTTGCAATCACTACCGACCTCGAGCCATTCCGTAGCTGGAATGGCTTCCCTAATGCAACTGCAGGTAATTACCGAACTCACCTCAATTCGGATTCATATGCAGTCCGACCACTAACTTTGTTACACGGCCCGTGTACCGTCCACTGGAATGAGGCTTTGAAATCAAATTCAATTTTGTGGTGTCATATGTTGCTAACCTTTTGAGTCTCTATTCAGTGCAGTAAATATTAAATTTGAGATATGAAAATGACGAAGGAAGTTTCTAAAAATAATTCTCATTGAAGAACAAGCCATCGAAAGTACTAATTTTCTTTGTATTTAATATTTTTCCATCTTTACTTTTAAATCATTTCCGTGACTGATTGACTGCTTGACAGACAAACGTACAGTCTAAACTGCTGATACTAGAAGCTTGAAACCGACATCGTAGATATCTTCTAGTTCAAGCATAAAACTTATATAGTTCTAGACTGGGTCTATTTGCGTGGGATGGTCCTCTGATATGTATTATTTATCAACCGTCTCTCGTTATTACATTCGTTCACATTTCTATTAATTTGTCAATACTTAGTGTTTCTTGAAATATACTTGCCGTGTGATACATTATACGTACTGTATCATAAAATTAGACCTTTTCTTCTCATCGTTCGACTGTAAAACATTCGGAATGATTTTCATCATCGAGTCATTTCCCTGCATGAGAGTCCTTATGGATTTTAGTCACATTATTTCATATGTGTCCGTCTAGACCTATCATATTCTCTTTTTCCGAATCATTACACAAGCCGGTGTCACTGGACACGGGAAGCCAGGTAACTGCGGCGCGGCCCCAATCTCCCGCTTCGTTTGAACTATTTGCGTGTTAGTAGCAGTGGACGACTCTATAATAGGATTTGTGGAATTTGATAAATTTTGAAGCATTTGTATAATGAAATTTTGTATTATTCATTTTTCACTTAGGTATTCATTGGTTTAAGCAAATAGGACTTGCATTTTATTGGGATGCACATAACTCCGAATTGTTATAATCTTTTTTTTTTGGATATTGAATTTGATTTGAATAGTTATAACCTAACTTTACCTTTCTTTACCTAAGTTAAGCAAATTAATTATGCATTTAATATTAAATAGCTCCAACAATACAACATACCTTTCGGAATTTTTCGGTGTCCCCATTTCATTGACATTACGAATAGTCATCAATATTGAATATTAATTCATTCAATTTCTCATTATCATGAGAATAAAATATGATATAATCAACGTCAACAACATCAGTTTATAGAATATGATTACTTACTCCTAGTAATTGGTTCAGTATTATCAAGTTATTATCTGCCATTATCGGAATAACATACCTTTTCCCAATCACTTTCTTAACGTATATTTCTTCTATTTTTAGCAATAACTATAGTCAATTTATTTCCGTCGGTCTGTTTTTCCTCAACCGTCAAATAAGGTGGGAATTTACCCCTCTTTTGGTCGAAATTCCCCCGATTGTCGGGTAACTTGGCAATCGCCTATTCAAAGGAAAATTATTTCGCAAGCAATTATTGGGCTGGGGCGAGAACTGGGGACAGGAAGGGGTTGAAAAAGTTGCTGTTACTATGCGTTAAATGACGGGTTATAGAAGGGTAAACGGCTAGTAATCGTTTATTTCTAAGTATCAAGACAAAGGAACGTCGTAAAGTAATATGGTAGTTATAATTATGAGCATGATGAATATGCGTATTGTTCATCGCAAATGTTAATAAATTACCTATGATCTAAATATTACACCTATCACTTTCATCGTCATAACTTTTAACCGACATGCACTGAAAAAACATTAAAAAAAATATTACTTCTCAATCCTTATTATCTGTTACATCAGAAATGTATATAATATTTTTTACAAGCTTCGTGATGCATGTTTAGTGGGAACATCCTCAATGTGAAATTCAGTGGCAGCTATTTCATCAATCATGAATAATTTACAAAAATTACCTGACCTTACTTTTAAAATAACACGCAGGATCATAGTAACAAAGCCAATCTAAATTAAACACCCGATTTGCTAAAGTGTTTACCTTTATCTCTCTCGCAAGTCGCTTACAACAATCGACACCTCATACAATAGCTCCGGCACTTCTAGTAACTTTACCGAAATCCCTTCCACCCCTAGACCCACCCTCGGGGTTCAATTGCTTGATTAATACAAAGTCGTCTATTATTTTAATTGAGGTATCTGAGTTCTGCGATTTGTTACAATTTATCATTTTCCAGACGGGATGGCTTATTGAAGTTTTTGAGTGCAATTAAGTGTTTTTGACTTAACAATTTTGGAATGGTTTTGTACAATTCATGTTCTTGTCAAATTTCCAACAGACATTTTGAAAGATCCATTTTCAAATCTACCTGTCGGTAACTTAATCGAATCTTGCCTAAATCTTGATTATATCCGTATTGCTTATTGATTTTTGTAAGTTTTTTTAAGGTGTTTACATTACTAATATATATTTAGGTATATCTTTACACGTCAAAACTTAAGTAGGTATTGTAAAAACCGATTATTTCAGTTTTAACAACACTACCTTAGTATAAATATGCGTATTCTTTACTCTTTGTAATTTTTGGTTTGAGTAAACCTTGTTGCTTGATTTCTAAAAGGGCTAGAATACTATACTCACGACGTTTTTTTTTCAGTTTTTTTTTCTTCTTATGTCATCATCGCAAAATATATTGTAAATCATCAACTTAATAGCCCTATTAATTCTTACCATAAATAACTTATGTGTCGCATTCATTCCTTCAAATCCAATCAATCAGCCAAAGGTTCGTTGAACCTACAGAAAGCCCCCATTTCTACTTACAAAGAGAAACTTCACCTGTACATAAGTACACATCGATACTGGAAACAAAACACGACCGGCAAGTTTCCCAAAAAGAGTCGTAATGACGAGCAAAAATCCTTTTCATCTCAAAGTCCGGGCACAGGAAATGAAGACCGCAACTTGGGTCCAATTTGTACTCTTCTCCGATGCGAGAGGAAAGGGATACGGCGGTTTAGTAGGCCTTACAATAACAAAAATGCACGAGGGCCAGAAATCGTTTATGGTGTATGCTTCTAAATGTCGATGTGACAGTTGTGATTAAATAGAACTTGTAATTGAATCATTAAATTTAAAAAAGGTGTTAAATAATTGCTAATGAAAAAAAAGAAATTGCGACATCGGTCTACAGTTGACGGAGCAATCGCGTGAAATATATTTAAAAAAAACAGTCGAATTGAGAACCTCCTCTTCCTTTGAAGTTGGTTGACAAATACACTAAAAGCAAGAAGTTGCTGAGTATTCTATTTGAAGTTTTTGTCAAAGGTCAGGACATTAAAAAATAAAGCAACAAAAATAAAGCGTGTTCCATAAAATAAACTCACACGGCATACGTAGCTTCAATTAATTCTGTTTACTCAAAGACAAACGAAAGTAACCTGTTTTAAAATAATAGTTTCATTGGACATATTTCTGGTAGCCATGCTATTTACGTCTACTTCTTGTGTTTATTTAATAAGAATTACTGTCCAATTCAAAATTTATCGTAGATCTTTGGCGCGCCACGAAACTTTGGTCTCGAGGAAATTAACTAGCGGAATACTTTCACGAGATCATTCGTGTTGCCCCACACTGATTCACAGCCTCCTAAAGTTTTGTAGCCTTTTCTATGAGTTGGAAATGCTATTTCGTTGAAATAATATGCATCAAGGAGAGTGGTCCTTTAGAAACTTGATTGGCAACATTGAATGATTGCAAGGAGCTGGTATGAAAATTATTAATCATGTAATTATGTTTTTATTTTATTTTATGTAAGTGGTGGTAGGAGCTTATGCAGGGTCCATCTTTTTTGAATAGTTAAGTTTACCTAGTAAAACACTAGAATTCAAAACATGAAGTACATGAAATGAAAACGGATTATTTTATTGCTTATAAAACTGAATTTGAAACGGTTCAATTTGGCTCGAGTGTCAAACATGCACTAACATGTATATTTTCCGCACTGACAAGTCAACCAGTGTATGTTTGAACTCACAAAGCTGTTAATTATCACGATTGCGTCCCAGCTTTCTTCAGCTGTCTTCATATTTTTACTCCAAATTTATACTTATACTAACTTATGATAATATTATAAAATAAGACAATTATTTATGTCAATATGGATTTTTGATTAAAAACATTGCCTACCATTCCCCGTATATCATAACAAAAATCAACATTATACCACGGCAATTTGTTTTACATGATAAATGATGTTGTGAATCAGCTGTGAAAAACAGAATTAATTACCGGCGCAGGCGCACAGGTAGCGCGCGCAACACGTGCGCGGGAGACCGTGCGCAGCTCTGCGTAGTTCCGGTGAAGAGTATTTAATTGAATATAGAATAGAATAGAATAGAATAGAAATGGTTTATTCGGTGCCAAAATAAAATTAACATAAAAACAGCAAAAACATAATAAAAAAACTAAAAAGTAGAGAAATACATACAAACTTAAAGTACTTAATCTAAATTAGCACCGAAAAGGTTGCCACTCAGCATAGTGTCAGGGTTATTTGCCTTGACGCTGGTTTTCAGGGCCACCAGATTGAGTAGAGAGGAGAGCGCTCCCAATCCATCTTACTACTATTTATTAATTTAAAAGTAATACTTAAACTAAAATTGTTTTCCAGACTTCTGAATTATTGCGTGTATTTGAGTGTGTGTGTGTTTGTGTGTGTTTGTGTATGTGTGTGTGTGTGTGCGTGCGCGCATGTTAGTCTGTATGTTTACCTTATTTTTAAATAGTAAATAAATATTTTGTATGACAAAATATATGTATATATATATATATTAAAACACATGTTATGAATGTAGGACGTCTGCTAAAAGTTGGCTAATTGAATGTCTAGTAAATATTGTTTCAATTTATTTTTTAAGTTTGTAACGTTTTTAGAATTTCTGATTGGCGGTGGCAGATTATTCCAACATTTCGTGGCAGCGTAGCGAAAGCTGCCACGAAAAGCAGTCGTCCTGTGCTGGGTACCGATTAAGAGTGAGGCAAACCTCACCTGACGTTGTGATTGTTTAAGTTTTTCGTAAAGATAAGATGGCTCACCACTATTTATAATGCCAAAGATTAGAGCAGCTAGATGTAAGTTTCGTCGATTTGCCATATTTAACATCTTGTTAATATTTAAAAATGGAGTTATATGTGATCGACGGGGCACATCAAAACAAAATCGAACACAAGCATTTTGAATGCGTTGCACTAATCTACTGGTACGCCCTAGTAAACAACCTCCAAAAACCGAATCAGCATAGTTGAGTTTTGACAATATCAGTGACTCACACAGTTTGATACGCAAATCAACACTAATAAAGTCACGGACACGATATATTATTTTTAACCTATAAAAACAATTACGCATAATTTCTAACATGTGCTTCTCGAATCGAAGCCTGCCATCCATAATAACTCCCAAATTACGAGCTTCTGATACTTGTTTTAAAACATCACCCTTAATTGAAATTTGTGGATTATGAAGATGGATATCATTGATTTGTTTATTAGATCCGCACAAAAGGAATTTCGACTTATCAGAGTTCAAAACTAGATTATTAGCATCACACCAGTGGGCTATGTGGTTTAGATCTGAGTTAAGCCGATCTACGTTTTGGGTGGTATTATCAGGTTTAAATGATATATATAATTGAAGGTCATCTGCATACATGTGATATTTACAATATTTAATATTTTCTACTATGTCAGTACTATACAAAATAAAAAGTAACGGCCCCAGAATGGAGCCCTGCGGAACTCCTCTGTCTACCGTTGCGGTCGATGAATTTAATATTGTACCACTACCGTCGCGTACCTGGACAAACTGTTTGCGTCCGGTAACATAGCTCGCAAACCATTTTAACGCAAATGAGTCAAAACCATAATAGGATAATTTCGATAAAAGGAGTGTGCTGTTTATAGTATCAAAAGCTCGAGAGAAGTCTAGCAACACTAAAATAGTCCCCTCACCACCATCTTGAGCTGCGAGGATATCATCAACTACATCTAACAAGGCAGTAGTAGTGCTGTGAGACTTTCTAAATCCTGACTGTTTTTTTGGCAAAATATTATTGAGCTCAAGATAATGTGTAAGCTGGGAACAAACCACTTTTTCAAGGATTTTAGATAAAAAAGGTAAAATACTAATAGGGCGTAAATCTTTAAAGTTTTGAGGATTTTGATGTTTCGGTATAGGTTTAATAATAGCAGTTTTCCATAGTTCAGGAAAGACACCGGTGATAATAGATTTATTAAGTATGCTAGTTATTGCATGTAACGTGTAAGGGAGAGTAAGAAGAATCATTTTCAATGTTATGCCATCAATACCTTCAGCATTTGTGGTAATAGACTGAATTATCTTACACACCTCGGATTCGGTTACAGGTTTTAACGAAAAAATAGAGGAACTAAATCTATCAAACTCATACTTAGTCAAGTGTGAAATACTAACGTTATTATTTCCAGGAAGGTCAAGAAACTGTTGATTAATGCGGTCAGGATTACTTAAATGAAAGGGCAATTCTGGATCATTACGTTTAAAGTTGGCCACATCTTTTTTAATATTTTTCCACAACAAACTAGGGTATTTTATGTTATTATTAATGTGATGGTTGAAATATGCAGTTTTTTCCGAGTGAACTGCCGAAATTACAATATTCTTAAGTTCTTTGTAGTATTTTTTGTGAGCGTCAGATTGAGTTAACTTACTACGAGCGTGCGCACCATCTCTTAATTTCATCATTTCTTGAACATTGAAGGTTATCCAAGGGTAAGATTTATTTTTTAACAAAACAGTTTTTTTAGGCGCAAATTCATCAAACAACAGTAATATATATGAATTAAAAACCTTTACCATATCGTTGACACTATAACTTCCTAGGTTATCCCAGGGAATAGATTTAACTTGCGCATTAAATATATCAAAGTCAATATCATGCAGCGGTCTATATGAAATATGCTTTGGAGAAGGTTTACTCTTCTTGACATTAATTTTAAAGCTGAGAAACGCATGGCTACTGAGATCAGGTATATGATCGACGCACAAATTCTGAACTTCTAAATTAGTACATACTAGATCTATTAAAGTTTCGCTATGATCTGTAAAATGGGTTGGCTGGTCAACAAACTGTGTAAGATTCATACAACTTAAGAATTCAAACAGTTTTTTTGAGTGCAAATCGTGCGAGTTCAAAAGATTAACATTGAAGTCTCCTAACAGGATAGTATTATCAAATCTAGCAAAAGATGCCACTGACTCGCTAAGAGCGTCGACAAATGTATCTATAGCAAGCCATGGCGGGCGGTACGCTGTGCCTATGGCTAAACTGGTGCCATTCATGTTTAGACTAATCCACATTTGCTCGACAAGAGGCGCCATAGGATGGGTAATGAGTCGAGCAGAAATTCCATGCCTGATATAAAATCCTACACCACCTCCACGAGCACGAGCACCGGCCGGTCGAGGTACATGCCGCAGCCTATAGCCAGCAAGAGACGGGGCCCGCAACTCCTCGCCCTCCCGGAGCCAGGTCTCATTTATGGCCATGATGTCCACATCATGACGTAACATGGCAGCAACAAATTCATCATGCCTCGTACTTGAGGGCAGAGAGTACACACTACTGAGATACGAGTACAAGTTTATAATGCGCGGCCGATAAAAAATAATTCTGACACATTGCACAACCATGAAGTTTCTTCTCAATATGGATAATGTTAACAGCAGTCAAACAATGCTGTTATTACTATACTTTCACACGCAACAAATAATTTTAGCATTGTTTTACTCCTGTCAGCAATGTCAATAGTCAGAAACTTCAAGGTGTTGCAATGTGTCAGGACTGTGTGTATTAGTTTGTCACTCTTTCACTCTGCAACTGCTGGACGGATTCGAATGAAATTTGGAATGGAGATAGCTTATAACCTGGATTAACTCATAGGTTACATTACATTCCGTGAAATGTAATAATAAACGCGGGCGAAGTTGCAGATGGAAGCTAGATTATATAAAAAATACACTTATCCATCCGTTCTACGACTAATATTTATAAGGCGAAAGTATATTCGTTGTTTTTGTTTTACTTGTATTGGTTTAACTCCTCAACCGATCGATGTGAAATTTTGTACGGAGATGCTTCACAGCTAAGGGACGAGAAATAAAGGAGATGAATAGACGAGAAAAGAGACAAGGCTTTTTTCCGGAAAAAGCCGGTTTAAAGTTCCCGTGGGAAAAGCGATTAACGACTTATTCGCATATACTAACACAGTTAAAGCGGTTTAAAATTAATAATTTTTTTATAATTTAACTATATGGCATGTTTAAACATGCAGTGGAATAATTTGATGTATATTCATTTATAGAAAGTTACAATCATTTATAAGTTTATCTGTTTGTTTACCTGCCTATCATCTTTGTGACAGTCAGTTTCATCCATTTTTAATTTACTTAATAGACTGGTAACAAAATGTTCATTACAATAATCAATTTTGACGACTAACAATATTTTATTTTATTCTTTGCCATTCAACACAGATAATTAAGAATCGTCCATCCAAAATAATGCATCACATTTCCAATTACCAATCACATTATGGATTCCACCCACATGCCCTTTGCCGTGAATAATTATTTGAAATTTGCCTAATTACGCGTCCGCCATCTTTGATTAGTCTTACGCGTCGGCGCGCGCGCATGGCTCTACTTCAAAAAAACTCATTTGCACATTAACAGGAGGGACTAGGGGCCCTTTTCATAAAGCTTTAGGGTCAATATGAGGATATGTTGAATAAGGTTGTTTTGTTTAGGGTATTTGTTTAACTAGAAAGCAAAATGGACAGTTTTAAAAATGAAAAATTTCTGAAAGCCTGTGTTTACATAGGGCATAATTTTCCTCGAAAATTAGGTGCTTACCCGCCTAGTTTTTAGGGTTGGAAAAGCATTTGCATTTGCCTTGAGGAATGTTTCTTGATGCAAATGTTAATGAGTTTGACGACGCGTTTACTTACATTAGGTCGGTGACCGAATGCTTCGGCCACATTCGTCGTACCATGAAACTACTGTTTTGACTAGTCGGTGACTGAATTCGACCAAACCAAATAATGTAACCGCACTATCAGAGTGCTTTTCCCATTAGGATGGCTATAGTAGGGGATCCGAATAGGAGACGACCTTCACTCAGCTGTTTATTCGATAAAAAGTGTCTTATATCATATTTAATATGGTACGTAATATATGGCGAATAGGTTGACTGTTTTTTTTCAATTTTCAGTCCAGTACAGTACATAATTTAAAAAAAACTAGAATGAACTTTTTTTAAATTGCTATTGCTTGTTTAATAGACCAATTACATACTAATCGAAAGTATGAAGACTATAGAGTATGCAAACGTTACGTTGACATTTTTTTCCCATCATAACCATTGGGTAGGCAGGTAAGTCGGTACTAATAATTTGCACTAAACCTAATGTTTGCATATTCTATAGGCTTCATACATTCGATTAGTATGTAATATGGTTTATTAAACAAGCAACTTACACTTACTCTGACTGATTTAAGCCTTCAGTCAAAGTTGAAAAACCTTCCAAAGGTTAGCCATTACATAATTTCAAATAATACGGAACCCTTTGCAATAAAACTCATAATTGCCCATAAATATGACGTTAATTTGCATAAAGGCGATGTTACGCCATGCGTGGTGGCATTTTGAATCAATTTTGTTGCATCGCGCTCTGCATGGTTCGTTTAACATCGTAAATAACTACCTACGTGGATGACCAAGTTTTACAAGAAGATGGTGATATTTTATCGTTTCTAGAACAGTGAAAGTGAATGAGTGTTTGATTATGTATAGACATTTAGCTATTGTTTGAGACTTTACTTGCAAAAATGTCGTTTATACTCGTAATTTTATCTTTAGGAAACAAATATGTCTGAGGATAAACTTTGTTGGGACTCAAGTCACCTCTATCTGTACCAAGTTGAGCGATCTAGCTGTGAAAACGTTAAAAGCAAACAGGTAGGTAGGTTAGGTATCTTTACCTAGTGAAGTGACACAGTTAATTAGATCTATAATGTCGCCTTAAGTCGTGTGGTGTCACTTTTTACCTTAGCGAATTTGAAAGTGACAGATGTTATACTACCTATTGGGACATACGTGCTAACAAATGTTTCAATAACTCAACTAATATTTTCAATGTGACAGTGAGTTTGTCTACCTCTCTGTTAGATATGTTTTATGTTCACTGTCTGTTTTTTTTTTTTTTAACTTTACTAGTTCTTGTGTGTACAAGACGCTTTTAAATGATAACACACTGTGATGTTTCTCGCCGGACAGCTGTTTCACACAATATTACTTTTATGTTGGTTGTCCGGCAGCATGAGCATGACATGCTCGCTTAAAGGTCTTTGCTTACGGCGGCGTCGTTGATCGGGTCGCCACTTTCCCGAACACATGTCATGGTTGAGAGAGGCGATGGCTGAGATACGCGTCATACTCGTGAACGGGTGCTGTTTGTGGGGTCCGATCTGTTCACGTATGCAAGGACTTTTTGTTAAATTAATCATTCTACCTAGTTATGGCTTTTGACGTAGAGACCTCGTCGTGTTGTTCTCATAGTCTTTATTATTAGTTTAAGGTTTATTGACCTTACATTTGTAATAATTTTATTTTTGCTAGTTTTAAGAATTTATTGTTTATTACTTTATTACCTTATTATTACTTAATGTAACTTACTTTTAAGTATTATTTTGTTATTATTATTGAAAAAATGACCTTCTGCTGGAGTTTCTTGCGGCGCTTCTTCTCCGCAATGATGGTCTTGTCCGAAGCGCTGGTAGATTCACTCATGTTACCGACGTGTAAAAGAGCCCTCATGTGGCCTATTTACTGAATAAATATTTTGAATTTTGAATTTTGAATTTTGATACGATTTTTCGTCTTT
This sequence comes from Acleris cristana, assembly GCA_948252455.1. Taxonomy (NCBI): domain Eukaryota; kingdom Metazoa; phylum Arthropoda; class Insecta; order Lepidoptera; family Tortricidae; genus Acleris; species Acleris cristana. Next base: position 1,838,056 of record OX411785.1, read on the forward strand.
GAAATTTTTAACATTCTTTGAATGATATTTGGTGTGGAGATACAGTTTTTTTGACTGCATTTTCTGAATTAGGTACTAAAATAACAACATTATTAATTACTTCTACGTGGTTAAAGACTTTAGCAAAACCTAGTAATTACTATTATATGTTTTCCGTATCAGACAAACGGACGCTGTTACGCAATAATGTTTCAATCCACAAATATTTAGCAATAAAGTGTCAACCCTCAATACAATCGTCGTGGGTTGACATTTTATTGCAAAATAATTGTGGGATGACACATTTTTGCGTAACAGCATCCTTGCTTGGATTACTTGCTGTACCAACAAAAGAAAGTCCCTCTCTAACTTCGCCGCAGATATTCTTTCCATTTCCTCAAAAAGGAATCAAAGCACATAAAAAAGCATTTGACGTTGTTGTTTGAAAAATCCCACGGTATTTCTGCAAGGGAAACCTTTATTCAGTTTGCAAGTTTTCCCTCTTTAGCATGAATTCCTTTTTTTCCCGCTGCAAAGAGAAATGCACCCGAGTAAAAATAAAGTTGGCCTCAGGTAATTAGGGGGGTTTTCTTTGGGAACAGTGCACGCGTAGCAACTTTTAGCGTACACTGCCGAGCAATTAAATAGGTTCGGTGGAGCGAGACGTAGTCGGGAAATGTTGGGTATTGTATAACGATTTCATGGTATCAAATAAAACTCTATATTTGATAATTTGTTACATAGATTTCTGTCTTCGGTTCATTCATTTTGGGGTACCTATTATTTTATCGAAACACCTTTCAACGAACGTGTCACGACGCAGAATTTTCATTTCATCGAAAGGAATTTCTCTCCGCTTGAGTTAATTTTTGTTGCTAGTCACAATTCTAGCCTAACCTAACCTATGTGATTGATGTGTAATAATCATAGTTTCACCAGAAAATAGCGTTCGATGAAATGAAATTAGATGAAATTGTACAATCGATGAAATGTAATTCGATAAAAAGATGGGGGACCTTCATTTTGTTATCTTCGATAAGCCCAGTACATTTTTCCTTTTTTTTTAATGTCACAGAGAAGACAAACTAGGACGCAGGCCATGAGTAATAGACCTTAAGACGAGGAAATTTATCTTGAGATTGCGTCGCCAACCCTAAGCACTAAGATGGAATGCCTCTACGTAAATGATTTCTTACTCGCACATCGAAACACAAAATTCCAACAATGCTGGTAGATGATTCTCAAACAACTCGTTCTTGAACCGGCGAGTTAAAGTTGTTCCGTCAGAGCATAGAAACAACATTAAAGGGTGTGCATTCTCAGCTTTCCCGCTTTACCCGTCGAGTGAGCCCGCTCGAATAACTTCAATCACTCAATCGACAATTACACTGAAAAAAAAAAATTGGTCGCTTCTAACAAGATTGTGATTGTTGTGCATATGCGTCTTGAATCCATACGAGCCTAACAAGACGATAGACGCATCAACTAAGATGTTAGTTGAATCGCTAAAGAACTTGCTGTTTTTACTGTAAGTTTTGTTTGATATAACTAATATCATGAATAGTGTATTCATTTTATGTCAACTAAGAGAAAACCTCACTTGGTTAGCTCACATTTTTTTTGCGTGTAGGCAGAAATAAAAAACAGGGGACAGTTTCACAAATTGACCTAGTCCAAGTCTATACTCTGGCTTGTTCTATGGGTATTAGAGAGCGATTAATTTATTTATACATACTTTACGTAAAAAACATCCAAAACGCAGGAACAAATACTCGTACTCATCACACAAATATCAACCGTTACCGGGATTTGAGCTCAGGAACGCTAGCTTCGAAGGCAGAGTCTCTACCAACTAGGCTAACTCAGTATGGCGGCAGGATAATGGGTAAGATTGTTGTAGTGACCCACAAGAACTACTCATACTCTACGCTGCTCAAACTCCTAGTTGAGTTAATTATCACGTGTACCTTTTCCACGGCCGCCAGTGCCCGGTTTTTTCCCGTATCTTACGCGTAGCGGTAACGAGCCGAAAGTTCTCCCTCGTTAAACGTCGGCTGTAACTAGTTCTTTCGGGTTCTCGAACGCTTGTGATACGTCATCGTCCACAGTTTAGCGGTGTCTCGCCCACAGAACAGAAAAAACAGTAGAAGTGTCAAGTGGGCGTGTAAGGTGTGGCACGGTTATGCGGAGTTCCGCATAACCTACCATACTTTTGCCGCGATCGCTTATTTCGATATTTCAATATTTCGATATTTCTAAAATAGGAAATAAATCCAGAAGCATGCCTTATAATATTGTACTATTTTGGAATGTAAAATATAGCCGCACCAAAAACATTTTCCATGGTGGCGTGCTGTTTTTATGATAGTTTGAGTATTGGCGACAACAGGTCTGATACTAAGCGAAGCTCATGCCACTTCCACTGTTTTTTCTATTCCGTGGTCTCGCCGATAGATGAAAAAGTTTTAACACGCGATGGGGGGTAATTCAATTCAATTCAATTCAAATTGTCCGAAAATCATTTTTCTCTGAGCCCATTAACTTTTCAAAATGTTTAAAGAGATAAAACAAGAAGAACCTGTAGGTAAGGTTAGGTTAGTTTTATAACAATCCAGGTAAATTAAACGGTTTCAGAGAAAAAGGATTTTCGGACAAATGAAAACTTCGGACAAACGAAATAGCGGACAAAAGTTTTTCGACACATCAATAGGTAACCCTTGGTTGTTTTGTTTACATTTTTTAAGTACATAAACAAACATAAATATGGGCTAACCCAGAGGACTAAGACTAATCTTGAGAATTTTAGTGTCAATGGTCTCAGAGCCCATTGACCGTAAGCTGGCTTGTGTATGCGCATGGCACATGCATTGCCTTGTCAAAGTCATTAAAAAAAAAGCTTTAACGTCGTCTATGCATTTCAATAGTAATGAACTGTTGTTAAATTTAAACGCCGCACTTTATCATAAAGACCACATACATAATTATTTGACTTTATAATGAAAATAATCAGTAATCACACTTAGCATAACAAGTCAAATTGTAGTGTACCTATACTTCTTCTAATACTACCAGTAGTTAGCCACGAGCAGAGGCCTTACTACCTATATTTCCCCCCCCTAATTCCGTATCCCCGAGGATCCTGCTCATGTCCGAACTTAAAAAATGCATCTACCTAAACAACTCTGCCTCCGAGTTCTATAAAGATCAGAATCGGATCGACAATACTCAAGTAATCTTCGAACACATAAAAATAATAACAAATATACAAATGCTCTCAAAAAAAGTGTCACTTCGTCCGGTCGATTGAACTTCGAACTCTGACTGACTTCTCCTACTCAAGTTTTTTTTTTGGCAAATTTCGATGTTTTAGATGTTCATTAAAATAATAGTCCATATACGAGTATGTACGCATAGCTTAGTTTACCTCAAAGTGGGTGTGAATTGTGGCCCGGCCGCGGTGCCAAATTGCCCTGTTTACAACGATGTGGCCAGCAAACCAATGCGATTGGAAAGTGATAACGAAGCCCAAAATGGCTTTTCAATTTGGCAATTTCTACGATTTTTCCGCAGTTGTATAAGATAAGGACATAATAACGCATTGTGCCTTTTTGAACGGTGTCAAATCTACAGATCCTTTTTTTAGGATTCCATACTGAAAGGGATTTAGGGTCCGTCTTTCTATCAGTGGGTTGTATATCATGAACCGTAATAGATAGATAGTTGATCTGTTTACAGAGTTTGTATTACTTACTAGATTCTGCCAAGAGACGGAGGAGTCTGCAATGCTTTACATATCTTCTGGTAATTAGACCACTTATAAACGAAAGACGCATCTACCTAGGGCGACACGTGTACAGACAGAAGAGATACAAGGATACAACACCTCACTGGGCTTTGGTTGGGCTAAACAAAGTGAAATAAACGCCTTGAATTGGCTTTACTTTATTTGTTAATATAAATTTCTAATGAAATTCAATCTAAATTTGATTTATTCAGCAGTTATTAGATTTCAATTGAAATTTGAGATCGTTTTAATTACTTGTAGCTTTACGAAAGAGTTTCAAGCGATTCTGCGTTCAAACCCAAAAATATGCCCAAACTAAACTAAATATACTCAACTAAATTATGTCTGTGTACTAGAAACACTAAAGGATGATTCTCTTAGGGTGCGGCTCCACTGAGGCGGAGATGAGCGGAGTGGAGCGGAGCTGTGCCAATATTAACCTAACGTGCACAAGGCGCGCTCGACGTGACCGCATGCGCCTTCTATTGGTTAATATTGGCACAGCTCCGCTCCACTTGTCTCCGCCTCAGTGGAGCCGCACCCTTAAACAACTAACTTCAATTATTCGTGTAATAATTAGCCCGTCAGAGCATCTAAGTAATATTGTAACACGAAAGTAACCTTGTCTGTTTGCTACGCTTTCAAGGCTGAACCGCTAAACCGATTTCGATGTAATTTGTTATGGAGACAGCTCAAAACTAGAGAAAGGACATAGAGTACTTTAGCTAGCAGTAGGTAGCTAACCCTGGGTGCCTGCAAGCGCTGGTCAACTTTCATTTGCCGGTTGATACTTCGTAAAGGAATTGAAAGAAGAACTGTTTAAGAGATAGCTTTAAAAGTAGTTATCGCCGTTATATCAGGCATTTTTATCAAAAAGCAGTACATTGCTATTTATCAAAATAATTTTGGAATATTTTTGATCCTTGGAATTTTTGGAGATGTGTGATTAATGTTTAGCTTTACAAGTTACGAGAGTTTGAAGAGCTTCTACGTCATTATAAACTATCGAACTATACTTGACTAATGAACGCTGAGTACTAGAACACTGATTAGCTATCACGCGCCACTACATCGTAGCTATAGAAGTTAGAACTATCTCGAACATTGTTGGATAGTTCGCAGTTGCAAAACAACGCTTGTTCGAAGTTCGGTTATTGTTGTGAGGTTTTTGTTCGAGTTGGGTATTGGGGAGAATATAACTCGTACATGTATGGCGTGGAGAGAATTAAGTTGACAGTTAATAGTGTCCCAGTACTCCCAATTATTGATGATGGAGTAACTAATCGACTTAACTGTCGTTCCCACAGTCAAACTGTTACTCCAGTTTTGTGGGGCTATGCCTAATTGTTAGTTTTTAATTAAAATTGTACTTATTAAATAAATAAATAAATAATAAATAAAAAAAACTCGTAATGAAAAAGGTACATCACGTATAGAGTATAACTAGACTTATACCGTTTTTCACTGGAACATCTCATGACTTGTATCCGTTTTTACTAGGGCCACATAAATAGAAAAACATTCAGGTTGACATGTAAATGTAACAAGGCCATAGTTCCTATTAAAATAGGTCCTTGTTACTTTTGTAATTAGAGTTTACACAAGAATAATGACCAATTAAAGAAGGATTAGTAATCGAAACGAACCTAAGAGAAGCGCTTTAATCCTGATATGGTAGGTTAGCCGTTAGACATCAATTTAATAACATGTAAGTAGTTCAATAGGTACCACGTTCGTCGTCTCTACTCACTACACCGTACACCATTGCCCTTCTATGAACGTATCAGGCTTGGAAGGTGATTAGTATTAAAATGTTGGTCGGTGACGGAACGGCCTAGTGGGCATAGTCTCATAGTTTTCAATACAACGTTTTTTTTTGTCTGACACTTTCCTATTACGGTCATGGTGTGATACGGTGTAGTGGGTAGAGACCTTTAGTGGTGATTGATTCAGTTTTCAACATTTCTGATTTAATATGGGACTTGACAGAAGCGCGTGGAGCTAACTCCATATTATGTGCTTCTGTATAGTCCATTAGAGAAAATACTCTTTTACCGAACAGTAGTTGTCTCCACGTGTGATATCCATGGACTTATTTCTCTAATAAGTCCATGGGATTGTCTATAAATAGCTTGACATTGGCGAAATACACGTTAACAGGAGTGAAAGCCATTAATTAAAATTAGAATTAGATTTAATATGACTTTGAGCTTCTGATGAAAATGAAATGCGTCCAAACAAGAATGTGACAAAAAAGCAATCAATATTAATGATCACTTTGAGAAAATTAAATGCGCAATTGAAAACAGACTACAATACTTTGCACCATTTTAATCCTATGTCACCAAGACAAAAAATGAATCCATCGACGAGTTAATTTGCGATGGACAATTGGACAACGCTTAGGTTAAGGATGCGAGGATTAGCGCGGTAAGAACTAAGCGCCGACCATTTCTCCGTCGATTGAGCGCGCCGCTACGTGAGAATTCTCACGACCGGCGCGCTGTCCACTGCTGCCGACATTTCTTGAGACAAAAACACGAATAGTTTTTAAACCAAATCAAATCAAGTATGGGCGGTGGTGAATACTTTCCATCAGGTAACCCGTGTGCTAGTTTATGTCCCTGCGTATTATAAAAAATAATAATCATTTGTTGCCTATCACATAATTATAATACGTGAATTGTAAGTAGGAATGCACGTGACGCTTTCCAAGGGCATAACAACATGATGTTTTGAAAATTTGCATCTGTATTACATTTTTTTTTAGAGTGGATTTGATCGACTTAAGTTTAAAGACTTATTTGTTTTATACTCTTGCGATATTCAAACATACTTACAACGGTGTACAATAACGGTGTTGGATTGAGAAAATACATGCTACACACACATACATGCTATACACTGTAAAAATAATATTTTTCAGTGCGGAAGTGCACACATACAATTTTAATATTTTTCATCGTCATCTTCATTTTTAAACTTCATTGATGCTAGGTATACGTAATGCTCTAGTTCTTCGTCATTATTTCTGTCTAGTATAAAGAAGTCCTTTTTTTACCTTGTATTATTCCAAAAGTTATTGTCACGCTAATTATGATTTGATGCAGATATAATATTGCATTGTGCATATATCCTTAAAATTATTGACAATAAGTAGGCCTAGCCAACTTGATTTTAATAATATCTTAGAACTTATAACTGTGGAAATTTTTCAACATTTATGAAATTGACACAATACATTTTGACGTCAGTACTCGTATATTTTTTCTGAATCTAATTTGTCTAGGCTAGCGTAACTTGTGTCGGTAGCAGTGGAGCGCCGCAATCCAATCCGTCGATCGTTAGCGATCTGAAAGAGTCCTGCGCTAGATTGGACGGTGCATCGGCCCCGTGGGAAACCACCGCTACCTAGTCTAGATATTTTTAAAAGCTATGAAAACCGGTCACTGACCATACAATTTCGCTAGCACAGTGATCCGAATTCGTTGCTCTTGAGTCTAGATAGATTTAAGATATAGCCTATTGAAGTGTACTAGGGAATAATCAGCCTTCTGCGTCGACTTCCGTATGGAATTTCTCTATGGGTTAAGGAAAGAGTGGGAGGAGTAAGTTCAGTGTCTATAATTAGCTCCTTTTTCCAGTATTAAAAGCCACGTGTATTTTATAAGTCACAAAATATTAACAACTGACACTAATCATAGGTACAGTAAAGGACTTTAAATGTTATGCCACTATGAAACCCTGTCATAATGACAGCCTCAAATCACATGAAAGAAATTACGCCAAAATTAATGATTAACGTTATGCGACAGGGTTCCGTCGTGGCATAACAATTAAAGTCTTTGACTGTACATACAAAATAAAGATGAAAAGTAATACTGCGATGGGAAACCTTATGGGTACCTGTGGTGTATAACCTAATAATTATGTTTTTAAACTTGCTTTTGAAGAAATATCTGTATTTAGTGTTCTTATTCTGAGAACTTCAATAGTTTCGGTTAGACTAACAATACTGGAAAAAAAATGGTCGCTTCTACCAAGACTTTGATTGTTGTGCATAAGAGTCTTGATTCCATACGAGCCTCACAAGACATTGATACGTCAACTAAGATATTAGTTGAATTGCTCTGCTGTTAACCTCAGCTTTGGTTGATAAACTAATATCATAACTATTGTATTATTAACTCGCTAGCCTATTGGTAGCGACCCTGCCTACAAAACTAGCGGTCCTAGGTTCAAATCCCGGTAAGGGCAGATATTTGTGTGATGAGCGCTAATATATAAGTATTTATATCGTTGTCTATTACCCATAGTACAAGCCTAGAGCTTAGTTTGGGACTAGGGCAATTTATGTGAGATCGTCCCTTATTATTTCTTTATTTAATTTTAAATCAACTAAGAAAAAATGTCTCACGGTTGAATCACATTTTTTTTAGTGGATAAACGACTTCTACACGGACAAATTCGTGAGCAGCTAGTTATATTAATAAGACTTACTGCCGCACTCAGAGACGTCAATTAAATTTAATGCTTGTTTAGTGACGTGTTGTCTTATACTATTGCAATAGCAAAGAAAGTGACAGGAGCAACTTTAATCAAGCATTATATAAAATTGACGTCTCTGAGTGCGGCAGTTACCTAGTGCAACATCTGTCTTAAGCTGCAACCGACCTCTACAGCTGTTCCTTTAACTCTTAAGCCCAATAGAAGTTTGTTGGCTTGGACCGCACTCGCTGTTCCCTGTGCAATCCCTGATGAAGTGCTTGTGAACTGATTGAGTTGCATAATAGATGCTTACGTGTTAAAATAGATGGGGTTGTGAGTGTGTAAATAGACGAGTTGTTAATGCAAATATGGGGATTAATTTGGTGAACGAAATTTGGAGTGTTTCTCTAAACAATGTAATTGAAATGTATGTTAAAGTTGTTTTTTGGTTTTTTAGTGTCTATTGGGGTAAAGGATCAAGGGGGTGAAGGGGGCAGGATAATCTAGTAATCGATTTTAAACCATTTTTATAGCGCCGTGTTAAGGTCGAGATAATTACGGAATACTATCAAACAAATGGTAAAATAAAAAAAAACATCCTAGATCGTTTGTTTAACAATAGCGGCCTGCACACGTAAAGTTCGGACCCCGGGAAATCTTCGTTCCGAACCGTACATTTTTTACTATTTTACTATTACAGTTGCATTTACACGTACGGTTCGGAACGAAGATTGAAGAATGAATATTTATTGCACAAAGCACAATATGAATAAAAATGTCGGACTTTATGCTTTAAAGCATTCTCCACTATGAGATAATGCTCCCACCTAAATTATTTTATACATAGTAAATCAAAAAACAGCTCTATTAATATTAAAGCAGTCTTATTGAACCTCCTTGCCTTTTATATAAAATTAATCACACACTTCATTAACTCATTATTTTTTTACCGCTCATTTGTCCAAGCCAAACCCAACATAAAGGCATAGCACCTTCGTTGGGGGCCAATCACGGAGGGTCCGAAAACGCATTCTCATCTAAACCATGTCGATATCCATTAGTGATCGACCCCCATGCCCGTAATGACGCACGCTGAAATTCTCTATTAGTGGACTTTTGTTGGCATTGCGCCGGAGTCTCCCTGTGGGGGTCACACGTCCGCTTTTTTTGTGGTGGCCTTTGTTAATTTAATGAGTCATATGTGTTTATACACTGCCGAAATGTTATTTATTATTTATTTATTATAAGCCTTCTTTCAGACACGAATATATTATTTTCTTAGTTATTCATATAGTATTCTTTTGTTCCATTTTTGTGTGTCTGTTTGTCAGGTGGCAAAGGCCTCCTCCAATCTTCTCCATTCTGGCCTTTCTATGGCCACTCTACCCCATGTTGTTCCCGCGACTTGTCTGACGTCGTCATCCCACCTTCTTTGTGGTCTGCCTCTCTTTCTTTTCCCATCCCTTATGTGATTATTTTACTCCATTTATCCTTTCCTCTGATCATGTGGCCTGCCCATTTCCACTTTTGTCTCCTTATTTTCAAAGTTACGTCCTGTACCTTAGTCTTGCTTCTGATGCTGTTATTCCTTACTTTGTCTTTTCTTTTGATCCCTGTCATACTCCTCCGCCGAAATGTACAATAGGTTATTTTTTAGTTTTTTTTTTATACATTTAGATACTTTTAACCGCAATTTCACCTTTTGTATTAAGTAATTATTTTAACATAAAGAATCCATAGTGATCAATCCATATTTATATTAATGCAAAAAAAATATTGTGTGCAATAAAGAGTTTTACATACATACAGAACAATAAAAAAAGATTAAATCAGGTGTACTAAACTACTCACACATTCAAACTTTTAAAACAATCATGTAACACATTTCAAAATAAATTACATGTGTATAAGTAACTACGCGTTGTTGGACCAGAAGTTAACTGAACCAATGGTTCAAATTCAACAATCGAATAGAAATTGTGACACATTTGGTTCAGATTTAACAAATGGTTACGATTTTCAACTATTAAGGCGAGTTGTTTGATGATAAGTTAACTGAACTAAAGGTTAAAATTCAAAAATCGAATGATCATTGTGACACATTTGGTTCAGATTTAACAAATGGTTACGATTTTTAACTATTAGTATTATATAACTACTGATCAAACAACGGGCCTAAAAAGTCAACAACTTGAGGTCTTTTTTCAAACGACTTAAACCGGCCAAAATTTCAAGCCGATCTTAAAATAGAAACAAAATTCAAAATTTAATAACATTCTAATTCTTATGTTTTAACAATACCTATCTATTTCCCTTAAAACGGCAATTAGTATCCCGTTACAATGGCTTATGCATTTCGTGTTCCTAAAGTAAATCGTATGTGTAACATAATTCCTAATTCAATTGCGAACTTATTTGATATCTACTTAGGGTTGAATCTTCTTTGACTGTAAAATTGCGTTTGCGCCCTTTCTGAGGTAGAATTTCTAGAGTAAAGGGCGATATCGTATCAAATATCCCAATCGCCTAAACAACAATGAATCAAAGGCTGATCGATGCTCGAAATGCGGGTATTGTTGATATCGTAATGGGGAATGATAAAATAACGATACCATCTCACTGTGTCTGATGGAATCACTGAGGCTCTATTGACATTTGAATATTATGAGGATTTGTGGAATGTTTTCGTTTTAAAGTGGTATAGCATAATTGAAAAGCTCTATGGAGCCTTGTTACCAGGTGATCTCTGTACTCGTTTGCCTTCTCAATGTTTTTGTATGGTTTTAAATTCAGCGTCTAATAATGTATCACTATTAGTAATCTTACTACTCCTACTATATTATCTCACCTTATCTTATTATTTTCCTGCTATTCTAACTAAATATATTATAAACGCGAAAGCTTGTATGTATGGATATATGGATGTTTGTTACTCTTTTACACTGCAACCGCTGGACGGATTTGGATGAAATTTGAAATGGAGATAGCCCATATAGTCCATATACTCTGGATTAACACATAGATATGCTTAATTTCATCCCGGAAAATTTTAAAGTTATTCGGTAACGATATTCGAAATCTATGCGAATATACATTTAGTATTATAAATGCGAAAGTTTGGATGTTTGTCCCTCAATCACGCCAGAACTGCTAAACGGATTTGAATGAAATTATGCATAGATGGCTACTATTCATCCCTAAAATTTAAAAGTTTTCAAGGGCATAACAATTCGCAAAGAGAAGCTACTTGGTAATAACCTACCTGATATTACTATCTCAGCATCTATGTTTTCCATTAACATAACATAACATAAACTCACGCCTTCATTCCCAGAGTGGGGTAGGCAGAGCCACAGACTCACCAACAACTCCAAAAACTTGTTGATAATTCTGTGACCACATTTTACACAACCAGGCTAAGATGTTATCCAATGTATTAGTGACAGGTTGCAAACCCATCGCCTAACAGCACTACACAGCCTTTAGTCCCTTAGTCGTCTCTTACGACATCCACGGGAAGACATGGAGTGGCAACATTCTAAACCCGGCACCACACGGGGTTTTCCATTAAAAAGTGAAAAAGTGAAGAGTTTGTTTGAACGTCCAAAACTAATTATTTTTCCTCTCCATTGTTCAGGGTCGTGAGAAACGTGACGCCTCCCTCAACGAGCTGCGAGAGCACATCGTGAACAGCTACATCCCGCGCGAGAGGCAGTTCATGGTGCTCTTCCCTGAAGGAGGCTTCCTGCACAAGAGGAAGGAGGTCAGCCAGAGGTGAGATCATGAACATACAAAGCAACTGTACTAACTATCAGAGGACAATGTCACACCAATTGACCTAGTCCCTAACTAAGCTCTAGGCTTGTACAAATGAATTCTTAAATACATAGAAAACATCCATGACCCAGGAACAAATATTCGTGCTCATCACAAATATCTGCCCTTTCCGAGATTTGATCCCAGGATAGCTAGCTTCGTTGGTAGGGTCACTACTAACTAGGCCAACGCATCGTCGTCGTCAGGTTGACTGTACCTTTTGCATTGTGCAGGACCAAGTAGCAGAATTGGACTATTGTGTTCCTGTGAAGATAAGACAGTGGGTGAAGATGTGATCGAGGAGTCAATTCCTCCTAGACAAAATATTGTGATTATACTGATCTTAATCGAGATGACGGGCATGTCGATTAAACAGATGAACTTCATGTCAAGCTTAACTTAAGACGGGCATTTTACTCAAGATGCATTTCATAAATTAATCTTCAGAATTGCCAACGCTTTACCAACCCAGATACTATAAAGGACAAATTACTTATAGAGATTATACCTACGAGTATATGCATAGATGTGTAGGTAACGACTATCGTTAGGGGGCAAACTTGAAATTCGCGTTTGTCGCAAAAGTTTGTCCCCAGTGGCATTCCAATAGTTATTTATTAATTAAAGGGCTTGTTAGCTATGTCCTTGGTGAAACTGAACCGTTATTTAGGTCAATCCTCTCATTTATAACGCTTATCGTTTGCAGTGTAGTACCTAATAGGTGAGCACTTCAGGACTGTAATCTGAAGAGTTTAGTCTTTTTAATACGAATGTTATCTGTTATCCAGACCGGAACAAAACCTAGGCTTTATGCCAAGGTCTTTCATTTATCCATTCCTTTATTGCACATTTGGTGCAACAGATACTTTAAATGTACAAAAATTGAAATCAATATAGTTTGGCCTAATGTACTAATGTCTTTAAATATATTGTCTACTCGGGCAAAACGTTAACCCGTCATTAAAATATTTACAGCTTCGAAAATAGGATACGACATGTAAATCTTGTAATCCATCAATAGTTGTAATGAGTTTCTAAAATTGGTTTCGACCGTTAAAATTAAAAATGAAAAATTATTATGCAGTAAATAGGCCACATGAGGGCTCTTTTATACGTCGGTAACATACGAGTAGAGTGAATCTACCAGCGCTTCGGACAAGACCATCATTGCGGAGAAGAAACTCCAGCAAAAGGTCATTTTTTCAATCATTATGATATGGACCCAGACTCCGAAATAAATCATTTTATTATTATTATAAAAACATAATAATACTTAAAAGTAAATTACATTAAGTAAAGGTAATAAAGTAATAAAGAAATAAATAATAAATTCTTAAAACTAGCAAAAATAAAATTATTACAAATGTAAGGTCGGTAAACTTTAAACTAAAAATAAGTTAAGAGATGAAAGGGCTTTGTGCAGGATCCGTCCGCTATTATCGTATCCCTTGACCTACTGCCAAGCAGCAGTGTTGGTTGGCATTGTTGTCTTTCGGTCTGTGGACAAGAAAACCGCTGAAATTACTAGCATAGAGGCTTTCCTTATCAGTCCTTAGGGTTGGTACTATTTGCAGTCTTAGGATTGAAGTCTTGAGATTGCAAATGTCTATAGATCTACAGGTGACCTGTGTGCTTGTCTGCTGGTCTTTTGCGACTCTAGTTTCTTATTTATTTTTGTACCTTGTCATGGAGTTTTAAATTTCCTTTATACCTACAGTAATAATTTTAATGTGTTGCTTAATCGAATTGATGCCATCCAGGTTTGCCGAGAAGAATAACTTGCCCAAGCTGGAATTCGTGTCGCTCCCTCGCGCTGGAGCCATGAAGGTGATCATGGAAGAGATTGGACCTCAAAGCAATATGGGCGCAAGCACCTCCGACGATGTCGGTAGGAAAGGTAGACCAAATAAAAGACATGCACACTATACACAAGCTTATGATTGATTGCATGAAGTACTAAATTAACCAAACGATGTTAAATACTTAACAGATGATTAGGGCGTTGACAGCTTTCAAAATGTATGAACTAACAGTCGATTAACATAGATTAAATTTAACATCGTTTGGTAAAATTGGTACCTACTAAGGGACGTATTATTAAACTAATTTCTGCTGTAATGCTTTACTCAAGATGCGTTACAAATGACAGTTTTCTATCAATCAATCATTTGTTTGCTAATAGACACTAGGGATGTTACGAATGTCATATTTTTCACATTCGCGAATGCGAATGCGAATGCGAATGTTCAAAGTGCGAATGTGCGAATGCGAATGCGAATGCGAATGTTAAGGAATTACATTTTAAAAAAAACTTTAACCAACTTAAGTCGTTTAAATTAAAAAAAAACAACTAATCAATTCTTATACTGTATTGTTATACTCGTAGTTAAGTAATTTAATACTTAGTCGAAGTTTAAAAAATGCATGTTATACAACACAATACAAATAGGTACTCTTCATTGAACACCGGAAAAAAACAAAACATAAAACAGTACATTTATCAAAATATTCATTTATCATATTTTTTTTCGTTTATTTATTACACATATATCAAGAAAAGCAATTGTGCCGCCTTTTCTCCCATGAGGCGATTTCTAAGGAGCTCGTATTATAAGGCCGGCTGCACTGAACAATTGTTCAATAGAGCTTTGATTTGAAAGCTTATAGTGTCTCCATCATGACATGATCTGCACACATTCGCATTCGCTAAACATTCGCATCAATTATTGCGAATGCGAATGTCGATGCGAATGTTTAAAATGATGCGAATCATTCGCATATGCGAATGCGAATGCGAATGTTCGTAACATCCCTAATAGACACTAGGCCTAAAACTGGAAAACTCGTCTCTAAACAATGCAAGCGGCAAATCGTGTAACAGTTGAGGTGACAATGTTATCATAGGGTTTTGACCCAGCAAAATACGGATATGCCTGTCGCCATTCCGAAATTTGAACTGGAAGTACGCTATACCGGAAAAGTTGCCATACCAATATTTTCGTTGTACGTTTAGTAAATCGTTGTTCCAGTACCCTAAAAAAGGTCCGATTATTATTGTTTTTTGATATATTGTAAAGGACCATAGTCATGATAACTCTATTTCGTTTAAGCCATCTTGGAAAAACAGTCACTTTTTTCTGTTTTTTGCCTTTATTGTCGTTAAAGTTCATTCTAGTGCTGATCATGGTTCTGCAATATTGTGGAATACAAAATCTGCTAAAACTTTTGGGTTTAAAGATTTTTTCCAGAACTCTTGACGAAGATATGGAATCGTTTATGGAAAATTGCAACTTTTTTCTAGTTTTAGTGGTAAGGAACAATTATGTAAAACCAAGATTGGCATGTAAAATAACATTCTACTTAAAGCAAGATAGAAATATGAACAAAATTAAGAAAACCTCTTGCAACAATTATAGGAATTAAAAATATGCATATAAATTTTATATCACTAGTAATGTCCAGCCTGGTCAAACATTTTACCAAACTATTCTTCCAATTTGTAAAAAGGCCTTGTCAATAAAAATAATTGTGTTTGACGTTTAATTTGACGTATCTTATGACGAATATCTCAGTCAAGATAAGTTTGTTAATACGGCTTTTAGCCGTAAGTTAAGAAATTTATAATGCTTTAACAGAAAAACGTCTTTCAGAAATTGAAGTTGGTAAAATGACACAATTGTACTTTTGGGCATAAGAACGGATACAGTTATAATAATCCATCTTTACCCAATTGCATTATTAATGTTTAATTTCTGTTTGCATCTGGCTTGCATCTTAAACGCCTTTGGATTCGAATGGGTGGTACTTTCATTTATAAGCCAATTACAGTACTCCCAGCTTCTTCATAGCTTTCGGCTAGCTTTTGCTATCAGCCTTGCACTTGCAACTGACAGTATATTTGTGTTTCATAGAAGAACGAAGATTGCCGATCGCTATTAAGAAACTGGTTGTACTGTACACTATTTTGTTTCATCCACAGCTACAATAAATTCCATTTGAAAAAACACCTGTATGATTTTAGATAACAACTCCTCTCCAGAAGGCCCATCTAAGCTCATCCACAAAACCAGCGCATACCTTGAATGGGTCCTCGATGTCACCGTAGCCTACCCAGACCGGATACCCCTGCATCTTCAGGATGTCGTCTGCGGCATCAGACCGCCCTGCAACGTTCACTTGCATTACAGGCTCTATCCTATCAATGAGGTGAGATTGTTTTATTTTACTACGATATTTTTCCACTTTTCTTTTCACCACTACTCTCAGATTTTAGCGTCGATATTTTTGAAATATGACTTTTGTGATATCGTCTTCAGGTAATTATGTAACAGTGTAACTGTATATACTGGGGCCCATTTTTGTCCATTTTATTATGAGCCAAATTTTGTTCTTTAATGTATGTTGGTTGACCCAAACTTGTTGAAATATTTTCTGCACCATGATTCGATATTTTTTCTTGATTCACAGGTTCCATCCGACGATGTGGGTATGACTAAGTGGTTGTACGATAGATTCATCGAGAAGAACCAGATGCTAGAAGATTTCTACAAGACCGGACATTTCCCGCCCAAAAATGACACCGAGCCAGCAGTCCGGCAAGTGAGACAGGACACCCTGCAGTTTTTTATACTACACACTTTCTTCCTAACATCCACTTATATGCAATATAGGTTTATCACAATAATGTTGAGTTGGATATGGTAATACAAACTTCTTTAGGGCTTTTCAAGTCGCCACATTTGGTCCATTCGTTTGCCCGGTTGAGAATGCAGCTGTGAGTTAGAGTGAGATAAGATTATTGCGTTTCCTTTTCACTCTCAGCTGGAAAGACGGGACTTGGGTGTGTCGGCTAAAATAAGGATTTGATTGTGTATTTTTGAATTTGTTTGCTGTGTGAATTCGGTTACAATGGAGTTGTTTTGAGCCTTGAAAAATTGTTCTGTTGTAAAATAAATCTGATTCGTGTTTTGTGCCCACTGAAAAAAAAAACCCTCCTATCCTATGATATGATATATCGAGAGTAGGCTAGCTACAGATTTTGCTTGAACATTTATTTTCTTTTGTGCACAAATAATATTTATCTGTAGTGCCCTCAATTGCTTTTGAATTCATCAAGTAACACTATTAACTCTTGAAAGGACTCAAATAAACTCGATTTAATCCAAAACAAATGAAGACACAAACTAAGTTTGTGGCTTAATTGCGTGACAAATTACCGAGTTTGCTGTATGGTGTATAAATAGCTTTGAAATACCTGTTTACGTTTCGTAAGGATGACCATTGTGACTATTGACAAATATTAAAGTTAAACTTTTGTTGATAAAGGCAGTAAATATTGTAAATGCGTGCAAGTGGTATTTTTTGCACAATATAGCTAAAATATTGTTTGTGCATCCAGTCTAATACCTCATTGGACATCATGCAGATTTTAAATTAAAAACTATGTTGCGCGCATTTTTAATTCCAAAACGCCGTATTCATTGTTTTTTATGAACATAAAATGGTCATCTTTTACACAAAAATTTGCTAGGAATTAAAACGACTGCTTTTTTAACTGCCTCTTTAGTTTACATTTGGAAACTTTGTACTTTGAGGCAATATAAGATAATTCCTTTTTAAAATGAACAATAAAATAAAACTTATCGTTTTCAATAACGCCCAGTCTAATATTTTTTTTAGTTTAAAATACTAACACAAAAATATATATCAAATAAATTATAAACAAGTATAAGTCCTTTTGATTCGAAGCAGGCTTTCGCAAACGGTATTTCATGTCTGTTCCTATTTTATTATAATGCGTTCCCAGCTGTTGTCTGTTTTATGTTTTGTTTTTGATATTCTCTATCTACAGGGAGAATATAAATCTGTATAAAAATATAACCTGAGATTAAGAGTTGGAGAAAATTAATGTTAAATTTCGGATGTCAGAATTAAGTCTTCACTTTCATCATCTGGTTTTTCATTTTTTACATTTTCATCCATGTTAAACTCTTTTTCGTCCCATTTCTCAACAGCTGAAAATGCATGGCGGAAGTACATCTTATTTTAATTGTTAACTATATAAGTACTTTTGTATGATTGTGCGATTATCTTGTAATTTTTTTTTTAGTTTTATATCCTTACAACGTTACCTCGTGTTAACCTAACCAGATATATTGAGAGTTACGTCGTGTGGAAAAAGCATAAATTTAGATTAAAAACGCCTTAAGGCGTAAACAGTCCTTTTTGTCGTTAAACTGCTCTCATATCTGGTCAGGCTTTAGATTATTTGTGCCGTAGGCATGTTACTCGTTTGCTTCGTCACATGCTGACGTGTTGTCTCTTTCAGCTCGATAGTGTTGAACAGAGACGTGTGAGCGTTTATCGCATATGGCAACTTAGCGAGTGTTATTTTACTAAAGTAATCAAAGTGTGCTGTGACATACAAGTCAATATGTTAGTAAACTTTTTAGTATAAGACTTGCGCTTTACGCTGAACCAAATTCAAGTAAGCGTATGTATTAAAAAAAGGATTCCTGAATTTTGATACGTTTGTAGACGTACTTCGAAATCCAGTGTGACAATAAGATATACAAAAATAGCTATCTTTATAAAAACAGTGAAATATGTCAATGTAGTAAGAGTCAGTCAAGATTGAAATTTAATACAAAAGTAACACATGTCACAATAAATCGCTGTTTCACTTATAACATATCAAACACTATTTTGTGTGAAGTGTTGAATTGCACGATGTTTGTTTTAGTGATAAAGCTTCTGTATTATGACGGATCTACGCTATAACATGTAGCAAATAATGGCTATACGACATGTTGCAATAGTGCAGACTGACCTTAAGAGCTAACCTTAAGAAACAGCAATGTGTTTTCTCAGGTTTATCGATATTTGAAATGTATTATGAATTATATCAATTAAATATACTACGTTGACATATCTCTTGGAAATATAACTTTCCCTCTTCCACGCTTTATAATCTGTTTCACCTTCGATTTTAATGTTTAATCAGAATTCCAACGCTTGTTCGAATTTTTATTTTTATTATCGATTTTTATAATATGATCCTCGAAGTCGACCCGTGTTGCGAATTCTTAATAAACTCCTTTGGTAACGGCGTTTGGTAAAAAAGCATAATAGGTTTAAACTACATGGCTGAAATTCACTCAAAATGTTAATTATATTGTATGACTCTTAAACGTAGTTGAATAAAGAACAAGTATAGAGTTTAATTCTTATTCAAATAAAGAATGTCGCATTGTATAAGCTTTATTTTTGAAGTGGCGCCATCTTGTTGAGAGACAGAGTTTCAAACAAAATATTGTCTCTTATTACATTCTTAGTCACAAAATGCTTAGTTTAAAATTTAAGCAAGTATAAGACAAAGTAACTAGCTTATTTACGCATTTATTGTCTAAGTTTGAGGGTTTATTTTTAATAAGCTCGTTCGGAGATAATACTTTTTAAAATTGAAGGCGACGCGGTTACTTATTCGCGAGGCATGCGCAGTGACGTCTACAGACGTCTATCAAGTGTGGATAATTGACGTCTTATCACAGTGTGAACAACAAAACCATACAATTTATTTTGCAGAAGTTCACCTTTCTCACGTTTTTGAATACTTAATTTATTTTTATCATAATAAAACGTTGTCAGGAATTTAAAATTATTTATAAATTTTCTTAGATTCAGATGAAGTTGGATTTTTTACCCTAAGCACCATATTCTTTTACCAAACACAGTTTCCAACCAGTGCCTATATTTTACAGTATGGGATATTGTAACGGGTTCTATATAGGTGTTTAACCTGAATTGGTTTTGTCATCAAATATATTAATGCGGTTAAACCAAAAGTTTACAATATTGCATAGTCAATGTCGAATATAGGCCTATACATAAAAGTAAACTTCTTCATGGTTAAATAAAATTAAGTCACTATAAAAATAAGTTTATAGTAACATAAATGTAAGGGCCACTTTACTGTCTTTTACGTATGAAACAATAGTTAAACAGACTTTATGTTCTTCAGGTTGCCTTTTAGGGTTGGTTTTAAAATAACTTTAATGGTTTTAAATTTCTTTTACTTGTCTTTTACATGCCCAAAAAGCATCTCGGGCATAAGTTTTGGGCTTTTTCTAAGATTCGGTAGTACAAATTGCTCTACTCGACAATACATAGTATTGAATTCTTGCCCAATCAAGCATTATATTATAATAGTAAACAATATTTTTTTTCATCTAAACCAACCCAAAGCAACTCTTACAAAAACATTGTAGTCTTTTAAAATTCTTCTTACTGTCGTTAACGTCAGAAGACATAAGTCTTTTTCGTTGTAAAAATATGCCAAAAGAATTTTTGCCGTAAGTGCCTAGGCTTATTATACTGGTGTATCGAGGGCTTATCAAAATTGTACATTTATAAAAAAATATGTAAATACACTAAATTACTAAATGTTAATGTGTGTAATGATAAGTAAAATATAACCTTAAAAATTGGGGTTTGATGCTATTAGACATATTGGTTACATTGCGTGACAGGCATCATTCTACGTCCTTTAGACACTTAAAAGGGTGTAATGTATATTAATGTCAATGGTCGCCCCAATTTTGAGTAATATCCTTGCCTTTTGTATTTTACTTTGGCAATGTATGATACTATTAGATACCTACACTTTGAAATTGCATTGTACCAGTATAATAATGAAAAAAGATGGACTATGGTGGTCGGTTACATTTAGGCATAGGTTATTTCTATAGTCATGATGATGATTATGAAAATTAAATGATCATAACACTGAATGATCCAGAATAATAAAAACAACTGCCACCATAAGATCCCTTTTAAAAATATCCTTTTCAATATTTTAGGTCGATTTTAATAATTGTAGATTTTGTATGGATTTCATAATAAATACAGCGTTTAAGAAATATTTCAAATAGCGACATTGTTATATTTTAGACCAAGTTCCTTTAATCCAAAAGTGTGCCTTTCTGTAACGAAATATTATCTTATTAATTCAGATAATTTTACCCACGTGATACGCTTACAAAGTAATATTTTTAGTGAAGTATGAGTTTTTCCTATCCATTTTAAATAGTGTTTTATAACCACCATAACGCACCGTGCCACTTATTTTTACATTGCACAATTGCGTTAATTTACGTTAAATAGTCAGGTGTGCCGTCATTAATTAAAAAAGATGTTGCCAGATTATGCACTTCAAAGACTAATCAATTTTTGTTGGAATTTTGAGTTTAGACAGTAAAAAACACTTTTTAATTAATGCGTTTTACAAACGCTAGTACCTATAAAATGGCACACTACATAAAGTGGATTCGCTGTAATGTATTATATCAAATATTTCTTGTTTAACTGCAGTTTTAAACTGTTTTTTTAATGAAACAAAAGTATATATCATAAGCACATTAAATCTTAGCGGGAAAGTCACTGTCCTAATACATACCAACCTTTGTTTTTAATTTAAATCCATGTAACAATAATAATTTAAAAGGCAAAAGAACATTCCTGATACTGGATTATTATTGGACTCGTCCTTTTTTACGAAATTTACGAGGCACTAAAATATTTTGTGCTTGATGTCTGCTACTCTATCAACTTAGTGGCATAATTATGATGTGTTGTGTCTTTAAAAAACTTATCTACTTATTTATCTTAATGACTTTAAAATATCGGGTTTTTTTTTTCATTCAAATGGACATATTCAGTCTTATAAAGATTACTTGGACAGTATTTTAGTGTCGTGTCCCTTACGATATGTGAAAATGTTGTAAGTGACTGTTGGTTGCTCTGTAATCAACGCATAAATTTAGCCTAAGGTTTTTTCTTCTTTTAGTTAATGAAATAATAAGTTAGTTTTAGGACGAGTGCTATTTTCAAGAAATGAAAAAAGTCAAATGAATGGTTCTTACAACATTGATTTTTTATCGTGTAAACCTAGCCTAAGCCTAAGGTGACAAGGTCTCTTAGCTCTTTGTTGTATGTTGATCGTTGTTGTTTTTTTCTTAGTTCGCTTTGTTAGATTAGTTAAGGTTATTAATTTGTGATGCTTTGTGCGTATGTGTGATTTTAGGTAAGAAAAAAACATTTTTTGCTGCTCATTTTTGGACACTGTATTTTTTCAAAATAGTCACGGGGTGACAGGGATATTGTATTACAATACGAGTGATGTAACGCGTGTCCAACTAACGTTTGTATCTGAGGCGCATAATGTAAGCACCTTGTTCTTAATTTCGACTTTATTAATAATGGCAAAGAAGTGTTAGTGCGATGCGTTAAACTAGGACTTACGTTATTATGTTTTAGGTACAAATCTAAACTCAATGTCTGTAAGATTACATACAGGAGATTTAATTTGCTAAGTACAAGTGAATTTTGTTTGTTGGCCATAAAGTGTTTTGAAATAGGTTTTTTTTTTAATTTAGGGCGCTTTGTAACTTTGTAATTACCCTGTACAAACATGTAAAAAAAATGACAATAAGAAATACACATAAAATTTATTTAAACTATAAAACTGTTTACCTTACTGATCGATTACAATTACTTTGGTAAAAAAGTGTAACTGAAAAATACTTAACTGTTTTTTTTGTTCATGCTTCGTACAGGATTACAATACGTGTGAGCTTGCTTTATTTCGCTGTAAATATGTATACGGGCGTTGTTCCACAATTTATCCACAAATAAAGCACGATATTGGCATAAGTTGTTTAATTTGTAAAACATGAATTACCCTCATAATTTTTAATTAATAACGAATTTCAGGTACCCTAATAAGGCTGCGTTTATCGCGTGAAAAACTTTAATAAGGGCATCCGTCACCGTCTGACACGTACGTAAGTACGAGAGTGACGGATGCTTTATCCACATTTGACGCGCGATATAGACGCAGCCATATTAGGCCCGCAGAGCTAATAAGTAATAACTCTTAAACGCCATAATCAACTAAGAACTGTCAGCATCAAAACTAGCTAAGCAGTGTAACATGCTCAAAATCTAAGACACGACGTATTGTCTTGAAAATAGTGTCGAGTGCAGATCATTTTGAGCTCTTTGGTTGCGTAGCTACTTCTGCTGCTGACTGAACAACGTCCATAATCCTAGCTAAGAACAACAAACATAAAATAAGCTATGGCGTCGCACATCAGTATCCACGAACGCGCGCCCTGCTAGACAAAAAATAACGTTACACAGGCACCCGTCAATGTACGTAATATTAAGCAGTGTCCAGGAATTGTAGATTAATACCGCTTTAGTGGAAGTCAAATTTAACCCATTATAGGCCAGCAGTGACGTTTGGCACTTTATGTCGTGGTTAGAGTTTGTGCTTTATTGTTCTATACTTATATTAAAATCCACAAATAATTTAAATCATAGGGAACCTGCATGGATTTTTTAAATCGCATTGCTTAGCAAAATATAAAAAGCCCTAAAAGAGATCACCAAAAGTGAAATTAAAATTAAAATCGGCCGAGAATTACGGATGATACAAGCATTTTAAACTGCTAATTAGACAGAGACATTTGATATGCACTGTGACGTCATGTAACAGGTCGGCCATATAAACTTCATCTTCAATTCTGTTTTGAAACAAAGAGATAGGAACAAATCGGTGTTGGATTATATATTGGTTATTTCTATAGCTACAAAAAAAAAATTTTTTTTCATACGTTATATGAATCGGCTTTTATTGAAGATTTGAATATAGGGTATTCAACGTATAATGGGTTAACTCACTTCAACATGTGCGCCTAGAGTCACACCCAAAAAAAACACCCTTGACCGTCCTTATGCGACGGCCACATAGAGTTTTTGACAGGTAACGGTGGACCCACACATGTATGAACCCCCGTTAAGGGGTTCGCCCATGGCTAATTGAATGTCGATGACGTGCCGTGACGAGTGGGGTTCCGTAGACAGTCTGCATTTTTGTTTATAGTAAGTACAGTCACCAGCAATAATATATTATTCTACATTGGGCGCAAAAATATCTGACACGCTCTTATATCTCTACTAATAAAGACTTGTCAGATATTTTGGCGCCCGATGTTGGATAATATATTATTGCTGGTGACTGTACTTATTACGAGTGGTTTTTTTTGTCAGAGAATAACAATTAAGGTTGTTTTGGTTAAGAGCATTATTTAGCAAAGCTATCATTAAAAATCCTTAAGTGTTTTTTTTAAATCGGTTAATGTACTATCAGCCCAATGGAACCCTGACCCACCATAGAACGGTGTCACAGTGACGTTATAAAACAATTTGTTTGACACTTCTTACGACTTAAATCATAACATCACGGCAAAGAATCGTACACTGGCTCAGCATAATGCTGAGGTGTTAAACACCTGCAGCGGTGATTTTCAGCCAGCTCCGAGTGTGACAGACGGACGGTATGCTAAACGAACAAATAATTTCCAGGATAAAAAGTATCCCTTCTTTTTAGGGCTATAAACTATCTCTGTACCTTTCACTTCCATCGTTCCGCATTGCACACAATATAAATGCGAAAGCATGTGAATGTGTAAGTTAGTGTGTTTGTGCATTCACATTGAAACGGCTGAAAGGATTTGGATGAAATTTATAATGAAAATAAATCAACTCGTAGTCTACCAACGCGTCAATGAGGACGAAGTCGTGGGCAGAAGCTAGTTTAAAAATAAGTAAGGATTTCTTACCACTGGAATAATTTCATCCTACAGAACCCTTCCTCAATTTGAGCGGCTAATATCCCAATATTCTCCCGTCTCATGGTTAACATGATTATGCACGGGGTCCATATGTCTCCGCCGCCCAAAGGGTGCAAGCCCTCACCATTTACCTAACGTTAAAGGGTGTTTCCTGTTTCTACTCAAAATTTAAATGTCACTGTCTGTGTCCTAGTGAAAAAGGGTACAAGTCGAGTTAACTCGTGCTAAAAAAGGGTATATACGTGAACGGAGTATACTAGACTTAAACCCTTTTTCACTTGATCTTCAGAAGACTTATACCGTTTTTCACTAGGACCCCAGGGTCGCCTCTATCGCTATGGATAAGTGTGGATCAAATATCCGTAATTTTTAACCTAAATAATAGTCACAAAGTAGGTAAGTGTTATAGTTACATTGATGTAAAGCGTGAAAAGCGGCTGTACGAAAATCCAACAGGTTTTACCCAGATGATTTTTAAGGTTATAATAATTAAATCAACTTTTTACATACCTAGCAGGACCATCAAGTCTACTGTACTATTTCTAAGTTATTTTACAAATACACGTAGGTTTGTATTATTTATTATTTTACAAATAGTAAAAATATCACGAAAAATCTTCATGACAATGGAAAAAAATGCATCAAAAATTATCCAATTTAAAAAAAACTAGACAAACAGAAACAATAATTAAAAAAAACACCCTTGCAACGTTAGGTTGAATATAGCGACACCCACATTGCACCACGCAGCCTGTATCTTCGACAACATAAGCAATATTTGACGCCCCCTGACGTGTATTAAGTTGACAGTGTTCATTTCTCAAATTCTTCATACATACTCGTAAATATAGTCGACTTGGGATTATTTTCAGTTTCAATTTCGAGTCAGGCAAATAAACTTGCGTGTTTTAGAGTGATCTTAAAAATGTTACTACTTTTTGGACTCCGTATCTTAAGGATAAAAATGAGACACTACAGGGTGATTGCGTATTCGATACATTCCTTTGACGGGGCATAGTAGCGCTGAATTATAGCAAAAAAGGTCAGTGTCCTGTGCGAAATTCAGTAGATTTTCTAAACATAGTAGCGTACATAGTACGCAAATGATGAAGCAACTAGTACTTAATGACATCTGTGTAGTAATGTAGCATTATTTTCCAGTGATCGCCTTTTAACTTATTTTTCCAGATAAAAGGAATTTTCGGTCAAGACATGACCTTTTTGCTGCCAAAGAGCTCTAATAATATGGCACTTAATGTAAAAAAATGCAATGTTATCACATTTACAAAAAACAAAACACCTATAACGTACAATTATACTATTGACAACTCTACTCTTCAGTTTTTAAGTTTGATTGTTTGTGAGTGTGTTCAAGGAAATGTGAAAT
This sequence comes from Acleris cristana, assembly GCA_948252455.1. Classification (NCBI taxonomy): domain Eukaryota; kingdom Metazoa; phylum Arthropoda; class Insecta; order Lepidoptera; family Tortricidae; genus Acleris; species Acleris cristana. The sequence goes on from OX411785.1 coordinate 1,864,205, forward strand.
CATTGATAAGTACCTATATGTAACAAAAAAAATACTCAATAATTTAATATATTATTAATATCTTCTGATGAAACAGGTTTACGACACCTGCTTCTTTGTTTATCGAATTTCTAATGCTAAAAAAATTATAGGAGGTGCATCGATGAACTGTTATATTTGTTTAAAGTTATTAACAATAACATCGATTCAGATCTTGGAAATTTTGGAATCCGGGCGTATAAGCCGCGTCGCCAACCCACTCTGTTCTCTATTCCATTGGCTTCAAATAATGTATCCCATCATAGCCCCCTAACACGTACTATGTGCTCATCCTTCAACAAACTATGCACACATGTTGATATTTTTCATTCGAACTTTAATCCTTATAAAAAGGCTGTTACTGAATTGTTACTTAAACTAGAATAAGTTCTTGCATGCTCTCACCAACTTATATTATACCTACTAAGCGAGTGTTACTGTAAAAAACCTAATTTATATTTTATTACGTGCCTATCAAATAAATAAATAAATAAATAAATAAATAAATAAATAAATAAATAAATAAATAAAATAATGCCCCTCTATAAGAAATGTATCACCCTATATACTCTTAACTGAACCCAACTGAGTAAGATACACGAAACTCGCCATTATTGCCGGAGATTCGTTTATGAACAAACACGCTGTGTATGCACCTTCTAGCATTATATTTCGCCCTTATGTTTTCATACGCTAAGGACTTGCCTCTACAATATTAAAGTAACTTCAGGGTAAAAATGCTCAGAATATTTGTTAGTATTTTGCTATTTAGCTCGTTAATTTATTTAATATACTTATGAAGATATGTAAATAAGTGTGACGAACTTTGTTTTGTAGGTACTCATACAATTTTGACAACGTTAAATTTTTAACAGTTTGTTTATGAATCATTTGTCAATGCATCGGCTATTTTTTAGAACGTCCAGTATTCTAAAGTTAGTCTTGCCCTAAATCTAAGCATTTAAAAAACTACGTTATGGAAAAAAGCCTTTTTTTTAATATTACATAAACTACCTAAGTTTCCTTTCTTCCCCAGCTGTACGTACGTAAGCACTAAGTCCCTACCCAGACATATTGGATACTCGAGCTGAAGCAAATTATATTGGAACGGGTATAAACAGTCTCGAGATATTATTATAACAGGTACTTTCGTACTTTATGGAACAAGCACTCACAGGAATAAGTAAAAAGTAACAACGTTTTGCAGCAATCTTCAATTTTCTTCTGGAATGTTTTAGTGGTTCTTACGATTATCATTGAGCTTAAGAAAATACTTATTATCAAATAAAAAAGAGATGTTTTCCTTTGTTTGAGTGAAAGTTTGTTAATTTACTTAGTTCAAATCTTGTTTTTATTTTTTACTAGAGGACGCCCGCGACTCCGTACGCGTAGAGTTAGTTTCCCGCTACTCCCCCCATTTCTTCCCATTGGGGGTCGATTTTCGGAAAATCCATTCTTAGTTCTCACTTACATCATGAAAGGAACCCCTGTACCAAATTTCAAGTTTCTAAGTACAGTAGTTTCGGCTGTGCGTTGAATTGAGTGAGTCAGGTTTGCCTTTTATATATATATAGTATATTTATTTAGGTACATAAAACAGACAGCAATCGAATTTGAAAAAGAAGAATAGACAGATAGATGTTATAACCTAGAGTACAGTCCAAAACAATATGTACACAGCATGGTCAGTGGCATAAATTAAAAATAACTAGAAGACACTATTAAAGCTAACTGTTCCGCTTAACAATCGAGGTAACAAACATCTTAAAAATATGAAATTTAGACCTTAACACATCAAAATCACGATTGACAGCAACCTGAGGGCTTATTGTCTAACGCACTCGCAATCGCAACCGGCTTCAAAGTGGAGCAATTGTTTTCATTTTGTATGCAGACAAGCCTTCCATTTTCAAAATGAAAACGATCGTGATTGCGAGTGCGTTAGACAATAAGCCCTCAGTTCATTATACTCTCTACACATGCGAACAACGGAACGTGACCTTAAATAAAATGAAAGCCGATAGGTGTTTATACCTTGTACAGTCAGCATCAAAAGTAGCTAAGCAGAATAACCTGCTCAAAATGATCTAGACACGACGTATTCTCTTGACAATAGAGTCGAGTGCTTCGTTTTGACCTCTTCGGTTGCGTAGCTACTTCCGCTGCTGACTGTACATATAAATGTATGGATCGGAAAACATTTCATTTTTCATCGCCGCGGCCTCGTCACATTTGCATGACATATTATTCAAACAAACTCGAATATTCGCGAAACGTACGTGTCACCCAACAAATGGGCATAAGTCAGAAGCGAGCAAGGTTATTAAAGGTAGTATTGTCATATTCAGACCTCGAAATATACGGGGCAAAATTAAATGACAGCTAGGGATCGCCTACATCGATAAACTCATTTATCGATGCTTTTCCTTTTACTAGTGATTGCTCCAAGTTTTGTTTTCAAGTCTCCAAAAATGAAACAAAAAAGCAACATAATTCTGGTTATTCTTTGTTTTAAAAGGATTTTTGAATCTACACTCATTATCATCATATTTTTTTCCTCATTGTGTATTACTATCCCATTTACTATTGTTAAAATAAACGATTAGAATTTGTTCCAAATTTTTGGGCGTTAAACTTCTTCGTCTCGAATGTGGACTTATGTTGAAGTAGAAGGGGGAAAAAAAAGTACACACGTAAAAATAATTCTGGGGGCGATCACTAGTAATAAAGCATCGATTATTGAGTTTATCGATTTAGGCAATCCCTAGGTGTCATTTAATTTTGCCCCGTATATTCCGAGGTCAGGTCATATTATTTGAAAATGAATTAAAATAATTTAAGCTACGCTGTGAATGCGTTAAAAACAAACAACTATTAGGTAGGTATGGAAATGACAGCCTAGTACTGGAAGGTCAAAATCAAAGTAGTATGTACGAGTATTATATTTAATTTCGACGTCACATAATCATCACCCATCATCATCTTAGCCTGTTTGTGCAAAATGTGGTTACAGTTAACGACAAGTTTTTCGAGTTGTTGGTAATTCTGTAGCTCTGCCTACCCCACTCTGGGAATGAAGGCGTGAAGCTATGTATGTATGTATAATCACCTATGGCAACATTCTGATACAATAGTATTTTTTACCAAAAATTCTTTTGTATAAGTACCTACCTATTGTTTAATTTTGTTTTCTGTGTTGCAATAAGGTTTGATAAGTCGTGTCGGTCAATTCAAAAGGGGCAATAATTTACTGGAAATTGTTTGATTATTTATATTTTCTGAGAAATTATAAAACACTAGAGGACGCCCGCGACTTCGTACGCGTAGAATTAGTTTCCCGCTACTCCCCCCATTTCTCCCCGTTGGGGGTCGATTTTCGGAAAATCCTTTCTTAGTGCTCACTTACATCATGAAAGGAACCGATGGACCAAATTTCAAGTTTCTAGGTACTTTCGGCTGTGCGTTGATATGTCAGTCAGTCAGTTTTGCCTTTTATATATATAGATATATAAAATCATCTATATAGATGACTTGCCCTTCTATTATGTAGATTCTTGGCATTGTCTTTTGTGACTTTGTGGCAGTGACTTTTTCCTCTTCCGCTTGTCACTTCCTCCATCCCTCAGGGATTTCCTGATAAGTTCCGAATGTAGGTCCATGGAAATCGCAAACAAACAAACATACGTGCCCCGGAATGTCGGGTACAAGATTGTTTGTCCCGGCAAATCTGTTTTGTATAAAGAGTTCATGTACGTGAGGGGAAACACGTTTGTTGAGCGGTTCAAAAACAAAAGGCGATTATAAAACCTGACAGACTCCAGGCGGAAGCGATATAGCAGTTATATACCAGCGTTCCGCCTTTGTACCGGCCAGAAACTTCTCGTACCGTAAAACTACACAACTATGGTCCTAGCCTGGAACAATAGTCCAATTTTCCTCCTTATATTATTCTAAAATATGATACGTTACTGCTATTATTGCTGGGTATATGATTTTTTTGGCCTAAAATCGATTGATCTAAACTCTAGCTATAGCTAATAGTAGGAGATCCGAATAGGAGACGATTTGCACCGGGCTGCTTATTCGATCAAAAGTATTTTATATCAAATTTGATACGCTAAATAATATGTGGCGAATAGGTTGCCTGAAAAATTTCAGTCCAGTACATAAATAATTAAAAAATTAAAAATTAACTTTGGCTTAAAAAAAATCAATTGCTTGTTTAATAGACAAATTACATCCTACCAATCGAAAGTATGAAGGAAGTAGAACTTGAAAACGTTAGGTTGACTATTTTTTTCCCGTCAAACTATTGGATAGGCAGGTATAAACAGGTAAGGCGGTACTAATAATTTGCACCAAACCTAACGTTTGCATATTCTATAGGCTTCATACTTTCGATTAGTATGTAATTTGTCAATTAAACAAGCATTTGCAATTTGAAAAAAAAGTTCATTTTTAATATTTTTTTTAATGATATAAGTAGGTACTGGACTGAAATTTTTCAGGCAACCTATTCGCTACATATTATTTAGTGTATCAAATTTGATATACAATACTTTTGATCAAATAAGCAGGCCGGTGCAAATCGTCTCCTATTCGGATCTTAGACCATAAAACTATCATATTTTTAGAATAATGTGATAAGTAAAATTGGACTATTGTTGTAGGCTAGGACCATAGTTGTGTAGTTTTACGGTATTGTGAAAGTTTTACTATGATAAATTGTAACTTTTTTATGGCACTCGAGCACAATTTTAAGAGGGATCTAAGTCCCATAGACATTCGAAGTTTTAAGACTACAATCTCCAGACTGCAATCTTAAGACCTCAAATGCCTTGCCTAATCTAGACTAAGATGGAATGCCTCTATGCTATTAATTTCAACGGTTGTCTTATCCGTGAGACACAACAATGCAAACACTGCTGCTTGGCGGTGAGTTATTATTTTTCTTCATCATTCATTCAATGAAATATAAAATGAAAGTGGCTCTAAGCCTATTTATGTTAAGTTGTCTTTTTTTTTGTGCATGGAGAGGACAAACAAGCATACAAGCCACCAGATGGTAAGTGGACACTGAAGCCCATAGACTTGTAATCTTACGATGGCAATCTCAACCCAACCCTGAAGACTTAGCTGGAATGCCTCTAACCTAATTATTTCACCGGTTGTCTTAAGCTCGCATTGGAGCACAACAATGCGAACACTGCTATGTTATACATACATACATACATAAATTCACGCCTTCATTCCCAGAGTGGGGTAGGCAGAGCCACAGACTCACCAACAACTCCAAAAAGTATGTTATTGTTTCTTTTATTTATAAATTCCAGCATCTTTAATCTAAGTTAAATTTAACTCTACGTTAATCTGACAATTATGCAAGGGCGACAATAATTCGTGTGTTAAAATAACGGATATTACCTTAATTATCGGTGGCAACGCTTCGGTGAAGGGACGGCCCCGCGCTAATGAGAATTGTCCGAGAGAACTCGGATGTGACGTCACGTAGATATGACGGGGCGCCGGATGTTGGGAAAATTTACATAAGGTGATGATAAGTTTTAAATGAAGTGGTTAAGTTTAGTTATTTTTGAATGTATTATTTATTGTTGTACTGATTACTTACACTGTACCAGATGAAATACATTTAGGAGTTTCAATTTCCTTTCAATATTAAAAAAAATCAGCTAGATTAACAGCTTAGCTTTGAAAGAGGCCTCTTTAGTTCAGTGAAATTATTCATTTTCCGTTGCAAAAGGCCGGGTACTCGCCATTTTTGATACCCTTAATTCATACAGATTTACAAAACTTCCTAACGAAGTAATTTATACATCAAAATCATTGTACTCATTACATTACCAACATTATTCTCTTAATTTTTTTTTGTACTTAACACAAATTTAAAGCAGTTTATGAACCTTAATAATGCTATTAGGTATCTTAATTATCTCGATTTATAACTTTATCATGGTCACCCTAATGGCTGATTTACATTGGTGCCAGTAGAAGTAGGTACATTGACGAGTTGGTTGTCACATTTGAGGCGAGAGCTATTGTAACGACGCAATGTACTTCTACTGGCATGCTTTTACTGGACCAATGTAAATCAGCCATTACTCCTATATCAGATCGCATCAAGTTACTCACGTGACTTGCGATGCACAAAACACTAACATTTTATTTCCGCAAGCTCGTATATCTCTTATCCGTGAACTTCAAATTTACGCCCTATTTTTATAAGTTTTAAGTGGTTTTTGTATCTTAAACTTTGGATAGGATACGAGTTTTAGGGAGTAAAAAAATTGTTTAGTCCCCTTCAGAGGCGAGTTTAAAGCAAATCGTTAAACTCTTTGTTCGGGCTCAAATTATGCAAGATTACGATAAGAGTTATGTTCCGTAGGTTATCCGGGGCTGTAATGGTTTTTACAGCATCGTTCGCTGGAAGGGTAGATGAGAGTCATTATGTAACATGTTCGTACATCTAGTGCAGTCTTTCGTATTGTCCTTATACAATCCTTTGATGAGGGTTGAGGGTGATTATTAGGTCAAGAGTTATGATGTTTTTCAACATTTTCTTTGTTTCCTTTTCAATATATTGCACCTTCGGAACAATAATGACCTAATTTTAAATTTAAAGTTAGATCTTTATACTAATAATTATGACTTGAAGTTTGAAAGTCGAAATTTTGAATTAGGTCACTGTTGTTCCAAAGGTGCTATATATATGTAAGAATGTATGTTGGATTGAGATACTAGCCTTATTTGAGTGTTTTGAAGAATAAATGAGATGTATGGGCGGGAGTGAAGGGATAGAATGAATGGGAACGGAATGAACAAGTCTCTGGATTGAAAGACGGCAACGGTGAGAGGCGCAAATATTTCAGGGGTTTTTTTAAAAATAGTTTATTCTAGCCCGTGTGGTGCCGGGTTTAGAATTTGGCCACTCCATGTCTTCCCGTGGATGTCGTAAGAGACGACTAAGGGACTAAAGGCTGTGTAGTGCTGTTAGGCGATGTGTTTGCAACCTGTCACTAATACACTGGATAACATCTTAGCTTGGTTGTGCAAAATGTGGTCACAGAATTATCAACAAGTTTTTGGAGTTGTTGGTGAGTCTGTGGCTCTGCCTACCCCACTCTGGGAATGAAGGCGTGAGTTTATGTTTATGTTTTTGGTAACAAAACTGACTGACTGCAATCCTATGTATGCTAATCTGTTGCTAACCCTGAGGTTTGAGATGAAATGCTTCTATGCTAGTATTTTCACCAGTTGTCTTAACCCCATACCGGAATCCAACAATGCGACTACTGCGGCTTGGCTGTAAGTTAAAGGATAATATGGTGGTAGAAATCCGGACGGACCGTGCACAAGGTCGCACAGTCGAGTTCATATATATGTTTACACTTTAGTACCTTGTCTATTTAGGGCTGTCTAGCTGGGCTCTGCCTACCCCACTCTGGGAATGAAGGCTAGTTTATGTATGTATATATGTATGTATGTAGTTTATACTAAATAGGTAAACGAAGTTTCACTATACTGGACTCTACTTATTTCGATCCCACATGTATTTCTCTATACATGGTGTTCCAAAACTTTACATATATTACGGCATATACTTTACAATGAGTCCAGCAGTAATATTGACGTCAAATTTGGGGAAACTCTGTATTTATTTGCTTTAATTCTTCTTTACATAGTATAAAACAAAGTATGTCTGTCTTTCTATCTTTCTATCTGTCTGTATATTCGCTAAGTCTTAAACCACGCAATGGATTTTGATGCGGTTTTCACCATTAGTAAGGTTTTTATAGTGTCCGACCGAAACACGATTTTTAGCCGAAACCGAAACCGAAACCGAATATTCGGTTTTTTTCTGATTTCGGCCGAAACCGAAACCGAAACCGAAATTTTTGAAGACTTATGAAATTATTCAAAATTACTGTACAAATCGTAAAGAAAAGGTTATTGCAAGGATTTCTTATATGACAACAGCTACTGTTTTAGTTAAACAAAATAAAAAACGTTTATTTTTAATGAAAATAGATATAATTAGAGGTAAACTATGAAATTTTAAACCAAACAAAATCAAATTTTTAAAGTTTTAAACAAAGTTACCTAATTAATATAATACCTGGATAAAGTAAATCACAATCACAAATTTCAAGATAAATCACAGCATAAACATACATCAACTTTTACATAAATTATAGTATTATCACTGTAATCAGTGATCTTTAAACAAAGTTTTAGAATAATACCTCGTGTGACGTCTTGATAACTGCAGTAAAATAATTTAAATAATACCTTATTAACCCTATTACTATCCCTTACATATGTAGGTAGGTATGTTATTTTAAATAACAAGTGAATAACTTAACTTATAACGTTATAAATAGCATTACCTATTGACAGAAAACTTATTCAAAACAAACAACCTATTCTTATCACGTCTAAACTAAATTCACAATCCTAATATCAAACGTATCGTTTATTAATCACAGCATAAAATGCAGTAACAGATTCTTAAAAATAAATAATAATTTAATAAATAAACAACAATCACCATATTTTCTCGCGCGCCACGTGGTTCACAAACAAACGTCACAAACGGGATGAATATGAATACTGTCGGTGGTCCCGGCTGGGACGGCCGCCGATGCATTACCTATACCTACTAGGCCGAGCGCGCCCGAATTAAGCCGAGCGCTCCCGATGCGAGAGCCGCGAGAGGCCGCGAAGCAATTTCGGCCCGGCCGAAGGTTTCGGCCGGATTCTGGCCGAAACCGAAACTGCGGCCGAAATCACTTTTTTGGCCGAAATTGGCCGAAACCGAAACCGAAACCGAAACTTCGGTCGGACACTAGTTTTTATACAAATTCTGGTTTATAAATGGGTGTTACAGATAATCAACATAAACGAAAGCAAAGCGAGGGCGAGTTGGCCTAGTTGGTAGTGATCCTGCCTACGAAGCTAGCGTACCTGGGTTCAAATCCCGGTAAGGGTAGATATTAATTTGTGTGATGAGCAGATATAAGAGCAATATAGATAAGGGCAGATATTGTTCCTGAGACACGGAGGTTTTCAATGTATTTAAATATATATTTCTCTATATAAGTATTTATATCGTTGGCTAGTTAGTACCCATAGCACAAACCTAGAGCTTAGTTTGGGACTAGGACAATAAAATTAGTGTGACATTGTCCCCTGATATTTATTTATTTATTTAGAGCTCGGTAATTTTTGTTGTTATGTTTCAATACGAAATACTTATTCTATCCTAAACGAGTCTACTTCCCAACAAAGTGATCGGCTCAAACTGTTGCCCTGCACTTAATTGCCTCAGCGCCTGTCGAATAAAGCGTTTCGGTGTACTCGCTTCATTGCTATTGAATTTTTTACAGGCGCCAGACTTATTGGTCTTCACTTTGAAATATGTTCGAGCTTGGAAGTAGCGGTTGCATTCGCTCTTAAAGTGATCGTAAAACTTAAAAAGAAACTTAGATATAACGACACAAATTCGACCGCATCTCTACCACTATCTTATCGTTTAACCTACCACCAAGCAGATTTGCATTGCTTTGTTCCGATATCGTGATAAATAAGAGATGAGGAAACATTTTCTAGCAAAGAAGCATTCCGTCTTAATCCTTAGGGTTGGCAACGCATTTGCGGTCATAGGATTGCACGGCAGTCTTTTAAGATTTGTAGTCATGAGAATGCATAGTCTCTATAGGTTACAATCCCATACTTGCACATGGCTTTTGCATGGTTTTTTGTATTTCGTAATTTCTTGTTTTTCTATGTAGGTACTTTATCGGCAAAGAAGCAGAAATAATAATATACAATTTCTGTTAAGTGAAAAGTACTGGACTTGGCGGTGTCCATCAAGCAACATCAGGCTTTTACTGAGATTGTAATATTTCACAAAAAAAACGACGGGGTTGCAGAGTCATCGATGCTCGAGCACGTTACATAACTCTGAAGAGTCATAATTCCGAATAGATCAAAATTCCGAATTTTCATAATTCCGAGTGCAATGTTTCGAAGGAAGACTTTTTCGCTTATAAATACATAAACTCACTCATGCCTTCATTCCCAGAGTGGGGTAGGCAGAGCTACAGAATTACCAACAACTCTAAAAATTTGTTGATAATACTGTAACCACATTTTGCACAATTAAGCTAAGATGTTTACCAGTGTATTATTAATGACAGGTTGCAAGCCTAACTCAGTACAGTACTACAAGTCTTTATTCCCTTAGTCGCCTCTTACGACAATACGACATCCACGGGAAGACATGGAGTGGCGCTATCTAACCCGGCAACCACACGGGACCGCTTATAAATAAACTTAACCTAACATAGAAAAATAATTATAAATTTAATCTAAAATAGCTCCAACATTACCTTTAGGAAAAAATATAATTCGGACAAATGAATATACGGAAAAAAACCGGAATTTAAAGTGGTTCCTATATTAGTCTACAAGGGAACACCTTCCCAATCAGAAGCTTCAACACAACACAACCAAAATTAGCAATCATACGGGAGCATAATCAGCTTACACTAATCAGATCTACCCAGCGTTGGGAAACACCCAACTAACCAAACATTGATCATAACCAGGCCAATGTTTGAACAAATCCACGGTTTAATTGGCCCAAAGTCAAATAATCCAAGCCCACAAAGGCTAACTACGGCCTAAAACAGCTTGTTTGGACAACTATTGTTGATTCGGTGTTAGTTTAGGACCTAAGCCAATATATATAAATAGCGTACCTTCGCGTTTGACTTCATTAATTAACAGAAACCAAGTTTGAATTTAGATCTGCAAGTAAACGCCTTAATCATTATAAACTATTTGAAGTACTTGCCTAACCTATACTAAGTAACTTGAGGGTGCTGTTGGCCTTGGCACTAGTAACTAGTGAGTGACCCAGGCTACGAAGCTAGTCGATACAATTCCCAGGGGTGATAACTGTCTGACGACGCGCTGGCCTAGTTGGTAGTGACCCTGCCCACAAAGCTAGCGGTCCTGGGTTCAAATCCCGGTAAGGGCAGATTTGTGTGATGAGCACGATTATTGTTCCAGAGTCTTGGATGTTTTCTATGTAAGTATTTATATCGTCGTCTAGTACCCAGTACCCATAGTACAAACCTAGAGCTTAGTTTGAGACTAGGTCAATTGGTGTGACATTGTCTCCTAATATTTATTTCTTAATAACTGCAAGTATTTGGCATTAAGTGAGTGTTTTCTACGTATAAAAGTACTTAGGTAAACACTTAAATGTTTATTGTATTCCACATTAGTTGGTAGTTGACAGGCTAACTTTAGCTAATAAATACAGTAATTAACCTAAATAACTTAATTGTGGACCCCGTTAGGCACAGCAAGAGTAAGAGAGGGCCTTAGCTCAATAATCTTACATTGTACTTACTTACTAATATAGCACATAAAGTTATACCTACTTAACTTAAAATAGGTCTAGTTTACTTTGAACTGTTTTATTAGACTTGAATATTTATTACTATTATATTATTAAAATTGCACGATTCCCGAGGGAACAGCAATAAACGACTTCTATGCGGATGAAGTCGCATACACATATCAGTCGCACTTTTGATGTGTGTATAGAAACTCATTGGTACATGGTGACCGCGGGGGTTCGAACTCGGTACAGTAAAGAGGGGCGAGCCCTCTTATAAATAAAAATTGACGATTAGTCGTGATAAATACTTTCTTTTATTTTCTTCAATAATTAAATCAATACATGGTAGGTGTAACTTTGATCATAGCTCTGGAGCAACCCCTTGAAAATTCTCCAGAAACAAACGATCGCTGTTCCATCGAAGTTTATTTTTAAATTTTTAAATTTAAAAACAAACTTTACATAAAATATAAAAAGGTATACTGAAATAAGGCCTATTCTACTATTTACAACCTTATTTCAGTACATTCCTCGTCCCTCTGGGGACAAGGAACGAAACCTACCCGGCCCTAAAGAACTACCTAAGCAGGATCAAAAAAAAAGAAAAAGTATCCGTTCCTTTATGGAATAGCTTACTGTATAATTAGCATTTACAAATTGAAAACATTTTATTAAGTTGCCAATATCAATACAGTAAACTACCGTAACAAAAAAACCTGCGTAAAAATTGATACAGCGGATATAAGCTTGCCTACCTGCCTAACCCTATAAAGAAATTTGACAGCCAAGCATAGAAGATGCTGGACCACCAAAAAGAAACTTGACAGTCAAGCATGCTGAACTACCAAAATAGATTCGAGAGTCAAGCCTATGTTGGTAATCCAGCACCATCCGTGCTTGATTGTCGGATATATGTTAGGGATCCAGCATCTTCCATGTTGGATGGTCAGTTTTGTGTTGGTAGTCCAGCATCTTCCATGAGCCAATATTACTCCTACTCCTAATCCTGCTAACTCACTTTTCACAACACTTTCCTGGATGAATAACAAATTAAATTATTTTATAAATATGTTTTTTAACTTGTTTATAAATAAATCATTTGCAATGATTGACACGCAAAAGTCAAGGTCAAGAATTCTTCTGACAGCTCACCGCTAAGCTAACGAAAATTAAAAAGCTATTTGGCTGCGTTCACATTTCATCTATTGCAACGCTAGATGCCATTAAATATGAAATATCACGTTCAACGTCACGTCATATATGACATAAAAAACATGAATTACATCATATCTTTTCCTAAGCAGAAAATATTTTTCTTTCCGAAATAGAAATGCTATAAAATGAAATATAAGTAATTAAAAAAAAATACGAATCATATAAAACCAGGATTATAAAATCTATCACGTCTAAAATTAACGCGCCTACGTATACCTACGAGAATTCCTATGGATTAACAAACAAGGACGATCTGACTTTTTAACGGGAATCCTCCGTGGCTGCGTCTCCTGGTAGTCATCACTCCCCTCCTGGCGTGATTGCGTCGTGGAATATTTCTTGCGCCTGGATCCATCTCCGATGAACGCTGTAAAACTCGGAACTTCTGCTGCCTGCGCTCCGTCTTGTCGCGATGTACAGTCGGGCTGAAATATTACTGACCCGTGCTAGGGGTCCATATTATAACCAAGTGACTTTAATCTCCCCTTTTGATGGCCCCATTTTTTTCTCGGTGCAGTGAAGTGAATATAAGCGTCGATCTTGACCATGGTGTGGATTCACTTCCATTTCGTCCATATCGTCGTTTATAATAAAATAGTGCTATAGGCGATGAAATACAATAAATATATAAATGATCATGATGCTGTATTATTTCTAATTATATGTCGCCTGAAACATCTTGGTACGTAACTTTCGTCCTTGGGGTGGGTCTTGAAAATGATGAGGCACAGCGTCGACTCATCTCACTTATACTTCATTTTCTGCTTTCTCCTGGTAGAGCATCACTTTTGCTTGCGAGAAGTAGCGGGTAGCTCCGGTATGCCACCAAGTAAAGAGGGGCGAGCCCTCTTATAAATAAAAATTGACGATTAGTCGTGATAAATACTTTCTTTTATTTTCTTCAATAATTAAATCAATACATGGTAGGTGTAACTTTGATCATAGCTCTGGAGCAACCCCTTGAAAATTCTCCAGAAACAAACGATCGCTGTTCCATCGAAGTTTATTTTTAAATTTTAAAATTTAAAAACAAACTTTATATAAAATATAAAAAGGTATACTGAAATAAGGCCTATTCTACTATTTACAACCTTATTTCAGTACAGTACCTTATGAACACGAGTCGACCCCCTAGGCCACGGACTCTCTTGACCAAACCTTAGATTTTTTTTGCCGTTACCACTTTGTTACAACATTATAACTAAGTAACTCGTTTTACTATATTCCCGCAACACCTCACATCTCCAACAACCTCAATCTAAGACGTGCCACAATTAGAAAATTAAAATGACGTCTAACGAACCCGAATTCACGTCACGTCGTCAACTCGCAACTCGTCAACTCGTATAGTAAACACCATGTTTACGCTCTTGGAGCCACTCCCAAATATTAAATCAGGAACTTTTGATACTACATCCCCTTCCCTCATAAGTGGTAGTAAATCGAGAGATAGAGACAGTGCTAATGTGTCTTCGGACTTGTTTCTTGCAGGGGTCCAGGGAAAATTGGGGCGCGGGATTTTCACGAATTAAGACAGTTTTGGTACGTTGAAGAGACGAGGGAATTATTGAGTTTGGTTGAGGAAAACAAAATAATGTTGTGGGGGAATTTTCTTTTTGGTATTTAAGTAATATCAGGGGCTGTATTCTACTAGGTAAAACCATATTGCTGTTGATATGTTATCGTATTGTTTTAACTCGGCCGCCATACTGTCAAGTAAAACAGAGCTATCGTTGACAATACGATAAAATATCATGAATATTCAAACAAAACGAAATTTTGGTAGAAATCTGCTTGCAATATGTGTGATAGATATTCTTATTATTTAAAACCTATTAAGGCCTATTATTATAAAGGCTATAAATTTTCCTCAATTTTCACTTTTCCTTTGGAATTATAGACGCCTGCAAGAAAAGCATCTGCAAACAATCAAGCAGCATGGCTTTGCATATTCTGGAAAGGTCACCACATAAACAGATTTACTCATCAATCTGCGACCCTATTCTACAGTTTTTAACTTGGCCGCCATTACTGTCAACTAAATAAGAACTATCAAAACGTTAAAAATACGATAACAGGTCAAAAACGTTTTTTTTTATAGTGTGGAATAGAGGCCCTGGTTCGTCTCTAAAACGCTGTCATAATCGCTGTTTCTCATTTGAACTAAGTGCTACTTTGCTGCAGCTATCTGAGTTTATTTTGAGCTAAACTTGACAGGGGACCCGCAAGCGACAGACGCTCGGAAGCGATTTGTCGCCTTAAAATACAGTGCAGAAACTTAGGCCGCCCGAGCACTTGCGATTTGACAAGATTATGTAACATTTTAAATTTTGATGGAGAAGTATGAGAATGCGATGTGAAGGGCTTGCTTGTGTTTAGCTTTTACTTTTACGCTTTGCTTTTACGGGCAAAAAATATTTGCACTCATATAAACTTTGCAGACTTCTAACTTTGGTTAGGTAGGAGTTTAGGGGTCTAATTTAAAAAATGTTCTTTTTGACGTAACTTGTTTTAGGTTTAGGTTTAAGGTAAACGGTTGAAAAGTAAACGTATCCGCTACCAAATAATAATAATTATTATTTTAAATGACAAAGCGTGTTTGTTTGTTTATTCTGTCTTAACGGTTCAATTTCTTATAACGATACATAGTCCTTTGTCCCTCTCCGAACTATACTTACCAACTACCCTACGAGGGCCTAAGAAAAAAAGGCGCATTATATCTCATCGAACCGCGTATGTATAAGTAACGTTATTTTTTAAGCCAGGGGGCTTAATTTGGTTTGACTATCAAAAAACGGCGCAAGCGTCATTTTATTTAAAAGGTCAGTATAAACCATGTCTGTACCAAATTTCGCGTCAGTCTTTTAACAAACATACTTTCGCATTTATAGTATGCAGAGAAAAGTAACCGCCGCTGCATACAAATTTCCTTGCAAAGGGGGTTACATTTCTCTGCAGCTGACTGTACTTATTATTTGCATTTAAAGTAAGCATTTTAATTTTCAAGGTATATCAGTCGTAAAATCGTCATTATTCGATATCCCTTTTATGACCCAGCACCGTAACATTGCTTCTGAAGAACCGTGAAACGAAATTGAACCAGACAACTTCTACCTTTGTTCTAGGCAACAATAGAGACTGCAATAAATGTGTATTTCACCAAGCTCGGGAGCAACTCGGACAGTTGGCAATTCATCTCCTATATAATGTAATACTAGGTTCTGCCCGCGACTTCGTCTGCGTAGAATTAGTTATTCGGCCATCCCATTTTGCGAGGTATTTCTATTATTATTATTCCCTCGGGAACTATTTTTTTTTAGTGTGATTTGTATCCATGTGTTAATCCAGGGTATAGGTTCTCCGTTCCACATCAGCCGTTGCAGCGCACACACGCACACACACGCACACACACACACGAACTTTCGCATTTGTAATATTCATGGGACTAGCTGTGCTGTTGCCCACGACTTCGTCCACGTACGGTCAGCCTTATAAGAAGCTGCACACTTTAGTGTTTTGTCACTTTAACGTCATGTTTGAACTGCTGCACTAATCTGTCAAAGGCGTTAAAGCGACAAGGTACAAAAGTGTGCAGCTTCTTATAAGGCCGACTGTACAAGTCATTTTTCACTCTTCCCTCGGGAAATATCCAATTTTCCAGGATACAAAGTTCTCTAAGTCCTTTCTCAGGGGTTCAATCTCCATACAAAAATTCATTAAAATCGATTCAGCGGACATTTATAATATTATGGATAAGCTCAGAATTTGCAAGTAAAATTTATGTAACTTCAGTAAACTTTATCGGTTTTTACGTGAAAGTCTGTTCTCGAATACGGGGTGTCATGTAATAAAAGAAAAACTTTTTTCTATCTTAAGAGCCTAACATGGGTCCAGTAGTAGTGTAGAAGTAGTAGAAATAAAAAATGCAGAAGTTTGATTGCTGTCTTTAACTCCTGTTCTAAAATAGCAAGAACATTTTTTCTGCCTTCTTCTAACTTAAAAGTTAGAGTAAGACAGCAGTTTCTGTTCTTTTTATTGCTAGCCTACGCCGCGCATTACAGTTTTCGCGATGATCACAACTAACCGAAATATCGATGCTTTGCATCTTGCCGCTAAATAGTCTAAATACAGGACACTCCGTATAATGACTAATACGAGCATAATTAATTGTGTCTACAAAAAAAAGCACCTAAATAATTGAATACGCTTGTCAGTCGAATCAACTCGATTAGGTAACTCCGGTCTTTTATCATCTATTTACCAAAATCAAATACAGTTAGCACAGCAATAAAGACTGTAGAAATAGCATCTACAGTCGCACTTAAAATATTTACAAAAAAGTTTTTTTATGCTGACTGCATATTTCATGCATGTACGTTGGTACAGTTCAGAATTGACTGACGTTACGTACAGCCGTAGAATGCAAATTGTGTAGTTCTAACGGTTTTTAGGGTCCGTACCTCAAAGGAAAAAAGGAACCCTTATAGGATCACTTCGTTTGTCCGCCTGTCTGTATTTCAAAACCCTTCCTCACAGGAGGTATCGAGTAAAATTTGATATCAAATACTCAAGTCTGCGATCCCTTGGAGCTGTCAAAACCAAGAAAAAAAGACCGTTAAGTTATTTTGTTTCGATTTAACCGTTGATCTTTGTAATGTTGCCTCCTATCCACGCTAGATGGCGTTAAATTTTGCCGTCCCTAAAAGTTCTGGCTACATTATTTTTTGTTAAAGCACGGAGAAAGGAGCACTGAAAAAAATTCAGTCCGTTTGCAGTTAGTGTCCCATCAGAAGTGAGATCTGAGATAAAGAAGGATTAAGAAGGAAAAACCCCAAAGTATAACCTCATAATATAACATTATTATATTTATTACACATATCCAAACATTTACTTACATATTCATATTTCCCATCTTATTAACGGATCAAAAGAAACTAGCGCAGAACACGGAGCCTTCAGCAGACAATCACGCATGGCTCGCCACGTAAACGCCAACGGCGAGGTGCACCGAAATAACTCTTAAAACGACGCCGTAGAAGCTATGTGGGTTGTACGAACAAGTTTGTTTCCACGTCGACGTAATTTAATGATGTCGTGGACGGTACGCTTTGATCTCTTTCCGGATGTGAGGTGTAAGGTACAAGATGAAGCGATTTGTAAAAACAAAAAGAAAAAGAAGAAAGAAAAAGAAAAAAGAAGAAGAAGAATAGTAAGAGAAGAAGTTACATTGTAGCCGTAATTCTTAGTTAAGTAAGTTATTGTCTAGTAAATAAGTACTACCATAATGTTAACAATATGATTACAATATCCCAGATCCCTTACGGTTTTGTTTACTGTATCGAGGATAACTAATTTTGATATCTTTATTCCCCGCACCATGGTTGTACAGTCAACAGCATAAATAAGTGATCATTTATGTACCTTGTCACTTTAACGTCGCTTAGCGTCGTTTTAAATGTTATACAAAATTGTGAAACGATTGAAAGCGACAGGATCACTAATTTATGCTGATGACTGTACTATGGATCCAGTTCCAGGCAGTGAAAGGAGCAGAGTTATATGTCCACTATATTTCTATCTTTTTTGCTGGCCGGAACTAAGCATTTTTTTATAATTTATGTAAGTCTTATGCTCTTTGACCATTGTACAGGGTGATGAGGTACCTACATAATGATCACCTTTGCCGTCCCTAAAAGTTCTGGCTTTTTTTAAAGCACGGAGCAAGGAGCACTGAAAAAAATTCAGTCCGTTTGCAGTTAGTGTCCCATCAGAAGGGAGATCTGAGATAAAGAAGGATAAAGAAGGAAACGGAAATATATAATTATTTTCTTAATGAATTTAATTACCTAGTAAACATATGTATTTAATTTTTTCTACTAATGGTAACACTGTAGAACAAGTTGTCACTAAACTATAAAAAAGTAGGTACTTCCTAAAAAAAAAGTTGACGCACCCATAAAATTACCAACTCAACAACTCGACGCAGCTAATATTAACCGGCGAGTTTAAGTAGTCCGTACAAAACACCTTTCAGGGCGTGCATTCTCAATTCAGGAAATCTCTCAAGACTTCCACCACTCCCCGTCGGCAAAACCCAACCGCAGCCAATAGTTACGGGCTATGTATAAAGGAGCATCGCGTCGGAATAGTTCGGCAACTTTCGGCTAACTTCGGCGCACTGAGGTTTTTAGAAAACTCGTGTTAATGAGACGAGTACCTACATACCAAGTTTATTTGCAGTTGAAGAATTTTGAGGTAAAAGTTTGGGAGGATAAAGGTACTTATAGGAATCTAAATAAGTCATATATATTTAGGAGTTACCTTTGTTTTGGCGAAATTGTATCGATTCCCAACAGTTTCAGTTGCCAGCCCGCTTTGATTTCTGTAGCCGTAAATATTTCAAGATTTTATAAAAACTAACCTAACCTAACCTATAGGGTTCTACCATGGACCGGAAAACCCATTCGCTTGCTTAAGCCGTTCGAATCGATATCCCCTTCATACGATAACCCAAAGGTTTTGGTAAGCCTTTCATCGGCTTAGCCGTTCATTACGATAGCCCGTTCAAGCCGGGTAACCCGATCCGTAACAACCGGTAACCGCTTACTGAATCAAATAGGTTTTCGAACTAACCGCTTATCGTTCGGGTTACGGTAACCCGATCCATCCCCTCTTTTCTCGCACCGCACGCGACGTGGTATGTGTAAAAACGAAAATATCTTAATCAGCGCAACAAGGGGTAACCCGTTCGCGGCTTATTGATACCGGTAAGCGTTAAGCCGAATTAATTCAATCGAAGCGATAGCCTTTATAGCGGGTAAGCTGATTAGAGGGTTACCGAAACAGGGGGGTTTTTAAAAACCAGCTTAATAAAAACCCGTTCAAAAACCCAGGTTACGGTAAGCGGGTCCGGTCCCTGGGTTCTACACGATGGTACTGAAATAAATCCTGAAGTATTTACAGTTACAGGAAAAAAAATGGGTTTGCAAATGAAACGGTTGGGAAACGACACATTTTGGCAAAGATATTTAGGCCAAACGGCAGGCTCCCATATTTTAGTAGATGAATTATCAGATCATGATGGTTTATTTCAATAAGAAAACTCTGACGTAAAGTTCACTACTAAATATTAATACTAAATTAATCATTTAAAAAAAATGATGTCAATGTAACGATAGGTCTTAATTTACTTGACACTAATGGCGGCCGAGTAAAAACCAATACCATAACACGTCAGAATTAATGTTGTTTTATTGCGTCTCATATTCTCAAAACTATATATCGTAAAAATAGCGTTTATATTTATTACGCATCATTCATTTTATTCATTTAATATTAATACTCGTAGTTGAACTTTAAGTTTTATTCATAAAATTTAATACGTTAGCAGATTTATTAATAGCAATTTTACGTTTTTAATTTGTGAGAAAATTATTAAAAACAGAGACAAGATAAAAAGTGTCCCCAGGTTCTAACTGCATTCCAATTTGTCCTTTACAAAGTACACCCGTAATTAGTTTTTAATGAGTTCCACCCGCGCTGCATGGCTCCTTGCTTTTAATTCAAATAGCTTCTGGAAACTTACACGTTGTTCGTCTACTGATAACTTTAAATAAATGATGATTGACGAAGAAATAAAGTTTTATATTTTTATATTAGAGGAAGCAATTTTATAATGAGAATACCTTTATTAAAACTTAGTTAAAATTAAAATAAATATGCTTAAAATTAAGTGATGAATAAGAATTAGAAAATGTGTATACCATAGATACTGGCAGTTTCGTTATTTATTTAATCTGTAATTTAAAGATTATTACGGTGCTTGACAGACAGATGGACACACTGGCAGATGGACAGACTCACAACAAAGTTTCATAAGCTATCCGTTTATAACTATTTGATACGGAACCCTAAAAACAACAGCAGAATCAGGGATGAAATCCTAATCGAGAAAATCGTTTAATACTAACGGAACACACTCCACACCCCTCGAGATAGCTTAATCAGGCTGTTATTACTAAGCTTGTTGACAGACCTATTGTCACACAGGCGAGTGAATTAAATCGGTCCTCAGCCCTCACACCCTCTGAGGGCTCGATGCAATTTATATGCAAATATGAGTTTATTGAAATTAGGTGTGATACTTCTTGAACGCACTGCGATGGGGAACGCGGCGGGTAAAACTAGCGTTTTTAGGATTGTATGGACCATAGACATAAAATGTATTTTTTTAATAATTCCTAAACAACAACAATATGTGTGTCAAATGTTGCGTTAAGTTTTACTTAACCATTTTAGTTCTCAGTTGCACAGACGTTTATTGAATTGATTGTTGTGTAAGTCGCGTTTTCCGAGTTCTTAGCTTAGTTAATTACAAAGTGACAAAGTCCTAACGAAATTTTAGTGTATCTAAAGAACGTTAAGTTACTGAAACGTTATTTATACTAGTATTTTTTATGTTCTATGGCTTCTTGCTCCAAAACACCAAAACCTTTACAGGCTTATTTAATATGTGGATTGCGGTGAAGCTGAAACTGTTATTAAACAATAAAGATAAATAAGTGTGATTTTTATCAATAAGGTGCTAAATTCCGCAGTATTTTTCCACTTCAATTAATTCTAACTTTATTTCATAAATTCCTTATAATTACAAATTCCTTAATTATGGTAGTTTCTGCTTATGAACACCATATAATGCCATTATTAACTACTGTGTCATGAAATATTATATCAAAACGATTGTAAAAACGCTCTTAATAAACCATCGCCCAGTGGGTAACCAGAATTCCCTGATGTCACCGAAACGCATACATTATCGCATCGCAATGTCATTTGCATTCGTTATTGCGTCCATTTCTGCTGAGATTTCTTAATAAAGAGTCTAGGGCGGAGATTGCTTGTTTGCTTTTCATCTCAGTTTTGTTCAGTGCCCGGCTAGAGATTTTCTTTCAAATTTGGCTCCGTATTGAATTTGTAGTTGCCTGTCTTAGGACAGTAAATAATAAACTGATCTTAAGTATGACGTTCGTCTCAAGGCAAGTTGTTTATTTATAGGTACATCCCTAAATGCTCAGTTCCATTGGTCGATAGGCCGCATGCTTTTCGTGATTCATTGCATCGCTGCAATAGATTCCAGCTCGATAATGACAAAACAACTCGTCAATGGATTGCTATAAGCATGCGGATTAAATCCTAATGCCACTGCACCTTATGATTAGAGCGCTAATTTAAGCCAGTCGTTATAAGCGATTAGGTATAATAATGCCAAATTACCAAGAGTCTCTGCGTTAAGCTGCGGACAGACAGACAAGGCTAAACTACAAGGGTTCTTTGTTGACTATGGAACCCTAAAAACTACAGAACTAAAAAAGCTTTGCAATAAATAAACAGCCAGTCTTAGGTAAGGTGACCATTTCAAGACATGTCAGAGATAGTTGACAAAACCTTGACCTTGATGTACGGTTTTTATCTTCGACGCAGAAAGATCTTTAAATTGTATGTGTCTATCTATTTATATGTGTGTCTGTCTATGGTATCGTATCTTAGCAATGGATGAACCGATTTGGACACGGTTTTTTTTTCAAAGAAAGGCTACCTATTATCGGGGCAGCTTTTGTAAAAATCGGGTGGGCCGTTGAAGAGATATATACTATGAAAGTAGGGTTCGCTATAATATCTGAGTCTTGACGATAACTTTGACGTGTCTTGAGACGTGCATCTCAGCCAAGATCAATTTAATAATAAGGCCCTGAGTATTGAACGTGTTAAAATAGGTAAACAACTCCCCTTCGAATTTTTGACGCGGGCGTGTGACGCGGCCGGAATTTGTTTTGCCGCCAGGTTGACACTTTTCGGGGTGTTTTGGCGTTGTGGAATTTCGGTGTCATTTTAACTTTTTTGGGTTAATAATTTTCTTATGCGTAACGAGGGAAAGGGGATATCAATTCTATGTTATCCTCATTTTGAATAAATCATGTATGTATAACAAAATCATCAAGTATAGCGCGGCGAAACTGTATTCACAAAATAAAGAAACTAATTGTTGTATAAGTTTAAGCTTATTTTGTGGGAGCCCGTTGTTTCCCATAATTTTTTTGGTCATAATGTCTCTTTAGACATAATAATTGACAGCCATATTTTTTAGAATTTCTTAAATACCTAACGTGTAGACAAGGCTAGGTTAGGTTAGGTTTGATAAATAAAAATCCTAGAAAAGTTTACAGTTTGTTAATAAAATACGTTATGACTTGCGATAATTATGACCTAAAACCCATTATGACCAAAAAAAAACATGGCAGACGATATAGACCCTTATTATTTACCCAACGTTTGACAAGTTTTTTTATGTCAAAGAACCAAACAAGCACACAGGTCACCTGATGGAAAATGCGATCTCAGGCTTGTAAACTTTTGCAATCACGAGACTGCAATCTTAACACTCCAAACGCGGTGCTAACACTGAGTACTAAGATGGAATGTTTCAGAATTATGGTCCTAATTTTTATTTATCCCTAATAGCTCTGCAATCTTTCACGACTACTTTAAGATTACTTGACATACAATGCATGTCCATATTTTTTTTCCGGTCAGCTAAAAAAAACCTCAATCCTTATTTGGACTACTGCTCTGTCCAAACTTTAATGATTTTGCTTCGTTTTACCGATAAACAAAGAGTTTTTTCTGTTTTCACGGAACCCTTCGTGTGCGAGTCCAACTCGCACTTGGCCGGTTTTTTATTAGACTTGGTCTTACTTAATTTGTTTTAAATTGGAAAATATAGCAACCGACACATTGGTCTGAAATACCTGTAACTATTATGAAATCCTACTTCACTATTATTTTGGATTTGTTTCGTCATCAAAGATTAAATCTTAAAGATAATTAATATTTTCATTATTGAATAGGTAAGTCCTGAAAATGTAATAATAGCTGATTAAAAGACGTTAAGCATTCAGCTTTGTCATTGGAAACAATGCCCTTCGTTCGCTTAGCAAAGTGTAGACAAAAACTTGAAGGGTGTTCGTAGCTTAGATGTAACAAAGAAAATTCTTGCGTAGAAAAACGCCATTACTGTCAAGTTAATAAGAGTTTCCATAACGTCAATACCATAAAAAAGCGTAAGGATAATCTAGAATAGTGGCCCAGAGGGACGTTATACTCGTAGCTGCCAGGTATTTAGTTGCTGTATTTCCATGTAAAGTAAAAAATACTTTTTTATAGGCCTTCGATGGTATAAATTATATGTTAAACTAGAGGGCGCCCGCGACTTCGTACGCGTAGAATTAGTTTTCCGCTACTCCCCCCATTTCTTCCCGTTGGGGGTCGATTTTCGGAAAATCCTTTCTTAGTGCTCACTTACATCATGAAAGGAACCCATGTATCAAATTTCAAGTTTCTAGGTACAGTAGTTTCGGCTGTGCGTTGATATATAAGTCAGTATGTCAGGTTTGCCAGGTTTATATATATATAGATATCATATTGACTGCACTTTGTAGCTCTTTGTGCAGGATCGCTACCACCATTATTATCCTTAAACCTACCGGTAAGGTGAAATGAGAGAAAGCAAACCGTTTATTCGGTACAAAACAATAATAATAAATAAAATAGCTAGAAGGCATGAAAACTGTGTCCTTAAGATCTTCAACACATTCATAAGTCTCAAATTGTACTCGTAGTTCTTAGAATTTAAAATGTATATTTGTCTCAGGTGGCTTGTTCGTATCTCCATGTCATATAAAAATACATTAAACATGCATAAACCTCAAGTTCAATTTTATACCGTCGAGTTAAGTGATTAAAACTTTAGCAGTAAGCTTTAAACCCGCAAATGCATTAGGAGCGGAAGCGTTTCCGTACTAAAAAGCGTTTCCAAAGCGTGATGGAGGCGTTTTTTGTTTAGAAACGCGACGCACCGCGATGCCTCCGCTGCCAGTGCGTATCACACTACCAGAACCGGTACTCTAGGTGGTAAAAACCATGAGTCTCTGATCTAATATCGTATTGTCAACGTTTTGATTGCTCTTATTTACATGACATAAATGCTGGCCGAGTTAAAAACAATACCATAACAGTTCAAATACGATTGTGATTTTACTGCCTAGAATAGAAGCGCAGTTTAAGCTCTTAAGCCGCAAACGCATTACGTGCTGAGGCGGCGGTGTGATGCGTTCTTATACTAAAAGGCGTTTCCTAAGCGTGGTGGAGGCGTTTTTTGCAAGAGAACGCGCCGCCTCCGGTCTCAGTGCGGTTTGCACCTTTATAAATACCTAGTGCAATAGCTGTTTTAAGCTGCGCATTAAATAACCCGCCGGGTAAGTTACCCGATACATTAAACAAACAAAATGACTTTCAGATGACTTTGAGTTATTCCAAACGCTTCGTAATAATTAACCAAGTTTCCTATTAGGGTCAGCCCTTGTTCTACAATAGCTGAATAGCCGTTGTATTTCTTGCAATGATTTTTTAGCGTTTGTTATTTCGTAGTCCGTACTAAAAAGAGATTTTGTTTAGATACTCTTAGGGTTGTCAGTTCTGAGGCTTTACTACCAAGCACACAGCCAACGCATTAGTTTTTATTTTGTGTTAATCATGCATTTTTCCATAACGTAATATAACCTGTGTTCGACACTTTAAGCTGACATGCACCAATGATCGACACTTAACTCTTAATTCAATGATTTTTACAAAAATTTAGTGTTGACCAACATCCAAATCGCGTTTTTTTTTCGCGGTTTGTAATGGGTAAAACGGTAAGTACCCATGTGCTTACAAGCGCGGTAAAACTTTATTTTGCCGTTTATTATAGTTCTTCGATGACACACAACTAACAATTCATCCCTATCATAAAACTAATCGTAACTTACATTCCTGATACAATAAAACATAATTTTTTGTCATTATCATCATCATCATTATCAGCCCGTAGTCTTCCAAGGCTGAACATAGCCCCCCCCCCCCCCTTTGATTTCCAGCGAGAACGATCCAATGCGGCCCGCATGCTCGGACTTTCTGCTATCTGCTGCTTTTTGCTGCTTTATTAGGTCATCTGTCCATCGTGCAGGCGGTCGTCCCACGCTCCATACATTTACGAACCGAACATTAAAAACTCTCAGGACTACTCTAAAACTCTACTGTAAAAATCTACACCGCCGATCAGAAATCACAAGAAAACGCTAAAATATAATTAGGGTAGAGTCGGGCGGCCACTGCGCAGGGGCAAACTTTTTAATTAAGAAGTATTGACGAATTTTTAGAAGTTCCGATGACGGCGAAGATTGATCCGAGTTATTTTAATTGACGAATCGGCTCGTCAAAGAGTTTTTAATCAATCAAAATAGCCCTTTGTTAATCCATATTAATTTGGCGAGAGATTTCCATCAAATATCTCCTTTATTTCATCGAAAGGTTCGGTTAATGAATAAATTGATGGCCGGGTTCGCTGAGTTGATAAAAATAGCGTGGGCTTTTAAAATTGATTGACACGGGGAAAAAAATGATGGGTATCGGTTTGAAGGAAAGGAGATTGACCAGAGTATCTTTGTTTGTGAGTTGGACCAATTGCTGCCTAAAATTAATACATAGTGCATTATGTTCCCTATAGGCTAACACTAGACTGTGCACTAGAGCGCTACAAGACCTATCCCAGGTCTGGTCATGAAAATCAATTTATTTGAGAACTAAATCATCAAATTCATCAATCAAATCAATTGAATAGTACATTAGGTACTTACTAATTGTCGTCATCGTCATCGATTACAATTTCTTGAGGAATAGACGCGTCTAACAATGTCTTGGTGCTTAGCCTACACTAAAAACAAAATTAGGCACGTAACGTGCGCGCAATAGCCAATTGGGATTGTTCATATTTTTACAATTACTCTAATTCGAAAACCATTTCGAGGAATGGGGGTTTAAAGCCGTTCTGCATCATTAAATTTTTGAAATATTTGTCTATTGCGGATATTTCAACAAAAGTATATTTAACCTTTGTTTGACTTTCGTTTTCGGCTTGCAGCCCTCCTAGATGTATTTTACGAGTTAGTCGAAAATCGCTTCAAATAGTATGTTTTAATACATTATTAAAATCACTGTATATCATTAGATATCATTTAATTGTAGTAATTTATTAGAAAATGCCGACCCAAATTTAAAATCATCATGTCATCCATAAAATGTCTGCTAAATATATAAAGATATTAAAACAAAACTATTGGGTCAAATACAAAATTAATGGAATTGGTCCCTTAAAATTACCCATTCTTTGGAATTAGAATGTAAAAACAGTGAGTTATTTTTTTTGGTCTATCCTAATTGTCGCCATCGTCACCGATAACAATTCCTTGAGGAATAGACGCGACTAACAATGTCTTGGTGCTTAGCCTACACTAAAAACCAAATTAGGCACATAACGTGCGCGCAATAGCCAATTGGGATTGTTCATATTTTTACAATTACTCTAATTCGAAAGCCATTTCGAGGAATAGGGATTAAAAGACGTTCTGAATCATTAAATTTTTGAAATATTTGTCTATTGCGGATATTTCAACAAAAGTATATTTAACCTTTGTTTGACTTTCGTTTTCGGCTTGAAGCCCTCCTAGATGTATTTTACGAGTTAGGCGAAAACCGCTTCAAATAGTATGTTTTAATACACTATTACAATCACTTTATATCATTAGATATCATTTAATTGTAGTAATTTATTAGAAAATGCCGACCCAAATTTAAAATTATCATGTCATCCATAAAATGTCTGCTAAAACTAAAACTATTGGGTCAAATACAAAATTAATGGAATTGGTGTCTTAAAATTACCCATTCTTTGGAATTAGAATGTAAAAACAGTGAGTTATTTTTTTTGGTCTATCCTAATTGTCGCCATCGTCATCGATAACAATTCCTTGAGGAATAGACGCGTCTAACAATGTCTTGGTGCTTAGCCTACACTAAAAACCAAATTAGGCACATAACGTGCGCGCAATTAGCCAATTGTTCCTAGCATGAAGATTTCCTTATGTTGATGAATGCATCAACAACATCTAGAGTCGTCATTGGCGTTGTGGACACAAAAACTTGTGACCACATAAGGTGTCGTTGGCGTTCAAAGGGTTCATTTGATAATTGCTCACAGAAAAAACCTTAAATAACCCAAACTGCAAAGTATAAACAACAAAACAAAGGGTCCTGTTTTTTTTTTATCTCGTTGTAATTTTGAAAATATGTGTTTTTTCTCATAGATAGTAAAGAACCCTTTAGAGGTATTTTCACTTCTGGGCAACATTAGCTCTAAATCTTGCCAATCTTATTTAAACCTTACAAAATTACGTTTTGAATTGTCACCCTTCTGTACCCTTACTATGAGTTACAATTACCTACTGTAGTCGCTAGCGAGTCAAATACTCTTTCCCTCGCACTCTATAAAAATACTCTATTCACATTTCGCACAGAGCATTCGACTCACTAGCGAGTACGGTAATTGTAACCAATGGTAAAGGTACTGAGCACTTTTTTCATGACCTATCAGGTTCTGCATCGACAGACCAACTTCTTTAAAAATATTGTTTGTTTTTCAAATCAGGGGCTTTACTCTACTTGGTAATACTATATTGCTTTTAAAATGTTTAACTCGGCCGCCATTACTGTCAAGTAAATAAGAGTTATCGCTCATTGAATACAAAACGGACACATTCCAAAATAAGCATTGAAAATCTTATACGAACAGCTTCTAATTTTAAAATGCAACACTGACTGATTTTGGAATGTGTCCTTTTTGTATTCAATGAACGGATTTACTGTCATTAGGTTCAAATAGAAAATCGTCCACTTGAAATTATACGTCAGTTCAGAAAAATGACCATTTGAAATACAACAAAAAGGAAAATTGTCCATTTTGAAAAACGTCTAAAATGGAATCATGTCCCATGGTAAAATTGTCCAATATGACATTGGACGAAAAAAATATGTCTATTTGTATTTACGTACAGTCGCCATCAGATATATTGGAGCGGCCGAGGTACTCAAATATTTCTGAGCAGCAATAAATTTCAATAAATTCTTTACGGTAAATAAGGTCAATAACATCTGAACATCCAATTCGCCACAAATATATGAGCAGTGGTTTTTCAATTAAATCTGAACACACAACGAGACAATAATATCTGAAAGCACAACTCGTCAAAGTTATCTGCACAGACAGGGTGATCATAAATATCTGAACATTTAAGGAAAATATACCTTAAAGCAATAGGCATACAGTTTAAAGGTAATCGTACAGATGTAATGAATTTTCCTTTTACAAAATAAGTAATATCACAATTGCTAGATAGTTGTCAACTTCGACGGAATCAAAAAAGTACGAGTATTATCTAGTACTTATTAGTTTGAAGTATGAAACTCTTCTAAAGAGTTTGCACGTGTGTAATGAAGTGTTTATTACTTGCTATGAACTATGATCATTACAATTTTACCCCTTAAAGTAGCAATGTATGGCCGTTTATACAAAATCAAAGACCATCTTTTTGTAAAAAAAAACTATTCGGAATTATCAAGAAAATTGAGCGGTACGGAGGCTTGAACTCACTATGTTTTTTTTTTTTTTGTAGTTTTGAAAACTAACGAGTAACCCCCTTACTAATAAACATTGAGTAACGGCTGTATAGCTATACAATGTTTGTCCTTATCTGTCAAATCCAAATATCACAATGACAGATAAGGACAAAACATTGTATAGCTATACCACCGTTACTCAACGTTTATTAGTAAGGAGGTTAATGTTGATGTTAAGTTTGTTTACAGTTTTCATTAAATAAAAATAATAAATTACTTAGAAAAAAAAAGAACATTAATTATTAATAAAATACAAAAAAAGCACAATTGTGGATTTGAACCCTGACGCAACGGTATTATAATTATGATATCTATTTACTAAACCGCTAGGCCATGGCGACTGACACAATAGAGGATGAAATATTGCAAAGCATTCGTACCTATTTTCATTTGGCAGCTTCGATATTACATATTTACATTTGATAAAGACACGCAATGAATTATATGCAATGACAGTTATGTTACCGTTTTTGTGAATTGCCAAACATTTTATTCAAATGTGTCTCTTGTTCTTGTAACAAGACCGTGAAGTTGCTTTTCGCAGATTTATGTTTTGTATACCTACTTATTTTGTAAAAGGAAAATTCATTACATCTGTACGATTACCTACTGTATGCCTATTGCTTTAAGGTATATTTTCCTTAAATGTTCAGATATTTATGATCACCCTGTCTGTGCAGATAACTTTGACGAGTTGAGCTTTCAGATATTATTGTCTCGTTGTGTGTTCAGATTTAATTGAAAAACCACTGCTCATATATTTGTGGCGAATTGGATGTTCAGATGTTATTGACCTTATTTACCGTAAAGAATTTATTGAAATTTATTGCTGCTCAGAAATATTTGAGTACCTCGGCCGCTCCAATATATCTGATGGCGACTGTACACTCAGAAATATGACCAATTGTAAATACGTCCTACCTGAAATTTGTACAATTTATATTATATTATATGGTCTTAATTCATATTACACTACATTCACTTGTGCGAATTTCATTTTGGTCATAATTTATAAAGGACAAAATTCCATTGGGACTTAATTAATTTACAACGAAAATAAATTTGGTTGTAAATACTTTTGAGCACAATTACATTTGGACTAAATTCACTTTGGACACTATTACTTTTGACCCATTTTCAGAATGGTTATTTCACGTGGACGATTTTCCATTTGTACCTAATGACAGTAAATCAATGAACGCTATATTAATGTTACCATGTAAAAAGGAATAATGTTTTACCAAGTAGAATAGACTCCCAGGTTCATTATTATTGTATCTACACGAGTAATGAGGGTATGAATAAAATGACACATTTGCACCCCCTTCTGAACAATGCATTGTACATATTCTATGCTTGTCAACTGTCACAATTTCTTCGTCATTATCACACTTCCCGTTCTCATTTCAAATTTCATCACGGAAATTGTTAGCAAACAATTCGTATCAAAAACAACAGTTAAACACGAATGTGATGCTTTAACTTGACGTTAAAAACTTTTTACATACAATTTCGCGAGTACTTTAAAAAGTAACTTCGTAATTCAGAACTCTGTTCATATATTTAAATTTCGAAACTCGCGTTTATGCTCGCATGGCGACGCATGAGTGCCATTCACTGTCAATCTTGCCAGCGCCATGGACAGTGTGAAAGCAATAAAGATTGCCATGCATTGTTTAACTTAAAATGAGATGATCATTTGGTTTTAGCGGTCGTTAGAATATAAGTTCGAAAAACCGAGTAGAAACTAAAAAGTGTGTTAGGTAACGTCAAAACTAGTAGACTTCATTCGTTTTTTAAGTAACAGGCGACTCAAATATTACCTTAAAATAATTTGACATAGGACCAAATAACTTTAAAAAGGAAACGCTATAATTGTGATATTTGGATGAAAACAAATTAATGTGTTTGTAACGCCGATGAAACCCTACACGGAGCATAGTTTGACATGCTGTTAATCAGTATTTTTTAATATAGTTTAACGTTCACATAATATAATATGTGCTATGCGTGAAAAATGATTCATGGTTCATTTTTTTTCTTTCTTCCAACAAAAAACCAATGAAGCATCCAGCAAATCACCCAGCACCATGCAAGCAGTGTCGCGGGTTGCTCCAACAGCGAGTTAATAAACTTCCGAGCGCTGTCACAACCGTGTAATATAATTAATAGGGAGTTTGCTGCCTTCCTTCACTCCCTCTGCTTGAGGTTGGCTCCACTTGGCGCTAAGAATCATGGTAATTGATAAAATATTCAACCAATCTAAATCCTTATATCAATTAAGTAACGTAAATGTATCGTCATCTAGAAAAAAATCATTTTTGGGACATGCCTTTTTTGCCGAATATACTTTTTTCCGTCCAGAAATTGCTTATCAAGACGAAACTAACGAGTAGCAACTCGGCTGGTACATATATCAAGTACAGCAAAGATCACTTCGCCACCTTCCGACTCCATCATCAGGTCAGCTCAATGGTACCATAATATTGCATTGGGGTACCTATTATTTTATCGAAACACTTTTCAACGAACGTATCATTACGCAGAATTTTCATTTCATCGAAAGGCATTTTTCACCGCATGCCTTAACTTTTTTGATTTTGACAATTCTCACCAAACCTAACCTACGTATTTAACGTTTAAGATATCCTGAAAACATCTTGGTTTCAGCAGGAACTACCGTTCGACAAAATGAAATTCGATGAAATGATACAATCGATGAAGTGAAATTCGATAAAGTGATGGGTTACCATTGCATTGTCATCAAGTTTATTCATGTATTCCAAATGTCAGCCCATTGCATTGGCGGGAACTTGTTCAAAATGGACTTTCAAGATTTGATCGAAACTAACACGGCAAATTAAATAAAAGCTTGTAATAATTGATGGCGATTGAAACATTGCTCCTTGTTCGTATTTAGAACTGTGTATTTTGTATTGTTATCGAGAAGTAAACTAGTCTAGTGCTGCAAATAGATTCCAAAAGTATAGTAATCATTGAGTAAAGGCGATTTGAAAGGATGACGTATAAATAATTGTAATTTTCGGGTTCGAGCTACTGTTTTCCTTATAATAATCGTATATCCTGTTATGCAGGTACAAAGCTTCTCACCGCGTTATCAAATGTCTAGGTACTATCACAAACGTTAATTTGTGACCCATTTCAAGAAAAATATGCTTGAAGTCGTCAATGTCATTAGAGATGTCAAGTCATTTGTAACTTTTAGGAAACTCAACCTCATTGTTGTAGAATGTCAGATTGACTTTGGACCTAAGGTGGGTACCAAATTAAAGTTCGCGACTGTACATGACTTTAGATGACGCGGTGAGCCGTTATTAACACAGTTTCTTGCAAAGTCATAGGTACTTTACCAAGAGGCGCATGATGCATACGAGCTCAGAAGTCTATTTACAAATGTTAGTTGTTACTGCTGGAATATCCTTAGAAGTCATATACATTGTTTTACTTATTTCGTTCATTAAGGACTAAAAACATAGAAAGTTGCTTGGTTTTCATGTTAAGTATTACAAAAATAAGAAATATTAATTTATTTAGCGGCCTTCAACATATTTAACACTAAACTTCTAGCATATCACTTTAAATTAAAAAGAACTTAATTTTGAAGAACTACAATATTCCGGTGTCAAGTTGCACAAACCAACCCTCATACGCGAAATGGCAAACTTTACGGCAAATAGGTATTTGTTGACTGGATTCGTCCCAGAACTTGCTCTAAGCGATCATTCAGCAGACTACGCGTACTAACTTACCTTGAAGCAATATCAATTTCCTGAGAACGGGAGTGATTTTTATAAGTTGATCTCAGTTGCAGAGAATTGTGAAGAGTGAGTTTTATTTGAGGAGTGAGTTTTATTTTCCTGCGCAAGAAGATTATGAGAATCTTTATGAAAACTTTAAATAATGATATGATTTAAAAAGACCGGACAAGTGCGAGTCGGACTCGCCCACCGAGGGTTCCGCACATGACACGGTTAACTCAATTCAAAATTTGACCCTGTTTTTTTTGTGATTTAATCAAAAATGTACAGATTACCTACTAAACTACTACTAAATAAACTAACATCAATAGAGTTTACTTACACTCTATCACAAAAAAGCACCCTCGATTTGTCCAAAAGATCCTTCTAAATCGAGTTTCTTGTTCACAACAAAAATCGTAGGTGGGTTGTTTTTCTTCCCCCTCGAACCGCATTTACACCATAATCCTCAAAATAACTTGCTACGGAACCCCCAACTAAGTTTCAATTAAACCTACTAAATAAGCTGAGGCAAATACAACCTTTTTAGTCGGAGTTAAGAGCGAGAATATAATGTGTTTTTGTTTTGTAAGGGTGTGCTATGTAAACGTGCGATTTTGTCGAATGCTTTTGAAATTAAGGGGATTGTCGCCTAAGCTTAGAAAGTGCGTGTTTTCTTGTAAAGTATTGATTTTGAGTAAAGTACCTATGTGTTCATTTTGCTAAACTTATACAGTGTGCGTCTTCTATACGAACGTATCTCACCTTTAGAATTATAGTGACCTATTTCAACATTTCAGCTTTCGACATCCAGTCATAAATTTATTACTATGGAGACCTAACTCGAAATCCAACATCTGTGAATTACTACTATAATTCTAAAGATGCGGTATATTTAAGGGCTGAAAGTATAAGCTGAAAGTATAATGAACATAATTTAATATCTTTTATTAAAAAAAATCATGGAAATTAACTCGGCACATCGAACAAGTTAACAACTGATATCACTAAAATAAAGTAAACTTTAAAATTGAAATGAACATAAGTCTGCTTCTGAGAAGTGTCAAGTAAAACTTTCTTTTACATTGCTGCTCGAGAAAACTTTATTATCAAGGGTAATTGTTATAATTTCATTATAAAATCGTTCATAGTAATTAAAACGATCGTTAAATTAAATTTACGTTTGTATGGAAGACACAGACTGTAGGAGTTTCAAATATTTTTGTAACTAATGTTTATTATGACGATCTTTAATTGAGATACTAAGGGCCAGAGGGGCTGCTAGACAAGATGCATTACGCTAACCAGCGTTTCTATTCGTTACGTTTTTAAACCAATCGCATCACTTGTAGATGACGTGATACGAAAAGTCACGTGATCTAGCAGTGACGTGATTGGTTTAAAAACGAAACGATTAGAAACGATAGTTAGCGTAGTGCATCTTGTCCCTCTTGTCCCTCTTGCCCCTCTGTTTCACAATCGACAAGTATATCGACAAGTTAATTTATGTGACAGTTAAAGTTAGCCCTCTCCTTGTCTATGTTCAAGTGTAAGAAAGGGAAAGGGCTAAATTTATGTGTCAGATATGCTTTACTTGACAATTGTGAAACAGGCCTTAAAGGCTACTTTAAGATACCACCTATGATAAAGTCTGGAGTGTTCCGCGATCTGGATCTCAATAACCATAACGCCTATATGTCTGTTCCTTGGATATATTAAACTTGACCTTACTTTCTTAAGACTCAAACGTGAAAACACGATTAGAACTCAATTTTTCCCCGGTCCTTTTTCATGCCGGTAAATAGCGACATAACATATATAGAGATACAACATTTTATCCTTTTGTTTTGCCAAGCATGAAAAGGAAAGGAAGACTCCAAATAATAGCAATATAGGAAAAAACAAAAGCCGAATAAATATTTACGCAATGTCAAAATAGTAGTAGACTTTTGGAACTACCATCTTGTGAAACCTGCAGGCCTAGTAGATATGGTTGCGTTTATCGCGTAACAAAATGTGGATAAAGCATCTGGCACTCTCGTACCGGATTATTTATCCACTTTTTGTCACACGATAAACGCAGTCATATTAGGACTCCTGGGGCTACTATAACTATATAAGTTTTGATAGTTTATCGTATTGTCAACGTTAAAAATAATAAGATAACACGTCAAAAGCAAAGCTTCACCGAGTACAATAAATCCCTTGTCTATAAATGCATGCCTCAATCAAAACGATAATAGTTTATTCATTACCTTCAAATAGGAACCACTAGTACTTAAGCCCGTATTGCGATATTTAGTAATAATAGTCAGCAAAGAATATTTCATTCCTCACCGCTAGTGGAAGATCAAAATCCTATTAAGGGTTTACAGGGTGGCCGAAGCTCTTTCAAGGGAATTGGAATGACGATATAATAACGATATAGAAACGATAAAAAACTGTGTGTTTCCTTTTATTAATTGTTACTTATACTTATTGGTTTCTGTGAATACAGCGGCCTTTTAAAAACGTCTTAAATAAAAAAAACGAGACAATCTCACTTACATGTGTAGAGAAATACAAACTGAAACACATAAAGAACAACCAAGACTCAGCAAGAAATACTCGCGCTCATCTGTCATCACACATACTTATTTTGTCCTTACTTGGAATAGTTGGAATAGAACTGGGACCGCTACCTTCGTAAGCAAGGTTTCATCTATCATCAAAACTTACTGCGTGCCGGCATATTCTAGGCGGTAAAAACCATATTGTCTTTGACGTGCTATCGTATTGTCAATATTTTGATAGCTCTTTATTATTGACTCGACAGTTATGACGGCCGAGTTAAAATCAATACGATAACGCAATAAGGGGCCTAATATGGCTCCGTGTGTCGCGTGATAAAATGTGTGGATATAACATCCGTCACTTTTTGACACGCGTACGAGAGTGACAGAGGCTTTATCCACATTTTGTCACGTGATAAACACAACCATACTAGGCTCGATAGTTTTATCGAGTTGAATGGAGGTATCACTTCGTTAACGATATGGTTTCATTTGATGTCATGGGCGTAAGAGCTACCATAATTAAATTGGAATCTTAGAAATCAAGTTTAATACATAATCTATATATATAAAAGGCAAACCTGACTGACTTATATATCAACGCACAGCCGAAACTACTGTACCTAGAAACTTGAAATTTGGTACAGGGGTTCCTTTCATGATGTAAGTGAGCACTAAGAAAGGATTTCCGAAAATCTACCTCCAATGGAAATAAATGGGGGGAGTAGCGGGAAACTAATTCTACACGTACGAAGTCGCGGGCGTCCTATAGTTAATAATATGTTTTTGGAATCGCTTACATTTAGAAAACATATTTAAACCCTAAAGTGCAATATTACGATAACATAAGGCTTTTTGCTGTAGTTATCGTAGACCTACTGAGTTTGGATTCGTTAGTTTGATATCGATAAACGTTTAATTTTTCTGCTAATAAAGTAAATTTAGCCAGAAAAGGTGGTCTCAGAAATTAACTAGATATACAGGGTGTTCGGCAGAAGGATCGACAAACTTCAGGGACTCACTCTGTAGGCCATACTCATCATCTTTTATTATGGGACCAACATACAAGTAGCGAAAAAAAAAACACTTGTTCCATACAAACTTTGATAGCTAAAAAGCCGAAATGTATGGAACAGCTCTGTTTTTTTTCGCGATTTGGATGTTAGTCCCATAATCAAAGATGATGAGTATGGCCTACAGAGTGAGTCCCTGAAGTTTGTCGATCCTTCTGCCGAACACCCTGTATTTTTATGCAAGTATAATTTCCTCATAATATCGATAGTCAAGATAGCACGTTTGATCCAATCTTACTTTTCTAGGACTTACCGCAAAACGTATATAATTCCGAGCGGGAGAAATTTCGAAAAATGTTCTCAAGATGAATTCACCTATTTGAGCGTCTCAAAGAAATTTAAAGAGAAACGAGGTTTATTCTGGCTGCCATACAAATAAAAACGTTATAAAACTGTTTTAAAACTGCGAATTTCTTATGTTCTAAAACTTCGGAACGAAATTAAAAATTCTTTGGTAGTAAAACATTTAATTACTTACATAATGCAAAACCTTACAAACTGTCGATACGGTATCTTCGGCAAGTAAAATATTATTAAACCCTTAAATAGATGGATAGTTTACGTAAAATATGTTAAAGTATATAGAAAATGTAATTGATTAAAATTCACTAACTGATACACACGCAATGTATTTTAAAAGGGTATTAGCAACAACGTTTTTATAAAACTCCCGAATAAGTATACTTAGTTATTTTTTAAGCAAAAATCCTTTAATTCACTGGTACTAGTGTCGGGACCCTTGTATTATGTTACCATTATTTTGAGTTTGATGAAAACAGTTATCAAAATTCGCCTAGTAAGTAGTAGCTGAGAATATCGCAAATGTCAACAGAGCAACGTGGCGAAGGACTTTCATTTACAGCATCTATCTACTATTAACTAGTTGTAGGTAGCATCAAACCAAAGCAAAACTTCTTGAATTTTATGTTGTTTAACAATAAACCTACTTTAGTTTTATTAAAGTATTCTTTGACAAAGTATATGTATATCAAGAAAACTTCAGCTATTGTGCGTTTATGAAGCTTTTTTTTTAACTTAATCATTTTCTATTTGTGTGGCAGCCGGCTTCGATCCCCGATTGTGTCTGCAGACAATGTATCGTGTGATCTCTGAAATAAGCCGTAAGCCCTTTCATGCCGCGGCCGCGATGAAAGAGGCTATCTCTCTCACAAGGCTTATTGCTCTTATCTAACTAGTTATTGGCCTGGGGTTCTGAATAAAGGAGATAGACGTATATATAATCCTATTTTCTCACGTTTGAAAGAAGAAATAAGTACAGTCTGTGAGCACTAAGAAGTTGCTTCGGGTTTGTACTTCTCTCTCACTCGCTCTTAATAAGAGCGTATGAGAGCGAGCGAGAGACAAGTACAAACCCGAAGCATCTTCTAAGTGCTATCGCACTTGTAGTAGATTACTCGTGAACGCTAAAATACCGTTTTAACAATAGAGTTATAACCAGGGCCCGTATTATGGTCGCCTTTATCGCGGTGGATAAAGCTTCCGTCACTCTCGCACTTACAAACTGGTTAGAAAGTGACAGATGTTTTATCTACGCTTATCTACGTCGATAAACACGACCATAATCGGCCCGCAGCCTTCTTATAGACAAACGCGCTTATTGCCTATCGCACTTGCAATCGCAATCGTGTTCATTTTGACAGTCCTAAAGCGAGTCTGCATACAGAATGAAAACAATTGTTCCAGTTTGAAGTCGATTGCGATTGCGAGTGCGTTAGGCAATACTGCCCAACGACTAACGTTTTGTTTCTCCTAACGTTTTACGAGCCGACTATTCGTACAAGTGAGCACTTCTTCCAAGCTTATTATGTTATCTGAAAACATTTTATATAAGAAATTCACCCCGACGTTCCTGAGTTACGTGGCGGTATAAAAAGCGGCGTATAATGCCATCGGTGTGACAGGATTGCTAAGTTTATTCTTTACATACAAAAATATCAGCAATTACCAAACGTACGTGCGTGAGAAGAGGTTGATGAATGTAGAAGAAGCGAGAGGTGTATGCTTAGGCTGGCCTTACACAGTCTTAATCCCAATCTGAATTCATAATCTGAATTCAGATTATTAATCCAGAACGCACGGTATTGCATACAATTTAACTGTTCCCCACACACATTCTGATTTTTTCAGATTATAAATTTCTCAGATTGATCTGTCAGAATGATCTTGACGTGCGTTCTGAATTCAGAGTATGAAAATTAATATTATGAATTCCGGACGCACCTGTTTCTATACAATTAGTAGGACGAGCACACACATACTGGATCCAGATTATGAATCTCAGTTGCTAGGCTGGCCTTACACAGTCTGAATCCCAATCTGAATTCATAATCTGTCTTGATTTTTAAGACATGTGTGAGGCAAGGCACCGAATTCTGACTATGAAATCAGATTATGAATTCAGATTGGGATTCAGACTGTGTAAGGCCAGCCTTAGATCAGTGCACCTGGCGTTCCATAGTCTCTGCCTACCCCATTGAAAGAAAAGCGTCAAGGTTTGTGGGTATGTTGACCTACCAAAAGGTAGTTTATACGAAGTTCAAGATACCTAATGCATTAAGTATGAAGTAAATACAGCAAGTCCAATACGGCAATATAGCAAGTCTGTATCCAAATAAAGCCATCAAAATCTGGTAATTCGGTCTAAATCCTAATTAAATTTTAATTTCCTTATTACCTTCAAAATAAGGCATGTACGTCAAATGAAAATCTATACGTTTTGACAGATTTAGATATGGAAAACACGCTCATCGCACTCACTAAGATTTTCTAAAAAGGTAAAAGTACTTGAATGTGTTTAGCTAAAATCTTGTTACTTTTGTCAAGAATTTAAACAAAAATCAAGAACAACTCTATGGCTGTTTTTGCATCAGTTTTAAACTAAACGAGCAACAAATTCTACTATTGCCATCTCTCACTCACCACCCACTTTTGGACCTTCAGCCGGCAATCCAATCACGCTCCTGTCAGGTACAGTTGGTAACGCCGTCACGTTGCTGTGTAGTGTTTCGCCGTGGAGACTGTACGTTGGCAGAATCGCAAAACTACCGTATAGATTGAAAAGATATTATGTTTCAAAATTAACAAGTTTTATGAAAATATTATAGAATGGGGAAAGTATATCCATTACGGCATCGGCACCACACCTTTCAAAGATGCCGTGTGGTGCCGATGCCGTGTGGTGCCGGGTTTAGAATGTTGCCACTCCATGTCTTCCCGTGGATGTCGTAAGAGACGACTAAGGGACTAAAGGCTGTGTAGTGCTGTTAGGCGATGGGTTTGCAACCTGTCACTAATACACTGGATAAAGTCTTAGCCTGGTTGTGCAAAATGTGGTCACTGAATTATCAACAAGTTTTTGGAGTTGTTGGTGAGCCTGTGGCTATGCCTACCCCACTCTGGGAATGAAGGCGTGAGTTGTTTATGATGATGATGACCTTTCAATTTTCAAATCATCTAAAGTAATAATTCGTCCGTCGAGTTAACCCTTTATAGGACAAAACTAAAAATAGAACTGAATTCTAGCCTCATTAGGTCATTAGGTTTCTCCTATTCGCACAAAATTCTTTTAATAAAAAATACAAAAAGTATCAGTTGTAAGTGCTCATTTTTAGCACCAGAGGGCTTATTGTCTAACGCACTCGCAATCACGATCGTTTTCATTTTGAAAATCGAAGGCTTGTCTGCATACAAAATGAAAACAATTGCTCCACTTTGAAGCCGGTTGCTATTGCGAGTGCGTTAGACAATAAGCCTTCAGGTTTTAAAATTGACCTATAAAGGGTTAAAACTGAGTTTTGACAATAACATAGGCTAACCCCGCGTACGCTATAGTAACACCCAAACTAATACCTAAGCCCAGATTACTAAATCTTTTTACCTGTCACAAACTCGAACCCCATTACCGCTGATACCCAGGAGAGCCATTTGAGACCCAATCAGCTTTGTCCCATTTACAGTTTGACAGTTTAAATGACAGTTTCCAACTCCGGGCGGCCATTATAACTTGAGAAATCCGTACGTTGCGTTTGACGTACACTTTGTATTAGATCTTGTTATTTGGTTTGAAAACATGGCGGCAATAATATGGAATAGTGTTATAGTATGAGGCAGATAAGAAGTCTATCCTGACACATTGCACAACCATGAAGTTTTGACTATTTACATTTTTGATAGAAGTAAAACAATGCCAAACTTGGGTGTCCCTCACAATCCCTAACAACGTTTGTCCTAACACATCATTTGTCCGAATTTTCATTTGCCCTAAACTGGTTTTCAGATGTGTTAAGCAACTTTTTAAGTTTTCCAATTATATCTGCGGTTCGGTTAGGTTAGGGTTGTATTATAACAACACTAATAAGTTTTAAAGCAAAAAAGAGGGGTGTTATAAGTTCGACGTGTAAGTGTGTGTGTGTGTGTGTGTGTGTGTGTGTGTGTTTGTGTGTGTGTGTGTGTGTGTGTGTGTGTGTGTGTGTCTGTCTGTCTGTGGCACCGTAGCTCTTAAACGGATGAACCGATTTGGATGCGGTTTTTTTTATTTGAAAGCAGGTTTTCTAGCGGTGGTTCTTAGACATTTTATATCGAAATCGGTTCAGCCGTTTTTGAAGTATTGAACTTTGAAATGTCAATGTCGGGGGTTTTCCAACTTTTTGTTGGTTATTATAGTATGGAGAAACCAATCGAGCACACAGGCCACCTGATGGTAAGTTGGATCAGTGACTGCAATCTTAAGACTGCCATCTTAAGACCGCAAGTGCGTTGCCAACCCTGAGGACTAAGATGGAATGCCTCTTTGCTAGTAATTTCACCGATTGTCTTATCAACAAAAACTAGAAAAATCAGGAACAAAAACGAGTAAAGTTACGCCCACACCGGAGCTTAAAATACGGTGACGGTACGGAATCGCAGTGACGCGTCGTATCAGCACCGTTTTTGACGCAAGCTCCACACACCAATGCTTAAAAAACGGTGACGGTACGGAATCGCAGTGACGCGTCGTATCAGCACCGTTTTAGACGCACGGTCCCCATACCAATGCTTAACGGTGCGTGTATTACGGTACGTCAAAAACGGCGCTATGTTGTTACTATGACCCCGTCTTTTGTTTAAGCAACGACACCGTTTTTTAAGCAGCGGTGTGGGGAGCGTGCGTCAAAAACGGTGCTAATACGACGCGTCACTGCGATTCCGTACCGTCACCGTTTTTTAAGCATTAGTGTGTGGAGATTTCGTCAAAAACGGTGCTAATACG
Organism: Acleris cristana; assembly: GCA_948252455.1. NCBI lineage: Eukaryota > Metazoa > Arthropoda > Insecta > Lepidoptera > Tortricidae > Acleris > Acleris cristana. The sequence goes on from OX411785.1 coordinate 1,906,126, forward strand.
ACGCGTCACTGCGATTCCGTACCGTCACCGTATTTTAAGCACCGGTGTGGCCGCAACTTTCAGCTTGTTTTACAATTTTTATCCGACTGTCGAAGAAGAAGGGTAATGTTTTTGATTTGTGTATGTTTGTATGTATGTTCTCTGGTAAAGGCTAATCGGAATAATCGATTTCGACAGTCGAGGGGTCGTTAGATAATTCGTATTAGTTTCGCGAGTGACTAACTGCCGCACTCAGAGACGTCAATTAAATTAAATGCTTGTTTAGTGACGTTTTGTCTTATTCTATTGATATAGCAAAGAAAGAGACAGCAGCAACTTTAATCAAGCATTAAATTTAATTGACGTCTCTGAGTGCGGCAGTAAAGTTAGTCCATTAATTTAAAAAAACATACTTGCCAAGGAAAATCAACTTTATATAGACAACGATTTAAAAATATGTAGTCGCGTTTTTATTACATTTCTTCAACTAAAAGGTACCAATCACAAATTATCACCATCGTGTCAAATGTATTTCTAATAATTGTTACACTAGTAAACCTAATAAGACACGAGAATTACCAATTATTGTTCCAACTTACCGATTCCGATAACAACACGAATTGTAAGCAAAAAACATTGTTCAAAGCTATCGAGTTTCAACATACAAATACTTTTCCAACAAACTTGGCTGGTTTCCAATGCGGCCCTTTTCGTTTGGTAATTTCGACAAATGCGAAACGATTGGTTAACATAATGCTGTCCCGTTCACACTTCCAAAACATTTGTAAAGGGCACAGGCATCCTTGAAATTATCATATTGGAGATGTCTATTCTGAGTAGATTTTTATTGGCATCATAAAACGATTATAAAAACTGTTAACTGCGAGTCGAATGCTCTGTCCCTCGCACTCTATAAGAATACTGTGAAGTTGTGAGGGACGGAGCATTCGACTCGCTATCGAGTACGTTAATAACTCATGGTAAGGGTACTGTATTGTGGGAATCAGAACATGCGCGAGAGTATAGAATTACTATTAAATATGTAAAAATCCCCGATACAATTCTGGGGATCTAGTGAAAAAGGGCGTAAGTGACTTTACTCGTAATAAAAAACCGGTATATGGTACATAAACGGAGTATAAACCCGACTTAAACCCTTTTTCACTTGATATTTAGGAGTCTTACTCCTTTTTTCACTAGGACCCCAGATTTGTGACCCCTTCTTTCAGAGCTGATATCTCTTAACCTCCTGCGGCCCACGTCAAATTTCATTAGTTAGAAAAAGAATCTTGAATCAGTCAACTAAAGTCAAAAGTCACTTTGATTAATGTCCTAAATTTAGGACTTTGGGCCGCAGGAGGTTAAACGGCTCAACCGATTTTCATGAAACTTGGCTAAAAAGCACCGCTAAAAAAAAACCGCGTCTAAATCGGTTCTTCCGTTTAAGAGCTACGGTGCCATAGCAGACACACACATATGGCTGTCAAACTTTTTGCTTTGGCAGTTAAAAATTATAACAAATAGTAGACAACTAAAAAAAATGAGTCGAATCGGGATTCCGATAAATGGGACGACAACCGTTTCAGAAACCAAATATCGTCATAAAATATTGAATAATTCGGCATCTTAGGTTACAATTGTACTTCTGGGAAAAGTAAGGATAGCAAAAATACATATACTTTACAAGAAATACTACATTTACGTACATTTTGCGGCTTGGAGGGATACCCTTTTTTGCATAAAAAGATAGTAACGTCTATTTACCTTGGACCAGAAGAGTATAAAAATTTTGGTGTATTTTTTACCTGTCTGTGGTAGATAAAGAGGGTTTGATCGAGTATTTGATCTATGATTATCCATTTTCTTGTCGAGCTGAAACGATTTTGACGAATAATGTTTATATAAAAAATCTGTACGGTATTGTACAATTGTATTATAGGGATAAAAGATCAAATAAATTACTTACTAAATCATAATGCTCTTATAATGCAACAAAAATAAAAGGTTATTAAAGTTCACGGCAGAAAATTTCTAAAGTCTTTTGCAATCCCTTTTAGGTACGGTACCCAAAACACTACATACGAATTTCTACGACAAAAGGTGTATGGTTTTTTTTATAACAAGGAGAAGGCACACGAGCACACAGTCCACCTGATGGTAAGTGGCATCTAAGACCCATAGACATTTGAATTCTCAAGACTGCAATCCTAAGACTCCAAATGTGTTGCCAACTCTGACGACTAAGGTTGAATGCCTATATGCTAGCAATTTCACCGGTTGTCTTATCCCTACACTGGAACACAACAATGCGAACACTGCTGCTTGGCGGTAAATTAAAGGATTAGATGGTGGTAGGGAGGTTCTACCACCACAATAAACAATTACCGTCCTTACACATACAGACAAGAAAATTGATTCCTAGACTACTGTGGACCATGTCAAAGCGACGTAATCAATCGAAACGTAAGAGACTTCTTATGATTTTATTTACATTGTCACTTTGACATAGTCCAAGGTGGTCTAGGAATCAATTCCCTTGACTGTATATCTCAGCTCTCAAACACGTGTACTTTAACTACCATTCTACAAAACACTTCCAAAAGTTCAATGCCAAGCATCCTGATTTTAATACAAAATAGGCTCCACATAGAGTTCTTCGCAGTGTTCTGTTAGGGTCTCCCCACACCTATCGACGCGGAATCGGCGTTAGCTGATCAAAAAACTCTTTATGTCTACGCAATAAGAGCGAAACAAACGTCAATCGGCTCGGCTCGGCTCGCTTCGGCGTTGCGAACGGAACGCCGTCGTTTTCGCTCTTTTTGCATAGACATACAACTTTTTCTTACCGGCTCAAGCAAGACCTTTAAACATGGCGGCCTGATAAATGTTCCCAGCAGAGCTAAGAACGAGTATTTGTCTTCATAAGCCCGTCACGCCCCCATCAATCCAGCACTTATTATTTATATCTCGCTTCAAACGGTATTAAACTTTATTTATTGAAGGAAAATAACAGGAAAAGGGCAAATTTTCCTTCACCTTTTTGCAGTCAAGGACCCCTTAAAATATTAAGTAAGTACCTTATTGTTAAATAAATAAAAACCATCGACATTTCATTGTGACCCCTATTTAAACTAGCTTTTTATATAACAACTAAAGGACGCCCGCGACTTCGTACGCGTAGAATAATAATTAGTTTCCCGCTACTCCCCCCATTTCTTCCCGTTAAATGGCAGATAAATTTACTGGTCGATTGTGAAACAGGCCCTAAGTCAAATAAGTAAATTTGTTTGGGAGTTACGGTTCCACAGACAGGTACACGTATACATGCACAATAATATTTTAACCCTCTGTTTGCATCAGGGGTTAAATGTTTAAGTACCTAAATATTGTCACTGTCATGGTGACTTACGTCAAGGCGGATAGATCTTTACTAAAATTATCCAGGCAGCAATTATGGCAAAAAGTAAGAGGATTGTGCAACAAAAAAATTCTATACAAAATGCGATAATATTTCTCTCCCCTTAAACATGGTCAAATTTTTACGATTTTTGAATATGTTGTAGATATCATGAAAATATCTGTACGTTTTCCTTTCCAAGAATATATTTATTAGAATGAAACCAACAAAAAAAAACCAACAGTCTTAGTTCTCTAAAATAACTACCTACATCATGGAAATCGGACTGGATTTTGGGGGTGAAAAACGTTATCGCCCGGAGCTAAATTTGTATGGATTTTTTTTGACTGCCACTTGATTTTACACAATCCACTTAAGCATTTAAAAAGGTTTTCATCATGGGTGTGGAACAAAGTCGCATATATTTAGGCCACCAGTCCATTGCCTTAAACCTTTAAATATCGTTTGGAAAATGTCATCGTTTAGAGTACTATAGAGAGTATCGGTATCCTCTTGATCACGGGTTGATCAAGGGGAACAGGGCGGAATTAATGGAGAGCCACTCGACCGCCCGTCTGCATCATCATCATCATCATCATCATCATCATCATCATCATCATCATCATCATCATCATCATCATCATCATCATCATCATCATCATCATCATCATCATCATCATCATCATCATCGGTAACCTCTTACTACCTCTAATTAAAATAAATTTTGAAATATTTTTTACCAAGCTACATGGCGCCAAGATAAAATAGATATGACAGGTAAAGAAAAAGTAATAGAGGCGCAAGGCCTTTATTCTCACAAAATATAATATTCACCTGAAATATTTCTAAATCTATCATAACCTCAATGCCATTCAATATTTTCTGTAGGGAGTATTTATTTTTAGGGTTCCTTTGATGTACATATAGGTAGTCGTAATATAAAAAAGTAATAAAACTTGAGCTAGTGCCGACAGCTCATGATTTATGGCTTATATCATTTACAAAAAAAAAATGTTTCAAAATGACACTTACTTTTGAAACATCATTTTTGGAAATCGTTTGTCGAATTACATTCAATAACTTCGAAACAATTAGCAACACTGCTTCTTTTCGTTTTGTTATTTTATAAATTTCCTAACATTGAATGAAATCAAGTTTTTTTTAAGCAATATGAGGATTCTGTATCGTAAATCTAAGGAACCAATCCCTATTTTGTATAAAACCGCCTATCTTCATTTTTCCTCGCTTTTCGCGGTAAAAATAAGGAAATATCCATCACTTCTGAAAAGGTCAATGACCCGAGAAAAATAGAACATCCTTTGTAAAATAACGTGGAAGCTTTGACTTTAAGTATAAGTATAGGGTTTCCATATTTTATATTTTTAGATTCAATTCGAAAAGTAGATTCACTAAATTTAGACGTGTCAAAAATACGTTTCTTGTAACTTTGAACATGTCTAAACATAGAGATAAAAGTTACAATTTACAGGTCCGTGTGGTTGCTTGCCGGGTTAGAATAGTGCCACGTCTTCCCGTGGATGTCATAAGAGGTGACTAAGGGAATAAAGGCTTGTAGTACTGTTAGGCGATGGGCTTGCAACTTGTCACTAATACGCTGGTAAACATCTTAGCCTAATTTTGGAAAAAGTGGTTACAGAATTATCAAGTTTTAGAGTTGTTGGTAATTCTGTAGCTCTGCCTACCCCACTCTGGGAATGAAGGTGTGAGTTTATGTACATGTACATTAATTAATGTAATATTACACTATCAACTTGTCGTATCTACGAAAGTAGGTACAGTCGCGAACATTAATTTGGTACCCACCTTAGGTCCAAAGTCAATCTGACATTCTACAACAATAAGGTTGAGTTTCCTAAAAGTTACAAAATAATGACTTGACATCTCTAATGCATTGACGACTTCAAGCATATTTTTCTTGAAATGGGTCACAAATTAACGCTCGTGATAGTACATTGACGACTACTTCCAGCGGTTGTTCATATTAATTAATACCATAGCATACATAATAACCAATTGATACATAAGAAAAAAAAACATTTACAAAAAACACGTCATAAAAATATCCTACATACATCACGCGCAAAACTTTCCGAAAAAACAACCGCATCAATTTTAAAACCATAACCAACAACCCGAAACGCGCTTGTTAAAATCAAACGTGAACACACGCGTTATTGCCTACAAAAACCAACGCACACAGCTAGTCAGCAACGGGAAAAGGCCGGGAAAGCGGACGAGTGGCAATAACATAATTTCCAATTGGCCAATTGTTCACTCGCCCTACGGAACCCAAATTAATATCGCTTCCGTCCGTAACATCTGACGCGGCAGGGCGGGCGCACACGGCAAAAACTGCTGGATTAATATTTTGTAACCGCTATAGGCATACGTGCTTTTTCCCGCATGACTGCTAATATGGCTGCGTTTATCCTGTGACAAAACGTGGATAAAACATCCGTCACTTTTTGACACGTATATAAGTACGAGAGTGACGGATGCTTTATGTACATTTTGTCACGCGATAAACGCAAACACACTAGACCCGTTGGGGTCTATTGTATTTGGTAAAGCCACATTACTTTTAACATGTTATCGTATTGTTTTTAACTCTACTACTGTCGAGCTAATAAGAGCTATAGAAACGTGGACAATACGATACCCTATACTTATCTATATCGTACTTGGCCGCTTTTTTTTTCTTATACATAGAGTGGTGGCTCCAGTAGGTAAATGAACGGTTCTAGTGAATGAACAAAACACGCATTTTAGACACAATTTTCTCAAAAACAAGCCTTCTGTGACTTTCTAGTACCTATATGTTTTTTTCGCTTGGGTACTTAAGAGAAATTATGGGAACATATTTTTTAACTCTGACGTATCAGCGACACCATGGCGGTTGAGAAAAGTACCTAATATTCCTTATGCAGTTTGCCTAGTTCAACATAGAACTATATTTGTTCGTTTCTCCTGCTTATCAATTTTACCTGCTTCCACCATTAGGTTTGTGTGCTCGCTTACCTTCACTATACATTTTTTTAAATAATATTCCTTGTGCAGTGAGCCTAAAGCAACAATGACAAAAAGTCGACGTCGACACCTCACGCGCTCCCCACGTCTCGACGCGGCATTCAACGACCTCATCGCAACTAGGCGCGAAGCCAAGTATTACTTCGATGTCTACATTATACAAATAATAAGTGATTTCGAGGCTATCATTTAATTGTTATTTTATGCATTGACTAGCGGACGCCCGCGACTTCATACTCCCGTTCGGGGGCGATTTTCGGAAAATCCTTTTTCAGTTTGGTATACACTGAGAAAGGATTTATATAGGGTACCCAAGGAATTTTTCCTTCCAAATTTCAAGACCCTAAGCCCAGCGGTTTGGGCTAAGCTGTGCGTTGATATGTCAGACAGTTTCTTCTTTTATATATTTAGCAGATAAGGCAAGCACAAGCTATAGACAATTCATATACAGTCTATGAGCACTTGGAAGATGCTTCGGTTTTGTACTTCTCTCTCACTCGCTCTTAATAAGATCGTATGAGAGCGAGTGAGAGAAAAGTACAAACCCGAAGCACCTTCTTAGAGCTATCGCACTGTAATTATATTTGTTCGTTTCTCCTGCAGATACATTTCGACCCAATTCCCTTTGTAAGATTAGGCTACCACGGTACGTCGAAATCCCTACATCATCATATCCTAAAAAAAAAACCACGTGCTAATCGGTCCATTCTTTTGGGAGATACGGTGCCATTGACAGACACACAGATAAACATGTAAACTTATAGCATCCCTCTTTTTTTTGGAGGTTGAAAAGTAAAAAACTGTAGGATCTTTCATAAAATAAAAGACACTATTTCAACTTGTTTAAGTTCAGGCGTGTAACTTTTTCTTTATTACTTCTATTGTATAAGCAAAGTACCTACTTTTAAAAACTTCTTCACTGCAAATTTGCTTTAAAAAATAAACCGTCATAACATAAGAACATTTATAACGACGCCCAAAACCATAACTTAAATATAAAAAGTTGCTTCACTCAGAATAAAACCCGCTTGGAACTGTATTACACGCTCATAACAACATTAGTCGCTGCTTGTGCTTAAGAAATATGAGCTAATAAGTCTGGCGAGAGAATAAGCGCTTCATCTCGGAGACACGTGATGTTGGCGGGGTTGATAAATTGTCCAAAACTTACGATGCATAGAGAAAAGAGGCTTTGTGACATAGATTACTACAGCTAGTGCATTCGAATAAAAACGCCATGAACATCCACATTTAAATATTTTTAAAACAAACAATCGAAGCAACTGAAAAATAAAAAACTCTATTAATAAAAAAGGTGAACGTATTAATATTAATAATATAACGTTCATAAATTGTATTTTAGTACTTTTTATGGCTTGGAGAAGGCAACTGTCAAAGAGATTTTTATTGATCAATAAAATAATCAATCAATCAATCGATCAATCAAAACGAGCGCACAGGTCACCTGACGGTTAGTGGAATCTTGGACTAATAGACATTTACAATCTCAAGACTTAAATCTCAAGTCTGCAATCCCAAGACTGCAAATGCGTTGCTCAGAATCAAGATGGAATGCCGCTATGCTAGTGATATCACAGGTTGTGTTATCCCCACACCGGAATAAAACAATGCTAATACTGCTACTTGGTGGCAGATTATGGGATAAAATGGTGGTAGAGATCGATCTATATAGATGAACTTACCACAATTTGTTGAGAACCACTTATGGCCGAACCCTATATTCAAACCGCGGATTGATAGGCTTACTTCGGATTAAAATTTGACACATTTTGTATGGGCAAAAGTCAAATTTTAACCCGAAGTAAGCCTTATCTGTCCGCGGTTTGAATAAAGGGTTTGGTCGTTAGTCTTAGGTCTTACCACTAGTAACTAAGGATATTTTTTATTATTTTAAGGGCCTGTTTCACAATCGACAAGTAAATTGATCTGCCATTTAAAGTTGTCTCTCTCCTTCTCTATTTTCAAGGGCAAGAAAGAGAAAGGGCTAAATTTATGTGTCAAATATGGTTTACTTGTCGATTGTGAAACAGGCAGTAAATGAGAAATATGTGATGTATAGTCGGAAAAATTATATATTACATCGGGTTGGTCTATGTTATTCATATTTAAGGAACCCGTAGCCACGGTAGCTTAACATCGCATTTTTCTTGGTTTTCTTGATTGATTGAGGGAATTTACGTGAAGCTGAGAAATATCGTTTGCCCGTTTTCTGCGCCCTCTGTTATTTTTTTACCTGGTGTTATGTTTCATGTTATATTTTTTTGATACTGAAGTTCAGATACCTACGTATCTTTTTATGTTTATTATTCTTCATTTAAGTAATTAAATACCATTGTAATTTATTACACCAAAAAAAGACTGAATATGCGTGTATAAAATTCTAAGCAAACTTGCAAAAAAACAAAATAACAAGCAAAAATAATCTATTCGATCTTGTAAAAAACAAGTTCCGTTTCTGAATCCGAAACTAACATGTAAATATAAATATGAGTTAATTTTCTACAAGAAGGTTAATATTTTTATTACACTTCTATTATTTTCCTTTTTACCTAAAGCGTTAAGTGTTTGTCACAGAAATTGATATTCCAAGATTAATAAATAAATTGGCAACATACTTCGACAAAGCGCCCTCACTATAATCTATCACGTACCCAAAAAGTGTTTTATGAAGATGACAGTTGGAGATATCTTTATCTGACTCCTCAACAAGTTGTATTGTTTTTTCATTTACTCGTGGAATGGCTAAATTAATTCGTTGAGCGAGGAAACTGCCAGCTTTTTGGTCTCCAGTGACGTCAATGACCCATTTGACATTTCCTTTAAATAGGCAAGATAAGACTTAGAACATAAATAAAGTAGCTACTTTTACAATCTTAAAATATTAAGATCATTTAGAACAAGACAAGTCACTTAAAAAAAAGTTCTGTAGAGTTTGCAATGAAATCACCACTCAGTTACAGATATAAATGTTTTATTTCACTTAAAAAACGATACTTACTCGAAAACAACGAACGAAATTACATGGTTCCTAATTTTTAAATCGCTTTATCTCAAAATATCACTAAGGTGACCAGTAGTAATGTTCTTTTTGTGAACCTTTAATTTATTTCCCGATATTTCAATGAAAACACAAATACGATATCTGGCAGAAATTAGGTCACGACATTAAAAAACAAATTATAATCAAGCTTGCTTTTGAAGGGAAATTATTAAATCAAAAATGCGCCGCCAGATCAAAAGAGTCCGAATTTCTCGATTCAAATTACCCTTGGCCCTAGGGGTGTATTGTCCCCCTAATTGTAATAATAAAATGAGCCGTCAAACGCCATCCTGACAGACAGACAAATTTTAAACTCGTCAAATGAGGCAAGTTGGCACGTATTCTGATCCGACACCCCTTTGGAACAACGACGGTTTATTCTGGTGTTGAAAAGTAGATTAGATTTAAGATGTAGTTTTTAGTTCAAACGAGTTACTTAACTGGAATTATACAAAAATGCTTCGGAGGGAATCCAGCTCAAAAGATTATTACTTGTCTAGGGCAAATAAAACATAATGTCAATAAATATTAATTACGATATATTACCAAATTAATACATTTAATATAATACAATTAAAAGTTAAAACTAAAGTTATTTAAATTAAAATAAAAACTAGGTTACTCAAATATTAAAGACGTAAATAATAATAATAATAAAAAAATGACATAGCTGTATTCCATTAATTTTGCTGTTGTAAAAAAGTTTTCCAATTAGTGGTGGTAGGAATTACTGACTTTTTAGCTAGCAACGCCCTCAAATTGCAGCAAGAAACACCTTTAAATTGCAGCTAGAGACCTCCCACCCTCAAAACACGGCTAGGAACGCCATCTAAATACAACTAGAAACAATCTCAAAATGCAGATAGAAATAAACCCAAAATGTGGCTCAGAAGATCATCCAAGTGCAGTAAGAAATACACTTAAACAAAGCTAGAAACACCATCGAAATGCAGCTAGAAACATCATCAAAATGTAGCTAGAAACACCCTTTAAATGCGGCTAAAACACTATCAAAATTCGGCTAGAAATACCCTTAAACTGCGGCTAGAAACACTATCATAATCTGGCTAGAAACACCCTCAAAATGCGACTAGAGAGAGTGCGAAACCCCATCAAAATGTGTGTTGAAACACCCTCAAATTGTAGTTAGAAGCGCCCTCAAAATACGGCTAAAAGGACCATCAAACTCCAGCTAGAAATACCCTTAAAATGCGGCTAGAACACTATCAAAATGCTGATAGAAGGACCATCAGAATACTGCCGCCTGGCTCCCAGCCAGCTACATCTTCGCGATCTCGAACAAGTTTGCGAGCACCTGCGGGCCAAAGTTGCGCCGTTGTGCGAATATTAATGTTCTGATACTGTTTTACACTTACTTTAGACTTTGGGAGTTGGAAAATGTAAATAATGATACATCTTATAATATTTTGGACTGTGAACTCGTTTTCAACTTGTTTCTAAGTCCGTTTAGTCTATGGTATATCTTGTGTTTGTTGGTGATAGCCCAAAGACGGACAGACTGGACGGTAATTTATATCTCGCAAAATAGAGCAGTTCTTTGAATAACGATAAACGATCTGCGTAGAAACGCAGACGGAAGAGCGGGGAGAGCTTGTCGATGGTATAAAAAGTTTTGGTGACTGACTGTTAATGCATAGCCTTAACTGCTAGACTGAGTCTTGGCATTTGGAAGGCATATTCATTGTTTACCCCACGGAATAGAAAAAAAACAGTGGAAGTGGCATGAGCTTCGCTTAGTATCAGACCTGTTGTCGCCAATACTCACACTATCATAAAAACAACACGCCACCATGGAAATGTTTTTGGTGCGGCTATCGTTTTTACATTCCAAAATAGCACAATAAGCCTTGCTTTTGGAATTATTTCCTATTTTAGAAACATTTTTCTCACAACTTTCACGCGCAAGCGATCGTGGCAAACTAAGGTAGGTTGCGCGGAACTCCGCATAACCATGTCACACGTTACACGCGCACATCACACTTCTACTGTTTTTTCTGTTCTATGGTTTAGAGGGCATTAAGTTACCCTAAGGGTGCATAAAGGAGTGGTTTTCAGAAATTCAACATCTATTGACAAGAATTTAAATATTTGTACGAATGCGCGAGCGCCTTTTAAGTTTTATAATAAACAAAAGCTACTCATTAATAAGTGAAAGAACGTGCAAAGGCCAGAATAAAAGAAAAACAACGATCGAACCTTTAACGAAAACAAACGAAAAATAATTCGAAAAACTCGAACGGTGCTCGTAAATCAGGAACGTAAAATTTGAAAATAATAAAAGACAAACAACCTTAAAATGTACAAAGTGTCGTTGTACCGTCATTTCTGACGCGTCAGGGTGGAGGGAGGGATGAAACTTTTTGATTAATTACATTTCCCTCGCCTTGGAAATATTGCCGCATTCCAGGTGTAGAGGGGGTTAGGAAGAAATAGATAGGGCAAACAATAATGCCCTTATTAATAAATGTGGAGTAACCATGGAGTAGCCAAGCCGTGCTTTGTCCTTATCTGTCATTGTGACATTTGAATTAAACAGATAAGGACAAAGCATGGCTAGCTACTCCTCGGTTAAACCACGTTTATTAATAAGGGCATACGGTTCTAATGCTTTCTTAATTTCAACGCGTGTGTAATAAAAACCAGAAAAAAACGTTTATTTTGTATTGTTATTGCAAAGAGTACAATAAAAACCATTCTTCTTGTAATGTAAATCAACACAGGTCCACAGAACAAGACTACATAATTTGAGAATTTCACTTAATATTACTTAAATAATGAAGAATAACGAAATAATGCGGCATTTCCAGCACAGCTTCTGTAAGAGGGCTCTTAAGTACATACATACATACATACATTAAATCACGCCTGTTTCCCAGAGGGGTAGGCAGAGACCACTTCTTTCCACCTGCAACGATCTTGACAAATCTCTTTCGCTTCTTCCACATTCATACATCGAGTCATGCACGCACGTCGGTTTCGGGTACTTAAAATTCGGCCCTTTTCCAGTATTTCCCCGATTTGATTCGAAAAAGTACGCCTAGGGCCGCCCCTTCCGACCCTTCCACTCACTTTAGCTCTGTATATCTCTTTCGACAATCTTCTTTCATCCATCCTTTCCAAATGACCGAACCATCGAAGCATGCCCTTTTCAATCTTAGTCACTACATCTTCTTTTAGTCCACATTTCTCTCTGACTTCTTCATTTCTTACTCTATCAGTCAGTTTCACACCACACATACTACGCAAAGAGCGCATTTCAACTGCATTTATACGACTTTCATGCTCTTAAGTCTTTTTCTAAAATCAAGAAAGAAAAGTTCACGTGAGTATCATACAAACGCAATCATACAAACATATCAAAAATATGTCCCAATTTACCAGTATGATAAGAATTTCGTAACATATGTATGAGAGGATTCTTTCGATAAATATTTTTGCACTTGACTGTTCAATATAGAGTGTTATATTTCAAACGTTTTTGTAACGCCGTGTCATGTCTAAATATTAATAATACCTCGCGGCTACTGCGCAGCGCGACTTTCCAGTTTATTACCTGACATGTTTGAAATACCTGCTTTATTGTGGGGGGCGGGGAGGGGGATGATGGAATTTTCCTAACCATTATTATCGGTATATTTTTATTTTTAGGAGCATCTGAAGCTTGGCGAAGTATTTTTGATCGATCGATTAAGCATAAAATGTTATATCGAGACACCCTGTATATTGTTTTTTCCGTTGATCTATTTTAAGTCATCTATTTTTATCTATTTAAGCAAAAAGAAAAATATATGGATGTGACAATCTTTAACTTCTCCTGAATGTGGGTCTTAATGTTGAGAGTTTAATAGACGCTGTAACGTTCTATCAACAATTTTAATTAATGAGCCACATAAGGACCCTGTCATATTAATAGCGATACAAGTCTCTAGGAAGATATTGCGTCAAAATTATTATATTTATACAGTTGTTAAGAGTGTATTGTTACAGGTTGATCTTTTTTTGACAACATGCTGGACTGAGTTCAGTTAATTTGTGCTAAAGACAAAGATAAGGCATATACCCAACAGTGGGCTAAAATAAAACCATAACGACCACAAAGAAGCTACGGTATTAAAAGTAAACAGACAGTCAGCTATTAAGGTGTTGTGTATAAATAATGAAAGTTTAATCCTTAACTAAAACACACGTAGTTTCAACAAAGCTGAAATATATTGTCTGAATACCTTATTAAAATGGATAGTTGCATGTTTAAAGTAAAGACGTACTTTAAAACGAAATGAGTTAATTGTGTTTTCTAAGCACCAACAAACTATAGTGGAAGCGAGACAGCCCAGACTATAATTTTCTTTAATGCAATATATACGCGGAGTTTGCGGTGTTGACACAATGTAGGGAGAATAGATGATGCAGTCTGTTAAAATTGAGTCCCAAAAATGATTTTTGGCCGTAGAGTTAGTTCATGACGATTAAGTTGTCACTTAGTGCGGATTTTCCATACAAAATTTTGAAAAAGGAACGAGTTATTTGTCTCCAAAAGATAAAGATAAAAAAAGATAAGAAATTTATTCAGTAAGTAGGCCGCACGGGCACATTTACACGTCAAAATGTCTCAGAGTTCAGCTGTTTGTGTTTGGTGACAGTCAAGTACAAATAAGTTGTGATCACTATTTTAAAATCACCCTGTATACGTTAATAAGTTCTTTGTCAGCTATAAATAAAAATGTTCTAATAAGACTCAGTATTCTACGTTTTGTTGTATGAAGTATAACAATTTTAATACTGATTGGAATCAGTAAGTGTCCAGTAACTAAGTATGGAAATTCCATAACATATCATATTATTTAAATACAATTAAAAGTTAAAACTAAACTTATTTAAATTAAAATAAAAACTAAGCTACTCAAATATTAAAGACGTAAATAATAATCACCACTATAAAAAGAACACACTGATTAAACTAGAATTTAAGTTAGTATAATACTAAAACTTACCAAAACAAATAACGTTTTTTTCCGTTTAGAGACAGACAATCTGTTACAATGCTTGATTGAAATTGAAAGAGTCTAACGTACGACAAACATTGTTGTCAAAGTTCGTAGATAGACTTGGAGTTATTTCAGCCCCCTATATCACCATCTTGACAATGACAGGTGACGAGTGACAATTCGGTATACATTGCTAAGTTAACACGCTGGGTTTCATAATTATCAGCTGAGCCATGTACACTGAAATGTCACCTGTCACCTGTCATTATCAGGATGGTGAAGTAGGAGTCTGGTCTTATAACTAAAGGTAAATTAACCATCTCAATATAAACCATCTTTCCTTACAAGTGTGAGAGAAGTTCTTTAGAAGTGACACAGCTGTCAGACCAAGTCTGTGACAAAGTAGAGTAATTGTGGGAATTGATGTTAGCAATTTAACACGCAGCCTGGATTAAATAAAATCTCTACAGAGGATAAAGTGGATCTTTTAGCGCGTTTAGCTTTTTTTCTCATTTTAGGTGATTTAAAAAAGTAAGTGGGAGCGTAATTAAAAAAGGTACTGTCTCTGATAAAGTGAGAAACTGCACCACTGTGTAAGTATATTGTGTAGGTATTTTGACTGAGTTATTATGATACAGATAAAAGAGTATTATCATTGACATTTTTTAGACGTTGCTTACAATCAAAATACTTTTGTCTGACTAATAATCAACTTGTCTTAAAATATTATTTTGATAATTGTACAAAAAGTGCAAATCACGGCTATAAAATCTATAATAAAATATGTATTCAGTTAAAAATAATTACGAACCAATTAAGGGCGCTCTCTAGAAGGGTAAAGCGGGTAAGCTACGAATGAACGCTCTTAAATATGTTCTTACGCTCTGCCGGGACAACTTCAACTCGCCGGATAAAAATAGGTGCGTCGAGTTCAACAATGAGTGGATTTAGAAAATCACCTACCAATAGTAAAAGAAAGTTAAATGTCTTTGTTAAGAGGTGAATAGGTATTCTTATACAGGTAAGTATTGTAGAATTTTTTAAAGACTCGAATGATCTTATCTTGTTAATACCGGTTTTGTATTACATTTTATAAATTTAATGCAAAACCGTTTTTTTTTAGTAAAATTAAATGTTTACATACATAAATACATAATGTTATATAAAAAAGTGATAACTTTTTGTTTAAGATTAATACTAACGTAGTGTTTTAATTTGACTATAATGTTTTTCTGTTGCCAAACACCACCCTGTAAAATTGATCACGAAATAAATTAACTAGGGGTCACTAGTTAATATTATCTCTTCTTTATTTTTGTACAAGCTTTTGTACATAAGCTTCTTTAACTTTTCTCTTACAACTATCTAATTACGTTCGTGATTCAAAGCCAAACATAAAAATATCCTTTAAAAAAATATTAATTAATTAGCTATCGAAATAGATACCATTATAAAACGCTACATAAAAATAGTCAAATAAAATGATTAAGTGATCAAACACAATTTGTTAAAGCCGACCTTTGAGCGCCAAGATTTTGTAAAGAAAGGTAATCCATTTTGTATTTCAAACAATCTTTTTTCCTCTTCCCAATTTTCCTGTCTGTTATTTTGCCATCCGATTCTGCTAATTTGATTTTGCGTCGAAAAGCAGTTTTTTAATTCGTCTTCATTTTCAATTTGGCTTTGATGCGGTTATTAGGAAAATCGTTTGGTGAACAAACCCAGCGGGCGGTGCAAATCTTGTTTTTTTAATTACGTTAAACCAAATTAAAACAGCTTGGAAAATTCTTAATTCACATGAACTTGAAGTTATGATTGCTTTCCGATGAAATTAAATAGGTGATTTATGAAAAAACATCAAAGGACCAAAATGGTTGAGACTTTGAGTGTACAATAAAAAGAGAAAGTCAATAAAAAAATATTAGTTTTTGTTAAAATTAATCACCTGTTTAGAATTTGGAATTATAATATACGGGGTGATTGGTAATTTAACGCATTCCTTTGAAGCGCGTATGGTACAGCTGATTTGCAGTATTTTAGGTCCTATCCTAAAACGAATACTTTTCGAGCTATTAAAGATTAAAAATATAAAAAAATATTACGCTCCTCAGGAATGCGCGGAAGGAATGGCAAAATAGCTAATTCTACGCGGACGGAGTGGTGGGCAGAAACTAGAAAGAAATTATATACTTTCCTTACTGCAACAAGCTGGCTGTATGTGGAATTCAATAAAAATTTAATTGTACCACTTTTCCAAAATGTCAGCTATCTCTAAGTCTATCTTTTTCTTCTTAAATTTAAGGCTAGGCTAGGCGTAAGTGGAGTAATTTCCATGACTCTCTTTCTAGATAATAAAAAAAAATCCGGTCAAGTGCGAGTCGGACTCGCGCACCGAGGGTTCCGTATTGAAGATAATATGCTTGGTAACCGCAAAAGAAATTACTCATTTTGTTATAAGCTTTATTTTCCAGGCAATAAGGTCGATTTTGACTAGCCTAAATTTTAATACAGATTTTCTTAGTTTTTTTGTTATTTCTCAAAAACTGTAAATAATGAGCACTTTATTTTATTTTTCCCAGAAAATATAAGTAATTATCTATACGTCAGGATTTTTTTCAGAATTTTTGATTAATAAACTTAGGAGATAAGGGGGGGGGAACGGTCATTTTTTGTAAATTTTTGGCTATAAATCAAAAATGTAACACAGAAATTTTTCAAAAAAATAGTTTTGAAATGTGCAGATTAAGACCTTTCATATGACACCCCATTTGCTATAATCGAACCACTTTCATTTTTGAGCCCCCCATTCTAGACCCCTTTTCAATTATTAATAAAATTAATTTCATATTTTTTTTACTATAAATAGATGCGGGCAAGCAAGTTGTACAACTATGCCAAATTTCAAGTTGATAGCATTTTTTAGTTGCTGAGAAAACCTGCTGTGACATACAGACAGACAGACAGACAGACAGACAGACAACGAAGTCTCACCATAAGGGTTCCTTTTGTACCATTTTGGTACGGAACCCTAAAAACGAGGTCAAACCTGAGGGCTTATAGTCTAACGCACTCGCAATCGCAACCAGCTTCAAAGTGGACCAATGGTTTTCATTTTGTATGCAGACAAGCCTTCGATTTTCAAAATGAAAACGATCGTGATTGCGAGTGCGTTAGACAATAAGCCCTCTGGCTCAAACTAATAAAACCGTGTTAAAAAAGTCAAACTAAATACGTGAAAAAACTCCAATCTATTCATACGGGTATAATCAAAGTACCCACATTACCGAGCATAACGCAGGGTTCGTATATTAACCAACTTCAGGCAGTCAATGGCTGTAACTTCTCGCTCGTGACTCGGAAACTTTTGCGAAAATGCTCAGGCCTACCAACTGAAGTATCCTTTGTGTTGAGGATTTTTCGCACTTCGTTTTCGTATTGGTTTTGTTTTTTGGATCTTGCTACGGTTCAACTGGCCAGGCAGGGATCGATATGGGTATTAATTCAAATTGAAAGATTAAGATAAAAGACATTGACGACGCGCTGGCCTAGTTGGTAGTGACCCTGCCTACGAAGCTAGCGGTCCTGGGTTCAAATCCCGGTAAGGGCAGATATTTGTGTGATGAGCGCGAATATTTGTTTCTGAGTCATGGATGTTTTCTATGTATTTAAGTATATATTTATCTACTTATATAAGTATGTTTATCGTTGTCTAGTACCCATAGTACAAGCCTAGAGCTTACTTTGGGACTAGGTCAATTGGTGTGACATTGTCCCCTTGATATTATTATTTATTATTATTTTTATTATTTATTCAGTAATCTAATAATGTAAGTAATGAGTCATGCACGCACGTCGGTTTCGGGTACTTAAGATTCGGCCCTTTTCCAGTATTTCTCCGATGTGATTCGAAAAAGTACGCCTAGGGCGGCCCCTTCCAACCCTATTTATTTATTTACTGTAATAATTACGAAGAGTAAGGCTCGATTAAATAACTAACCTTGAGGGAGATTCCCGTCTTAAAACGCTTCAGCAGAAAATAGCATTCTATGAAACGAAAATTCTACAAAGTGTTACGTTCTATGAAATAAGTGTCTACAAAACCAGGATTAACCAAGGTTTTATTGTATAGAAATTAGAATCTCTGCCCAGTTTATAAATACGGCTCTAGCTAGAATGAAACTAACAATATATAAATTAAGCACCCAACTAATTTTAAAAACCACGCAACTCTTATTCCTCTGGGTAATTCAGGAACCATCATAAGTCCATCGCGTACCCCAAAATAAAGGGTGAAGAAAGGCTGACCCCACCGCGCAAACTTTTCCCCAGCGCGCTGTAAAACTACCCTCTGAGTACCTCGGGATACTAGAGTCTAGGGGAAATCTGCATAAGAATAGTTAAATACGCAGAAAGTACAGATAATTATGTGGATTTTAATGCCTATTTTGTTGATTTGAGGATCGATTCGAGTTAAGTATTTATGAGATTGCGATCAAATTTGAAGCTGCAATTCATTAAAATTAATACCACCATAAATATGTTAGATTTTTAATTAAGTAACAGCCACAAAATGTGTTGTCTTGTTCAGTGGTGGTATGGGCCTTGAGCAGGGTAGTGATTCTTTCAAAAGCAAAGTTGAGGGAACGCAGGAGTGATGTCCAAGCGGCGAGTTTAAGTAGTCCCGTCAAAGCGAACAAAACACATTTCGGCGCGTGTATTCAATTTGGCAGCATGGCTTCTTGAACGTATAAGGCTGCCTAATTGAGAATGCACGCACTATGTGTTTTGCTCGCTCTGACGGGACTACTTAAACTCGCCGCTTGGACATCACTCCTGCATTCGCTCACCTTTGCTTTTGAGAGAATCACTACCCAGAGCCCGTCGAGATTACCACATCATATCGTATCCTTTTACCTAGTGCCATGAAATGCGTATTAGGTTTGTTAGGTTGTTGTGGGGATAAGACAATCGGAGAAATCACTAGCATGGAGGCATTCTCTTAGTTTTCCGGGTCAGCAACGCATTTGCAGTCCTGATAATTCAAATGTCTATGGTCTCAGACGCCACTTGCCGTAAGGTGGCCTGTGAGCTCGTTAACCTTCTCCCGATTAAAAGCATTTGTCCTAAAATCCTCCTCCCCCATTTGTCCTCTAAACGTTATACTGGAAAAGTATAACTTATCCTCCTACGGCCCACCATACAATGAAATGTATCAATGGAATATGAATCTATTACGAATTAAATAAAGTCACTTTTCTCAGTTGATCATTAGTCATAAAAACAAAAGAAATTCTACTTTACTTTCTTTGCACTAGATCTTAATTTGAATGGCCGTATTTTGTACCATTATTAGTACAAGGACCCTCAGGAGGTTAAACATTTTCAAGCTTTAAATTAAAGCATGCATCTCAGAGGCACCGTCAACATATCCACAAACCCACCATAAAACCTTTCTTCTGTATATCTGCGAATTTCCTCATTCCAAGTCGTCCAAAGCATCCGGTTCTCTTTACGGCCTATTTGCAATATACAGCTTTTACAGCCGCCTTGTATCCGCTTATTTCCAATTTTATTCAACATTTTTATATCACCTGCCACCATTTCTCGCGCAGCAGATGCCGTTGATGATGTTAGATTAAACATGTCTACCGTGGACGTGTTTACGGTGTTTTTTTTCCTTTATGACGTATTTTTACTGTCGAGAGGAAATTACTTTTCTTCTGAGAACGCCCGCTGTCTAAGTACGCTACGTTTTATTGGGTTCCGTATAAGGTTCGAAGTTTATCGTTTATTTTCGGGCGGTTTATTTTTTATTAGAATGTGAACTCTACAATAATGAGATAAGGTAGTAATAAAATTTTGACAAACTGTATAGAAAGGAGCCGGCCAAATAGCATTACACAATTCTTTTTTAAGTTTTCTTATGCTATGATGCATGATTAAAACGCATTTATTGAAGAAAGAGCTATTAAAAAAATAAACGAGAAGATCGGCTACCTGATGCTAAGCGGTCACTGTCACCCACAGAATAGAAAAAACAGTAGAAGTGTCAAGTGGGCGTGTAACGAGTGGCATGGTTATGCGGAGTTCCGCACAACCTACCATAATTTTGCCGCGATCGCTTATTTCGATAATTTGATATTTCTGAAATAGAAAATAAATCCAGAAGCATGCTTTATTGTGCTATTTTGGAATGTAAAGGAAGTACACTACCTTGCGGTACATCTTTTGAATCCCTTGGCTGAAAATAGCTTATGTTATGACGTAATTTTTACGTCAAATCCTGAGACATTTTGTACTATCACGAACGTTAATTTGTGACCCATTTCAAGAATAATATGCTTGAATTCGTCAATGTCATTAGAGATGTCAAGTCGTTTGTAACTTTTAGGAAACTCAACCTTATTATTGTAGAATGTCAGATTGACTTTGGACCTAAGGTGGGTACCAAATTAAAGTTCGCGACTGTACGTTCTCCTGTATTCATACTAGTTGCTTTGTTTCTCATTTCTCATTATGCAGTTCCGCGGAACTTCTGAGACATTGTCCGTGCCCATGGAACCCTGAAGATTCAGTAACAAAGCGCAATTGGCAATTACGGGCACGCAACACGTAGCCTGCAGGCTCATTGATGCAGAGCTTGTTAGATGCTCGTCTGTGCGCTTAGGCGGGGGTTCTGATTGTGCGATTAAAAAGTCGAGGTTTCGATAACATGTTTTCTTTACCTATTTATTTAGTGACAGTATTTTGTAATGGTTATTAGAGTTCTGTATTTATGTAAGTATGTAAACTTTTTATTGTACAAACCAAAACCAAAAGATATCTTCCAGTTAACCTTTTAGCGATTGAGAAACAGTTAATGTCAACGAACAGCCAAATACGAACAAAAAAAAACAAATTAAAATTGTTATACATATCAATAAATATATTTAGATATATGGTATGTTTGTGGGGTTTCAGCAAAGGCAAGTCTGGATTACTATGCATAGACCATGAAAATCGGTAAGTACGTCCCGCAGAAATCGGTACGAATGGCAACACTAGTTACGTCACGAGACGGTCTCGACACTCTCGACATAGGCGACAAGATGCAGTGTTTGCATGGTTTGGGAGTAGCACCATCGGTCTTCATTCACCCATTAGTTCTCAGGGTTTTAGTTCCCCAAAAAGAGTCAGGTGGAATAAATTCTGTTGGTTCATAAAAGAAGACTTCAACCTTGAAACCAAATTCTACCCTAGGTATAACAGTTTCGAAGTTAGGTATTTTATTTAGATAGATGTTCAACATATTTTGATGTTCTTTGATATTTAACACCACTATAAATTCTTTAGAAACCTAAATTCACAACAAAAACTTGGCTGCATGCATGGCATGTAAAGCGTGACATTGTTTCTCTATCAAAACGAAGATGTGTGCAAACCTACGAGTAAACGATTATTTTTCATCAATCATTCATTTTTAATGAATAAATTTATTTTCATTTTTTGTAATACGTTTAGTGTGGGCTTTTACTTTAACTGGATTTTAAGACTAAAATCTATATTGTTCCTAAATACTCGTAAAATAATTGTGATGTATGAACGGATGGACGACACGTCAAAATGATGGTTTCCTAGAATTTGACGTTTGCTTTGACGTGCCTTGAGACGGCTATCTCAAAATCAGTTTATTACTTAACAGGCCTGTATTATGAATTCACAATCGCGACCAGCGCTCAAAAGTCGCACGAGTGCGCCACAACACGACTAAAAAGTATTAGCAAAACTCCTGCCTAACGCGCGACGAGAGAGGGGAAACCACCTGCGCGGGGGGGAGCCAGACGTCAGTTATCGATTATTCGAGAGCGACTCTTTCCGAGCCCGGCCACTACTTGCGTTTCCTTTACTCACACAACAAATATTTTATATCTTAAACCAACCCAATAAAGCTGCAATTTCTTCGACCCCCGATAAATCACATCCGCTCATCCGTGCATATACTGTACATTATAATCTACCGTTAATTTTGAAACTTAATTTTATTCGTTTAAGGTTGCTTGTTGGTTGTTGTTGGTGATAAATCACATGTTTTGATGAAATTTATTTGGGGGCGACGGAAATTTTCAGGGGGTGATTTTCAGCGATTCAATTTGCGATGTAAAGGAACTTTGTGATATGAGTGCCGTAATTTTTACCGGTAGTTTTTAAATATGTTTGAACTGAATGGTTTGAACAAAGTTGAAAGGGATATGCAAATACATTCAGTATGTGAAACAAAAGGATTTTAATTGCAAATATCTTTGTGAGTATATTTAGGATTGGATCGGCGATTACAGTTTGAAAGGTCAGTTTATATTGCTTTTGTTTTAGTGGTATACATACAGTTTTGAACTAACTCAGCCAAAAAGAGTTGGGTCTCTGTCTGCGCCTGAGCTTCCAAGCGAGATTGATCTCAAAATATTCGGCATTTCAATTTTAGTAAAGATGTTAATTCTGGGTACCTAGTGAAAAAGGGTATAAGTCGTCTTAACTTGTTCTACAAAAGGGTATACGTACATAAACGGAGTATACTAGACTTACACCCTTTTTCACTTGATCCTCTGGAGACTTACTCCCGTTTTCAATAGGTCCCCAGAATTTTTCCTAGGTTTATTATAAATCGGTTAAGCCGCTAGAAAGTTATCAACTTTTAACGTAGATCGCAAACTCCGGGGTTATTAATTTAATAAAAAAACTATTTTTACAGCGCGAGTAGTAAATAAAGCAATAAGGAAGTAAACTCTCTATACCACAAAAATGAATTATTTTACATAATTATATTCATTTGTAAGCAGATGGTTGCCTAGTTGATATTAAGACGAGCATGAATATTTTGCTCCTGAGTCTTGGATGTTTTCCACGTATTTAAGTATTTAGTTACTTATCTCTATACGTATGTATAAACTTTGTCTAGGCATAACACACACACACACACACACACTACTTAAATGGGACGAATCGAAATTCCGAAATGATCAAAATTCGGAATCTTAATAATTCCGAACGCAACGTTTTGATTCAAGACTTTCTGATACGGTTTATAAATCAGACCTAACGTAACCCACGTATAACCATTAAATCTGTGCATTTAATCTTAAATTGCAATTTCCGGGAAAATATGATTCGAAATTTGGTGGTGTTTCCAACGACCACTTCAGGTACTTATAGATCAACTTTTTTTTTTCATAATTTATTTTTTGCCGTCCAGATTTAAAAAACCACACTTCACAACCTCGTTTCATCCCCTAATATTATAGAATTCGAACTAAATTGCTTTGCAGCGCTTAAGTCCCGTCTCAAGATCGAGTTAAGACCTGAGATCCCACTTAATGAACCGGGAGCCTATTACAACAGGCTCGGAGCAGATTACAGTAATTTGACTGGCCTGTAACAACACGGCTGGATGCAGTTTGAGAAAAGGGGTTTAAGGATTAAAAATGGGTAGGGATTTACATTTATCAACGTTCGAGGGTTTCATTTAATTTATTTTACTAAAAATAAAAATAGTAAAACCCTACCACGAAAAAAGTAAGAAACTGTTTTATACCATTACTTAGTCAGAATAGAAATAACTCGTCGTCCTTGTATGATGAAAAACAGTCTATCATCCGTATTCACAAACAAAACTTAAGGAATCCTTTACTGAGTACACATACTGCGTTCAATATAGCTTTGTGATTGGTCCTTTTTAACCGACCTTTTGTTTATGAGACGAATTGAACCACCCTGTGCGTTCGTGAGCACTATGAGACCTCATAGTGACGTTTGTGAATATGGGTGTAAATGTATGAAAATCAAAGACATTGGTAGCAGCTTAGTATCACCTGTGAATGGTAGAAACTAAATTACTTAATTAGGATTACATATCGTCCTTTCTGCCAGCAAGCTTAAAAATGCGCGTAGTCTCGTAGTTTTTCTTTCCCGTCGATCATCAGATTCTATACGGTAAAGCCTGCTTTTGACCGTGTTTCAGTATGGTCAACATTTTGATAGCTCTTATTTACTTGACATAAAAGGCGGGTGAGTTAAAACAGTACGATAACTCGTCAAAAGCAATATTGTTTAACATTTTAGAATACAGTATAGTATTCTATCAAAACTTTTAAATAAATCTGACGGTTTACTTAAAATAAGTGACAGTGAAATTGTACAAACTTGATGAAAGTTCGACTTCTTGAATAGACCATGACTCGCGACCCTATCACTAGTCTACCAAAGCTCCAAATCGATTGAAATAACTAACAAAACAATAAATAAACCAAGTCGAGTTCATAAAGATGTGTACACTTTAGTACCTTGTCTATTTAATGTCATGTTTAAACTATCATATAAGAATTGTCACAGCTATTAAAGTGACAAGGTACTAAAGTGTACATATATTTATGAACTCAACTGTACCATCAACGGCGAACCAAATCAGAATAAAACAAAAGAAGTGTGAATATTTGACACACTCCCTTTCGCCCTAAACAAACGTACTTAATTCATTTTAAAGTCGGCCGCTTTAATGGCGGCTTTATTTGCGAAAACATACCGAATATAAACAAAAACACTTTTATACTTTAATGTTCCACGGCTTTGCTTCGAATTTTAGTTATTCTGAGGCTTTTTGAAGTTTTTAGACTTTTCGACGAATTTATAATTTTCTTATCAATCGTCATTATACTTTGTAACCATGGAATTGGGATAGACCAAAAACAATAACTCACGGTTTTCACATTCTAATTCGAAAGAATAGGTAATTTTAAGAGACCAATTTCATTAATTTTGTGTCTAACCCCATAGTTTTGTTTTAATATCTTTATTTATTTAGCAGACGTTTTATGGATGACATGATTATTTTAAATTTGGGTTGGCATTTTCTAATAAATTACAACAATTAAATGATATCTAATGATAAAAAGTGATTGTAATAGTGTAACAAAACATACTATTTCTAGCGGTTTTCGCGTAACCCGTATGATACACCAAGGAGGGCTTCAAGCCGAAAACGAAAGTCAAACAAAGGTTAAATATACTTTTGTCGAAATATCCGAAATAGATAAATATTTCAAAAACTTAATAATCCAGAACGGCTTTAAAATCCTTTTCCTCGAAACGGTTTTCGAATTAGAGTAATTGTAAAAAAATATGAACAATCCCAATGGTTCATATTGCCATGCGCTGAATGGGGTTGTTTTTTTCAGTATTTGATGAAAATGTTTATTTTATGATGAAGTGGTCATGACCATTCCAAGTTTTTCCAGTTACTTATAAGGCTCTTCGGATCATTGTTAAACACCTAACAAAAAAATGCCGCTGCCATTACTGTCAAGTAAATAAGAGCTATCATACCGTTGACGATACGATAACATGTCAAAGGCAATTGGTTTTTCTCGAGTATAATAGAGGCGCAGAAACAATTTTGTTTAGTTAATGTCGAATAGAAGTGAATTTTCTTTTGTACTTAATTGTTGTGTTAATTATCTACTTTATCTGGTCAACTTAGCCTCCCGCTGCTGAACTTACAGGTTTATTTCTCCACTAACTCTCTCTCATATTATGCTCTTATAAAGAGCCAGTGAGAGAGAAGTATAAACCCGAAACACCTTCCAAGTGCTCACAGACTGTACATATATACACATGTTAAACATAATAACACTCCTTTTTTTGTCGGTGGTTAAAAAGATTGAGCCTTAGTAATTAAGTTACAGACAGACAAGCATTTTTCTACAGCAAAGGGTATAATAATTAATTACGAACACAATGGCATACATCAGTCGGCGTCCGGGGTTTTTTGTGGACAATCGTACCCTTCCGGAGCTTCGCTAAAAGTAAATGTATAACAAAAAGGTTTATTCACGGGAGAAAATGCTTACGTTTATAATCGTAATTTTTGGAGTTAAATGTAAGCTTCATTTAGGAGTGAACTTGGTAATACCTAATTGCTTTTGTCATAGTACCGGTACTGTTTTTAACTTGGCTGCCATTTATTTATTTATTTAAACTGAAATCTGTACATTTTTAGTTAAATCACAAAAAAAACAGGGTCTTTATGCAAGGAACGGCGGCGGTGCAAATTTTGAATTGAGATCACCGTGTCATGTGCGGAACCCTCGGTGGGCGAGTCCGACTCGCCTTGTCCGGTTTTTATTTCTAATACTAGTGTTTCCCTTGTTACTTTTACTGCAAGGATGTTTCTTATTTCTATAGCTTTTAAGGTTACCCATGCCCCTTTTCATGCTTCTTCCACCGAGCTAAAACTTTACAGAAAAAATCAGGGCTTCGGAACGGTTTGAAAAATACCGGTTAATTTATGGTTCTTAACCAGAGAGCTTATTGTCCAACGCACTCGCAATCGCAACCGGCTTTGTGGAGCAATTGTTTTCATTTTGTATGCAGACAAGCCTTAGATGGCGTGGCAATTAAAATGATAAGGCCTGTTTGGTTCAACCTGTGCAAGTGAAAATGTAACTAAAGAGCTAGCTAAAAGGGTAGGAAAGACGAGAAAACGATGGCGGTGCGAACAAATTAGCGAGCGAAATAAACCGTTATTTTGGGTAGGAACAGTTTATTTTGCTCTTTGATCAGAACCGAAATAGTATCGAAATGAAAATGCTCTATTTGAAATGTATGGTGTTTCAGACAAGATGCTTGAAAAAATAACCAGAGGGATTATTGTCTAACGCACTCGCAATCGCAACCGGCTTCAAAGTGGAGCAGAGGGGCTATTGTCTAACGCACTCGCGATCGCAACCGGCTTCAAAGTGGAGCAATTGTTTTCATTTTGTATGCAGACACGCCTTCGATTTTCAAAATGAAAACGATCGTGATTGCGAGTGCGTTAGACAATAAGCCCTCAGTTGTTTTCATTTTGTATGCAGACAAGCCTTCGATTTTCAAAATGAAAACGATCGTGATTGCGAGTGCGTTAGACAATAAGCCCTCTGGTTTCCGAGCCCTGAAAAAAATCAACAATTTGGTCATGTCATGAAAACTATCGCAAACACTTCCGCGGACAAAGCAAACCCAACACCCTAAAAACAAATGACGAAGTAATCGAAGTCAACAGAAAAAATAGACAAACAGGCAAACATTGATATTCGCCTGATGTCCTGAGGAGATAGGACACGCCCCGGAGTGATCGCGGGACTTCGGAATACGTCAGGAAACTAATATTTGTCAAGAGTCTTTGGGATATTTGATGACTTGTTGTTTTTGGTTCATGTTGGCATTCAGTTTGAACGGCGCTTTTTTTAACCGACTTCAAAAAAAGGAGATTTTCATTTTGTCTGTATTGCTAAGTGTGTGTTGCTGGATTTCTCAGACAGCTGTGCTATTGTGAAAATAAAGTATTTAAGTTTTTGGAGGCGGTTTATTGTTCTTTTTAATGTGATCGCAAGATGACGAGTTTAAACTCAAGCGTTTTTTATGTAATTAACTGGCACCAGTTCTTAGCTCTGAACCAGCTAAAAAGTGGTATCTCAAATAGAATCTCTTTCTTCTTCCAATTCCATTAGTTTTGTACACAAATTACCTACATGCAGGAGGATCTTTAGAAGTCTTTACCTATACCTTAAAACGTGGTTATTTTTAAAACAATTATTTAATCGCAATTTTATATGTTTTTTTTTAAAGGCATTCAATTAATATCCCTTTTGCTCTTTGTACGCAATATTAAAAATATTGTTTGTGATGACAACGCCATCTCTTAGAAAGTAGTCGAAGTTTCTAGCGCCATAACCAAAGAGAATGTACGCGACGCGCTGCTGTGTGTGTGACGTGAGTAAGGGTAGACGTTTCTGTTTAATACAGTAGATGGCGCTGTAACTTAAAAAATACTCAAGTAATTTAAAATGTTCAGTTTGAATTTAATTCCATTTTCTGCATTACAATAATAAAATTATTTACTAAGAATGAAATGTACAGTACTGCTGCAACAAAGTATAATAATGTTAATAATTACAGTTACATTGCAACTTATTTAATAAGTGCTTTCAATAGATAACAATCTTTCCGTTGTTAACAATGGTATCGCTCGAATCTTAAATAGACGTATTCATCTCTTAATTAGTCAATAATTGAATTAATAACATGCTGCTTAATTGGTTACATGTCTCGATAGAAATGAAGATTAATTAGAATTGCGATGCCAACTAGCATGCTTGTAAAATAGATAGTAAAATCAAAATCAAATCAAATCTCTATTCTGCTCGGTAAAACCTTATTACTTTTGTCAATCAATATGTAGTTAAGTTAATGATTTTAGAAAATTACTATCGCTATCACACTTGCAATTGCTACTTACAGTAAGTATATTAATTTTGTCTCTGTAGAAAATCAACAATTGCCGATCACAATTAAGAAACTGGTAGTACTGTTATGTACTGTCTTCGGTTATTTAATTATTTATTTAAAAGACACTGAAATTATAAATAACATTAACCGCCTGTTTCACAATCGACAAGTAAAGCGTATTTGACGGATAAATTTAGCCCTTTCTCTTTCTTACACTTGAGAATAGACCATGACAGAGCCAACTTTAAATGACAGATAAATTTACTCGTCGATTGTGAAACAGGCCCTAAGTAAACTAACGGTACTACTACCTACTAACAGACGAGTACAAAATACACACACAGTTTACAACTTATTTCAATAGAATATCACTCTTTAATGGCCCAACAGACTTTTGACATCAAAACCGATTTAAAAAAAAACACAGTGTCGCTATTGTCTAACGCACTCGCAATCACAATCGGCTTCAAAGTGGAACAATTGTTTTCATTTTTAGGGTTCCATACCCAAAGGGTAAAAACGGGACCCTATTACTAAGACTCCGCTGTCCGTCTGTCTGTCTGTCACCAGGCTGTATCTCATGAACCGTGATAGCTAGACAGTTGAAATTTTCACACAAGATGTATTTCTGTTGCCGCTTAAACGACAAATACTAAAAACAGAATAAAGTTAATATTTAAGGGGGGCCCATATAACAAACGTGATTTTTTTGCCGTTTTTTGCTAATGTTGTATAGGTAATGGTACGGAACCCTCCGTGCACGAGTCCGACTCGCACTTGGCCGGTTTTTTATGACTTGCCTTCGGACTGTCATAATGAAAACGATTGCGAGAGCACCTTAAACTTATTACACCCCTAAATTTGCGTTGGGGGTTAAATATTGTGCAGGGTCCGTCCGGATCGCTGCCACCAACTTATCCTTCAACCAACCACCAAACAGCAGTCAAGTGTTCGTATTGTTGTGATCTGGTGTAGGGATAAGATAACCGGTGAAATTACTCATAGAGGCATTTCACCTTAGAACTCAGGGTTGGTCTTAGGATTGCAGTCTTAAGATTGTAGTCTTGCGAATGCAAATTTCTGTAGGTCTCAGATACCTTTTACCATCAGTTGGCCTGTGTGCTAGTTTGTCTTCTCTTTGCCATAAAAAATACTTACAACAACAGGCACACCAGACTCTTAAATATTTTAACATGTCATTTCAATGAAAATTATACTGTTGACGAGAGTTATAGTTAAAAATAAAAACAACAAGCAGGTGTCCAGTCAAAGAGAACAAAGTGAGCCTACTGTTCTTGATACTTTACGTGACGCCGTGACAATAGATGTAGGGCGCGGTGCGCGCGCGCCGATCACGAGCGCACTTGATACTTGGGACACACTGTTGAGTCATAACGGTGAACTAACATTTATACAAGCACACATACATTCAAATTATGCAAAAATAAGAGTATGAGACTGTGTGTATTAAAATTGGAATAATTAAATACAGGTTGATTCAATTTTGGTAATCATTTAGAATTCTAAAGCCTGGAATACATGCCCGTAAACGGAACGTAGCGAGCATACTAGTTAACGGCATGTACAGTACAAGTAACTGGCACACAGTGAATATATTTACAAGTAAACTTGCATGCAATTTCATCCAGGCCGTCATGCCGGTGCTTGTCGCGTTCATTCCCACGTGCCATAAGCAGTTACGCGTTTGCAGCCCCTCGCGACCCCTCCCTCATATTGCATGCCAGTAAATCAAATTGCTAGCGATCTACTTGCTTGCCAGTTAGTGTATAGTATACACATGAAAGTAGATGGCATGTGCAAGGAGCTGTTATGCAAGTGTACCAGTGACAGGAATGTGTATTCCCGGTTTAAAGTGGGTACTGTTAAGTACTTACTACTGTAAAATCCTCTTAATGCGTTTATACAATGTGTGTGAGACATAATAATTAAGTTTCATTAATTATTTGAATTACCATTATACATCATGCTAACTTTTCTGATATCAAAATATACTGTTTATCTTGCTTGTCGTTTCTCCGTCTCTATGTCACGGCGCATGTTGTTACGGATTTAAAGCGTTGTCATCGTTTTATATTAAGAGATTGAGTAGAACGAGATACAATTTCTAACATCAACTATGTAACAAAAAGCTTTTGTTAAGCGTTACTTAACCAGATGATGGCTTTTTAACCACAGTATCCAATGTAAAAGTGTATTAGCTTAAAGGTAGCTTGTTCTTTGAGCCTTGTTACATTTGAATGTCGGAAAAAGACAGCTGTTTAATGAGGTGGCAATTTGTAAACATGATGTATAGGTACTTATTGGGTCTCCATTGGACATTATTATACAGTGCGAAAAAATACAGATTTAAATGACATGGGTATTATTAGACGTTACAATGTAGACTTATCTTGCCAATCTAAATCGATTTTAAGTGCTGAATTATTTTACCAATCTACTATATCCATTGCAGTTTACGTAAAGGATGTCAAAAAGGTATGACAATAAAACATTCCAACATATAAAAACGAAAACAACAAGAAAAATATAAATTTCAGATTATCTCGAAAACCGTATGACTTTTTCTAGACCCATGTTAGGCTGTTCAGAAAAGGCTCGTCTATATACAGGTGGATTTATAGGACAATCTGTAAAAAACATTACAAACATTAAAATGATCGCAGTAAAATAAAACAGCGTTTGAAGAGACCACTGTCATTAACTATAGGATAAAGGATTAAATGTTAATTATTGTAATGAAATGCTGCGACGTGCATTGCACTAACTTAGAAGAAGAAGTTTACTAAGAGTCATACAGCCTTAATTAAACCGTAATAAATGCATACTGCGCCACTATATTTAGATCTCTAACTTCAAATAACTGTTTGAAGTTGCAGATCAAGATATGGTGGCGTCGACGTGCACTTAGTGCAGTTTAAGTTCAGCACGGCAACATAGAAAGCGAATTCCCCATAATCAGATTCAGCACACGCTTACACCGTAGGTCAGAAGCACGATCCGCTGCGGGACTATAAATAAAGTTATACAGGATGTTTCAAAGAGAATAAACAGAAATGGCGAATTGATTATATATAAAAAAAAAAAATTGTATAATGGTTATGTTTTATGTGCTAATGTTAATGAATTTGATCTTCGATTTTATGACAATCAATCTTAGAAGGTGAAGACTGAAAAGAAAATCTCTATACAATTTGACAAATTGAGACTGGCTTGTAAAACTGTTCCAACGTAGGTATGCAACATTTTATGGAACATATAATACGACCCAAGTTTAATTCGGTAGCTATTATAGTAAGGCCTTCGGGCTGTTATCTCTCTCTTATTCGCTCTCATAATAATATGCTCTTTTGCGGATCTACCTCCTATACCCAAACCCGAAAGACTTTTTAAGACCTTTAGCACTGTAAGATGGTTTAAAAAGGGGTTTCAGGGTAAAAGCAAACAGCGAATGGATAAATATAAATCGGAGCTAAATAGGCACTAAACTACAAACACAAAAAAAACATTATTGTATATATTTTTTTATAAATGATCAACATTTAAACACTCAATATTATTATCACAATTTCGAATTTGATATACTTACTAAAGAAATCAGATCCAACCTAATCGTCGTTATTTTTGCCTTTAATTTCTACTTTGTGTAATAATAGGTAGCATAATTCATAAATCAGAAACACCCTGTAGATTTCACTTTATCCTGTAGATTGTAGACAAAGTAAGATACGAATAAGTTTTCCGATTCTACAATTTCTAAGTAAAAGAACTAATACAAGTTAAGCACAAATGTATTTTTTTAAAATCCTTAATAGTATGATCGCATTTAAGAATTTCTTGTAAATATTTAGGGTCAGAATTCTCCTAACCAACATGATATTTTAGTAACACGTACTAATACGGGGCTTAATATATTATTATATTATGTATTATGTGTGTTTCTTTCTACTCAAGTTCCCGGAATTGCATCGTTACTCGTTAACAATAACAGACGTTAAATAGATAACTTTAAAGTTAAATCTACTTATTATATTACCCTTAGAAAAATAACTTCTGATTGGAGCCGGGAGAGGACAAAAAGTTAATTAAAAACTAGTGGATTCATTTATATTTAAAAAAATACAAGCATGTTTAGTTCTGAATAACTGACTAGCAAACAATGCCCTGAACATAGTAACATGAAATTTAATTTGACTTTATAGAGGGTGCGCTAAATTACGATTGATCGAAAAAATTTAACCAACCAACAAGTAAAAACAACTGAAATGAAAACAATACATAAACGCCAAATTCAATTTGCATTCGAAAGCTACCAAGATACCATCTGAATCACAGAACAGAAAAAACAGTAGAAGTGTCAAGTGGGCGTGTAACGTGTGGCATCGTTATGCGGAGTTCCGCGCAACCTACCATACTTTTGCCGCGATCGCTTATTTCGATATTTCTAAAATAGGAAATAAATCCAGAAGCATTCCTTATTGTGCTATTTTGTAATGTAAATACGATAGCCGCACCAAAAACATTTTTCATGGTGGCGTGTTGTTTTTATGATAGAGTATTATTGGCGACAACAGGTCTGATACTAAGCGAAGCTCATGCCACTTCCACTGTTTTTTCTATTCCGTGAACTGAATTGACCCGTATCACACAAATCACTCAAATTACATCCCAAGAGGTGTAAGAGCGTTTTTGTTGACAAGGTTCCCAAGCTGCGTGGAACAATGCAGTTCCCATCGTGAAGAATGTCCTCGATCAATGCTTATAAGATTTATAAGCTCTAGAGACCTAAAAACTGCTTGATGTTTATATTCAAAGCCAGTGTTAGTGGTAGAGTCGAGTTCATAAATATGTGTACACTTTAGTACCTTGTCTCTTTAAACACTGGGACAATTCATGTATTGCAGTTTAATCATGGCATTAAGTAGAAAAGGTACTTTAGTGTACACTTTTTGAACTCGGCTGTAAAGCATGCAGTATTGGAATTACGGATATTTATCGTAGGTATTAAAATTAACAATAAATTCAATTCCTGAATTTCAACATTGGCTGTGTCAATACCGGAATTACAGTTTCAAGACTCTGGAATTTATATCCTATAAGCGTGAATGTTTTCTACACGATGTTGATATTACAGTGTTATTTTATACCCATGTGTTTTAAACTCGAAGACAAAGATAGGAAGGTTGCCCAAAGTAAGTCGGATTTTACAGGATGTTTTCAAATAACGAAAGCAGCCTGTATATGATCGGTATCATATGGTTTGAGAGTGCTGCTTAGTTGAACAGCAATTAAACGCATTGGTTAACTGCGCGTCTAGGGCCCGTATTATAGTCGCCTTTGTCGCGGTGGATAAAGCATACGTCACTCTCGCACTTACATACCGGTCAGAAAGTGACAGATGCTTTGTCCATATTTGGTCACACGATAAACGCAAACATACTAGGCGCGCAGAAGTCGTCGTAGCTGGAAAACCATATACAATTAATAGACGGCTGCTAATTATCATAAAATTACAGGAAAGTAAGTACATAAAAAACCGGCCAAGTGCGAGTCGGACTCGCGCACAAAGGGTTCCGTACCATTATCTATACAACGTTAGCAAAGAACGGTAAAAAATCACGTTTGTTGTATTGGAGCCCCCCTTAAATATTTATTTTATTCTGTTTTTAGTATTTGTTGTTATAGCGGCAACAGAAATACATTTTCTGTGAAAATTTCAAGTGTCTAGCAGCTATCACCGTTCATGAGATACAGCCTGGTGACAGACAGACAGACGGACAGCGGAGTCTTAGTAATAGGGTCCCGTTTTTATCCTTTGGGTACGGAACCCTAAAAACTACTAAACGACTGATGTAGATTCGTGGTGTCCGTGGGTCCCACCATTAAACTTCCTGACGAAAGACTATTAACAAGTTCAAAACATGGCCGGCCTCAGAATGGTTTTATTCTTATAAAAAGTATTGAAATGGCATGACAGTGTTTTTATCCAACTCGAAATGACAATATTTTTATTTCCTTAACTCCTTATTTTTACACTACTTCCAAAAAAAGAAGCATTTATTATTGTACTTTGGAAAGCGCGCTATAATAAAAATAAAAGCGTTTAGGTAAGTATTTACGTTTATTTAATTTTAAATAAGCTTGAGCTGGTGACATTAAAACTGCGACCCCGCCATCTTTATATAAAAGCCGTCATATCAATTGGCAATAGAGATACAGTGTGCGCTATAAAAAACGGCATTATTGCATTGGTATTTTTAAAATTGTTGTCGGTATTCCTAGAATGAGTCGCATTTTCTAATTTTCTTTTAAGTTGCACGTATAACGCTGTAAGGAGATTGATCTGCTTTTAATGTATAGCTCTAGGAGCTCCTCTAGTGCTTAACGGCTTGTTATAATTCAATTTGGACTTTATATGTAAAAACGATCAAATTAGAGTAAAAGGTCTTTGAGACCGACTACAAAAAAAGTAGGAACAGGTGATTTTAGTTTGTAAAGAAAATAAGTTTGCTTCATCAATTTGACTTAATAAACATAAATTTAGTTAAAACGGATCGGATGCAGTTCAAAATACTAAAGTAGATACTCAGCGGTTTACATGTTTGTTTTAGTAGATACTTACTGATACAATAACGCTTTAGTTAGCATATCTACCAAGGTATTCACTATAATTCAGCATGCACATGTGAAGTACGCGCCTTTATAGATTCAATACTCTCACTGCTTCAAATTTCCATAATAATTATTCGAAATCGTCGCAAAGCGAACTGTCACATTATTATTGTAACACTTGTTGATAATTATTTTACGTTAAGGTTTATTTAGATACGAATATTTTTTATAGGAGGTTAAAGGTATATATCCAAAGAAACATCCTGTATAAAATCATTTAATAAATGTGATGCAGAAAATCACAAATCCTAGGTACAAAATACAGGTTGTTCTGATCAGTGAAAATATTTTTAATTCGCTACATTTACATTTTTGGCTATTTAATTAGATGAAGCTATCTTTTTAGTAAGAAACTACATAATAATTATACGTAAACTAAACATAACAATGTAAAACAAATAATGTAAAATAAATTCAAAGGAATTTTCTTTAACGTTTCAGAACCTAAGAAATAATTTCTGAGGAAATAACAATCGAAATATTGTAAAGTCATTGCAAAACGAGTAAAATATGAAAATATTTTGTAATTGAATCCTTTGTTACTTTTTATTAATCAACAACTGAAGTGAGATAAAAAAACATGCAATTGGTTTTACTTCTAAGTAAGTTACTGTTAAGATTATATTTATTTAAGACGAGATTCGTTATTGCAAAGATTGGACTTTTTAATCAATTTGAGATTAATGGAGATTGCTACTACCGCCATAAAAATTAATTACAAAGAAAATCTTACTGCAGCAATTTTCCCGTTCCGTTACTCTATTTTTAAATACAGTTCATATTACACACAACAAAGCTTTAATCAAGTTGCGTACACGCAGTTTTTCTTTATTTGCATTAAAGAAATCACTTTCAAGTCCAACAACAAAGACTTAAAAAAACTGATACTCCAAGCAAAGTATCAAAACAAACCACACATCTTAAGTACTGGAAAGTGAACTATGCTTTTATTATATCACTGTAAATGACACTCTAAGCCACGTTTAATAAGGTTATTTTAGGATTGTATCGAAGAGAGTACAGCACGAGGCATGCTTTTGAAGTTGAACCACCATTGCGCTGTCAACAAGAGTATGGGACAGACGTCGTTCGTTTTTTAATTTTTAATCGTTTTGTGTGTGTGTTATTTTGGAATTATTTGTGAATGATTATTCAGTGCTTATCCGACTCATCCTGTCTTTCTTTGCGTTGTAAAATTTTGTAAGTAAATGTTGTTTTTACTTTTATAAAGGTAGTTCAAAAGTACTGATGTATATGAATAAGAAAAGATTTAGTATTAAGGTTTTATTGTTTTTAACCCTAAGGTTTTTAGCACATTTTCTATTTTTGAATATTATTTATGGTATTGTGTTAAAATAATTTTTTTTCCATGTTTTGACCTGTTTTTTTAGATTTACTTTGCAACGCAACGTCACAACAAAATAGATACATGTGACTATTTAATTATATCTTCATATTTCACTTAAAATAGTTAAAATTAATAACTCTGATAAAATGTAAATGTCTGTAAATGTTTGTTGTTAAATTAAATTAATTAAACGACCACTACAGGACAGAAATAGATAAGATTTTAGTTAAGTTAATTAACCCATAAGCATAAAATTAAACGACAGGCAGGGCATAATCTCTCTCTCAACGCAACGTAGGTTAAAAAAAATCCCTTTAAAATTTTCCGAAATGATAAACTCCGTTGCATAAATATCAACCTGTATCAAAAAAGACACTCTATACTTATCTGTCTTATACTTTTCAATTTTCTTTTAGGTTCCAGCTTTGTTCCGCTTTTAACGTGAAATAATAGGATACCGATACATACCTACGCTTTTGAATGATAATTAATTAGGTATAGCTAGGGTGTTTTATAAACAAAGTCATCTCTCGTAACGCAAAGTATAGCCTGACATTGACGCCAAGACGTATTTTTTTCTCTACTGACTTGTACTTGCACGTCTACAAACAACCGAGTATCAATCAAATTGAAAAAAATATATCATAAAGACGACAACTGCTTTAAAAATCCTTAGACGTAAATTGTATGAAAATCATTACAACTTTTTTTTATGATAGCGGAATAAAAATAATGTGATAAACAAATATTTTACGTACGCACGCTCATAAATAAGTTACATACTGGGTCAAATAACACAATACAGTTCTGTTGGTTGTGGGAATCATTTATTTGCATTATTTTTCTTGGTTATTTTAAAATCAAGGTGTATCGATGATTTCGTTTTAATGTTACAGTTTTTACAATAAACAAAAAAGAATAACGTAAAAAAAATTAAAATTACCAGATCCTTTCGACTTTATTGCTAAAGTCGTGGTTACGAGCAGATTTTAATATTTTTTTACCAGACTAAACCTCGTTTTATTATGATAACACGTTCAAATATTGAAGAAAATTTAACTACTTTTGTTACTTATACAGAATGGACTGTAGGTACAGTCTTATGGTTTCTTTACTTATTTAGTAAAAAAAAACGTTAAGAGAAAAATTAGAGATATCCTGAAAATAATAATTTAACACTTAAATGCCAAATTTTATATGAGAAACATTATTGCAAAGAATTCCTAATTCTTGTAAAAGGCTAAATCGTTATAATTATATATATTTTTATCTGTAATTGAAGTACTTGAACAAACTGACTAGTTAGAGAACCCTGACATTAAACCGCGTCGGATAGACCCAGATAGAAAGTAAAACCCCCTATTATTCCCTAGTCACGGAACCCTCGGGTCCCAGTAAACCGTGCCACAAAACCGTGGCAGCGCAATTATTTACCGGCTCAATTGCAGTCATTACACGATTATGATCGCAGGCGCAGCTGCTGAGACTATCTCACAAGTACAAAAACTGCTTTAGTTTAAATGACTTTTTTGAGAACATCCTGTAGAGTAAGACTAGATTTTTAGCAATAATCCTGCTGTATCTCACAAGTACAAAAAATGCCTGGATCGAGCATAACTTAAGTATAAACGTCTATTTGCGAGAACACCCTGTAGGGTAAGACTATTTCTTATAAGAGGGGTGTTTTTTAACGTATACATTTGTGTATCGGTCTGTGGCATTGTTACAAGATTTATCAATGGTAACAAAATAAAAGACTTTTTTGACTCATGTTGTCAAAAACCAAAATCATAATCGTATATTTATTCCAGCTGCTTAATAGTGTTTGCCTGGCTATTGCTATCACACTTGCACTCGCAATAGGCAGTATATTTGTCACTCGTGTTTAAAAAAAAACGAAGATTGCCGATCGCTATTAAGGAACTGAGGGGCTAGACAAGATGCACTACGCTAACTATCGTTTCTAATCGCTTCGTTTTTAAACCAATCACGTCACTGGTAGATCACGTGACTTTTCGTATCACGTCATCTACAAGTGATGCGATTGGTTTAAAAACGTAACGAATAGAAACGCTGGTTAGCGTAATGCATCTTGTCTAGCCCCTCTGTTAGTAGACATATCGTCGGTATCTAAAAGTGTTAAACGGCGTAACAAGCAAATGTAATAACTAGCAAAGTGAACCTTACTCATTTAGTAGGTAAAGTGCATTTCGCTCTTTATTAAATTTGTTACTTACGTATAGAAGTATCACTGACGAAAGCTCTTGTCAAACGTTTATCGAGCTTATGTCAACTGCATACATTTAAACGATTTCTATTTTCTTATTACGATCAGAAGGCAAGTGAATAGCCGTAGGGCAAGTAAGCAGTGACAGGGCCATTTATTTGACAGTATCTAAACGATTATTGTGTTGTGGTGTTTGGTTTGTTTGAACAAGAGGGGTTAATACAAATAGCAGTGACGTAAGAAAGACAGTAAAGATTTTTATATATTGCGTGGACAATGTCAATAAATTATTGACTCAGTCTTACTTTTTCCGGCCGAATCTATACAATTTTTTACTCTAAGAAATTGAATAATTAAATTCATATAAATCGATGCGTCATCAAAAACACATCCAAAATCATTTAGCCCTTCTTAATGATTTTGAATTAAAATAACCGGTGTATATTACAGTGAAACATAATACGGTGTAAATAGGTGATAGTATACTTTATTTTAATATGATAAACATATAGAGAAAGAAATGAAAAAAATTAAAATATATTTATTCTCAACTTTTGTTTTAAAAACAGCGATTCAAAATAATTTAAGAAAGTAAAACAGACGACAATGGCAACTGTTGCGAAAAGGTCCCAATTCAGCATATGGCGGCTGTGAAGCCAACGCTGGTCTTCCATTGTGATTGGGACCGCTAGATGAAATCAAGGTGACACAGACTGAAATCAAGGTGACAGAGACGTTACATTTAGACAAGCAAAAGAAAAAGAAAAAACATAGGTACATAAAACTAACCTGAACTTAGGTCATGAGAACAGACAGCGCCTAGGTGGCAACCAGAGGAACTTACTCAGTCTGTAATAGGTACATAGAGACATTCCATATTAATTCTATGGGTTGCAATTTGCAAATTTTCCTGGGCCTCATAGCTCACGTAGGTACCATTAGGTGGCTTGTGTGGCTTCCTGTCCCAGTTATAAAAAGCATAATAATTTCAATGTCTATACTTAAATCTAAATTAAATTTCCCACTACTAATTAATTCAGGAAGAGCATTTAATTTAACACCCTGTACAATTAGCAAATTCTAACTCCTTATTAAAACCGTTACGAAAACACTTGAAGCGTATCAATTTACGCACGCAATTAAAACTATCAACGATCTCATTAAAATAAAACGCCGATTAATCCCTACTCTAATGAAATAACGTCGAACATTCATCATTTAATTAAGCCAATCGGAACACTTTCATACATATTCTAGCCTATAATTTTTACCTGGAAACGCTCTCTCTGTAAGACAAAGGAATTTTAGATCTTGTTCTTTCAACTATTAGGATTATTTTACAAGATTGATATGTGTAGGTCGTTAGCACAATGATACGGATCTTAGATGGAGATTTTATGGCTATAGAAAGGTTTGTTTGGCAAAGTATTAACGTATTCACGGCCCGTGGGGCCATGATGTGTCAAAAATCTATACAAATAGCATTTATGGGCAATTAATGTCTATAGTCGTGATTGGAAGGGCGGGGCAGCAGGCATAAATAATTGTAATGGTTATAGACACACGAAGAGATTTTTCTTGTAAGACAACCGTTTGTGTCCAGTGCTTTCTTTCAAGTATCATTAGAACTGTTTTTCATTAAGCTAAATCATTAATATTTCATTATGCTGTCCAAATCACTGTTTAAAACAGTAGGTACAAAATTAAAAACCGGCCAAGTGAGAGTTGAACTCGCGTGGAGAGGGTTCCGTACATACGTTTTTTTTTTAAATAGAATTCTTATAGGAATGTAATCTACAGGCAATGAACTATATTTCGTATTTTTTATTTTTATTTTAAGCTCAGTAGTTTCGGAGATCAGGGTGGGGAATGGTCAATTTTTGTCTTCTTTCATGAATAAAATCAAAACTATTTATTTTACAATAATACCAAAAATATATTTCAGATCCTCATTATTTTTTTTAATTTCCTAATTTGCGTCCCGAAAATGACCCTTACTAAAAAAAAATACTTTGCGCATCTGTTTTTGGGTGATCAATTTCTAGATGTGTACCAAATTTCAACTCAATCGGTCCGGTACTTTCGGAGCAAAATGGCTGTGACAGACAGACGGACAGACAGACGCACGAGTGATCCTGTAAGGGTTCCGTTTTTTCATTGTTTGTACGGAACCCTAAAAAGGGCTTAGTAAACAATGTTATTTTTTGTTTTAATGTTTTTTTTTTATTTGTACTTAAACGAAATTACGGAAGCCACCAGAGATACTGAACCATATTTATTTAATGTCACAATAAAAATAATTTATTATCATCAATTTTACTGCTCTACCATTTCCATTAATGAAAAAAACAAGTACATCCTGTGGCTTTTATCTTGACTTTCTACAGGGTGATGTCCATTTTATCATCGTGCATCTCATTATTAACGCTAATGCTTCTATTGTACTTGCTTGCATTGTCCTTAGAAAGCGTCTTGGTGCATAGGCCATCGAGATTCCTTATCTGATCGTTGCACCATATGAATGCACTCTGCATGCATGTCGTGTTCAATCTGACCTTGATTTAAAATACCTATCACTTTTTTAACAACGTTTCTAAAATACATACATACATACCTTCACGCCTCGCCTGTCTCCCAATCGGGTAGGCAGAGACTATAGCCCCGGTCTAAACATACATCTTTCGCTTCTAGAATCTCGAATGTCGACACATTCATCAACCTCTTCAGGCTTCATTCACAACAAGGGGCATGGTGTTTTTAGCCGGTGCGAGCCCGGCAGTACCTGGGCCCTCCATTCCCAGGTCTCCGGAAGGGATTTTCATCTCTGCCCCTTTTAAATGTAAATTTCAATATCCTGCTAACAAAAGCAAGGACTTAAGTCTTTGGCTAATCAGGCGACAAACAAAAAAAATACCTCTTTAGGCACGTACGACAGATTAAAATAAGAAATAGAGGACGCCCGCAACTTCGTGCGTGTAGAATTACTAGTTCCTGTTTTTCCTCCTTTTTTTTCTTCCCTTTGAGGGTTGGTTTTAGAAAAATCCTTATTCTCCAAAAACATTTAGATTGAGTACTTAAAGTATCTATTAAAAGGTAATTTGCAGAAACAAATCATAACAAACAAGCTATGATAAGTCAAACACCCTTTAGTTAACATTTAGGTTGTATAAAGGTTGATTCAATTTTAATTATGATTGCATCCGGAAACATTGCATTTGTAAAAGATGCGTTGGCCTACGTTTTTAGAGTTGTTGATAATTATTTTCTGTAGCTCTGCCTACCCCACTCTGGTGGCGCCTTCCTTAGGCGTGAAGGTATGTATACAGGGTGTTCGGCAGAAGGTTGGACAAAGTCTGTAGGTCATACTCATCAACTTTTATGATGGGACCAACATCCAAATCGCGAAAAAAAAACAGCTGTTCCATACATTTCGGCTGTTTAGCTCTCAAAGTTTGTATGGAACAGCTGTTATTTTTCGCGATTTGGATGTTGGTCCCATAATAAAAGTTGATAAGTATGACCAACAGAATTAGTCCCTGAAGTTTGTCCAACCTTCTGCCGAACACCCTGTATAAGTATTAATATCGTTGTCTAGTACCTACCCATAGTACAAGCCTAGAGCTTAGTTTGGGACTAGGTCAATTTGTGTGACAACCCCTGATATTTATATTTAAAAACACAGTCATAGCAATGACATTCTATTTATTTAAAACCTCATTAAACAATATAATGACTATATTAAAATTGTCTCCATGGCATCGTGACACTCTCGTTTTCGATCGTTTTTGTCCTAATTTTGGTGGAAGTCGTGCGTCTACTGTCCTCGATGTTCAGAAATTCGTATGTTTCTAGACATGTATGAAAGTGAACGGAAATGAAGTAAAGGGAGCGAGGAAATTGATAGTTTCTATACTTGTGTAAAGGTTTTTATATAGTTACTAGCGAGTAGCGGCCCGCCAGCGGCTTCGCCCCGCTGCAATGTTCTGACTTTTCCGGTGGATTTTTCAATTATTTTCCTTCATAAAAACTTTGTCCTGACAATGACGAAAACAACAAAAAAAATATCAGCCAAATCGGTTCAGCCGTTCTCGAGTTTTGCGCTTAGCAACACATACAACGATTCATTTTTATTATATAGATGAAATCCAATTAAAGTCATTTCATGCTATAAAACATTTTAACATTTGGGAAGGTTTCGAAGAAAGTAATTAAATATTAGCATTAAACATTAAAATAGTATTTTTATTTTATTTTATAGGCGTACAAAAATTTCAAGGAGGCCAGTTCCAGGATCCTGTTTTAATTATTTATTTATTTAGGAATCCACGGAAAGCCAACAGCTTTCCAAAAAATTATAAATAAGACTTACAAAGCATACGAGATTAATCATTATTTATGATTTTCTATATGAGATTTGGCCAGCATCACCGGCCGTTTCCATCATCACAGTAGCTCAATCTACCTATCATTGATATACTTATATTATACAGGGTGTTCGGCAGAAGGTCCGACAAACTTCAGGGACTAACTCTGTAGGTCATTCTCATCAACTTTTATTATTGGACCAACATCCAACTCGCGAAAAAAAAACAGCTGTTCCATACAAACTTTGAGAGCTAAAGAGCCGAAATGTATGGAACAGCTGTTTTTTTTTTCGCGATTTGGATGTTGGTCCCATAGTACAAGTTGATGAGTATGAGCAACAGAGTTAGTCCCTGAAGTTTGTCGGACCTTCTGCCGAACACCCTGTATATTCGAATTTAATTAATATAAATAAACTAGAGGACGCCCGCGACTTCGTACGCGTAGAATTAGTTTCCCGCTACTCCCCCCATTTTTTCCCGTTGGGGGTCGATTTTCGGAAAATCATGAAAGGAACCCCTGTACCAAATTTCAAGTTTCTGGGTACAGTAGTTTTGGCTGTGCGTTGATATATAAGTCAGTCAGGTTTGCCTTTTATATATATAGATGATACCTATGTAATGTAACTTACTTTTAAGTATTATTATATTTAATAATTGAAAAAATTACCTTCTGCTGGAATTTCTTGCGGCGCTTCTCCGCAATGATGATCTTGTCCGAGACTAGTAGTTTCACTCCATATTACCGAAGTGTAAAAGAACCCTGAGATGGCCAATTCACGGAATAAATATTTAGAAATTTAAATTTTGATACTATAATGTACTAAAAGGAATAAAGGTTAACCCACTTACTCATAAACGCACAATAGCTCAAATGTGTTTGAAATATGCTCAGTCCTTATCTGTCTTTGTTATATTTCCATTTGACAGGAACAACGCGTACTTTGACTAAAATATTTTTATAGTGCGTTTATGGATAAGGGGGATAAGGTACAATTTGCGTTTAATAAAATGTATTTGCCAGAATCATCCGAAAGAGAGATCAAGAAGTCTTACTAACAAGAGGTTCATAATAAAGACAAGACTGTCACATTTAACAAGTCATAGTACATTGTTGCGATAATAAGGCAGACTTGACAATGTAA
The DNA here is from genome assembly GCA_948252455.1 of Acleris cristana. NCBI lineage: Eukaryota > Metazoa > Arthropoda > Insecta > Lepidoptera > Tortricidae > Acleris > Acleris cristana. The sequence goes on from OX411785.1 coordinate 1,950,683, forward strand.
CTACTTACCTACTAGAGTTTTGTAGTTCTCACAATTTTGTTGTGTTAAATTATGACAAGCGAAAAGCTTGTAATGATAAGTGTTTCCGCATCAATCAAGTACGGTTTATTTCAACTTGAAAACACATGTAAAGTTAAGTTGTACTAAAAAAAAAAAATTCACACTATTGCTTTTCATGAATACGTTTAGATCCGCTACAGCATCAGAACTAAAATTTGGAATAGTGAGGAAAATTGGTGAAAAAGTGTGCATGTTAATATTTTCAAATCGAAATAAAAATAAAAAACGTCAATCAAATTAACTATACTACACACACACATAAATAAATGTTGTGTTGATACTCATTCACCTTCTACGAGAGATCATGAAAACCATACATAATAAAATAACATAGTATATATGCGATAAACGTTTCTTCCTTCTTAGGTATATTTCATTCGCGTAAACATTAAAGAAACGTTTTAAAAATCCTTTTTAGTATATTATAATGAAAATGTATATTTTCGTTTATGTAATCGGCACAAATTCTAGCTCTAAAGATGTATTTGAAGTACTTCGTTAATAACAAACGTCATAATGGTTCTTTTGTATATCCGCTATCTTTTATAATTGCTTACTCAACATAAAACTCAACGACTCACGTTTCCCTTCTCTTTCCAGTCACGCGTCATCGGAAATCATCCTGACATCATAAAGAGGAAAGCAGCAAACAAATTACCCAAGGAAATTACGATTTCTTACAAGTAACATTACACTCATATTGTTTAGATGACTCTCGCTGATGATGAGGTAAAGTTTCGTAACGAAGACAACAGAAGACATGATGGTAAAAAAATAAATAATAACAGCGTTAAAGTGATTGATACAGAAACACATTAGCAAGTTGGTCAGAAAGAACATTAGAATACGCAGTTTGCAGAAAGCAAAAGTAAAATAGACGTATATACCATTGGACTAGATTACCACGAAACCGATGCAGTTGAAGATACTCCAGTACGTGGTGAGCCAAAGGTGAAATTAAATGGTATAACAAGCATGTGATGATCGTAAGAAATTTAAGAACCGTGCCTAACCTTTGTTGCAAAAGGTTAACCGAAGTATCATTTCTGGCATTAAAATAGACGTAATGATATAATCTGCCGTTCGTGGAGTTACTTTTACTTATGTAATTGTATGGATTGCGATGTTTGTGATTGAGAGAAACAAAGGAATGACGAGGTGATTTACGGAAATGGAGTGATCGAAGATGGAGGATGCTGTGAAGACGACGTGCGAAACATCTGGAGGGGTGAGTGATATAATAATATCCTACATTTATTAAAAGCAGTAGGACACTAACATTTAAAGAAAGAATTAGATTGTTTATTGGTGGTTTCCTTGATTGAAGTAGAAAGCAAAGAAATCACATCAGCAGTCTTACGGAGTCAATTAATGGCCAGGAAGTTGTTCCTTGATAAAGGAACTAGTTAATTATTTTGGAACTGTCTACTAGTATGATGGTGAGAATGTTACCACGATAATTAATTCATTTTAACGAAGATAACAAAGTTGGTAATACATTTAACCATAATTTTTGAATATGTACCTATTTTTAACCTAAACAAACCTAGTAAGTCATAGTAATAGTATCCATACTTACTACTACTAACTATGTCGGTGAAGGGATAAGACAACCGGTGAGGGGAAATTACTAGTATAGAGGTATTCAGTTTTGAGATAGTAGTTTTTGAATACAAATGTATAAAAGAAGAATGCAAGGGTTTCACTCAGGTCCTCTTTACCATCAAGTGGCCTTTGTAGGCGTTTGCTTTCCCTTTGCCAAAAAAAATATCATTAAATGCATTCAATCAATCGATTTTATAAACTTACACTATGTATAGCAATGATGTCCACTAAGGAAAAGGCGTCACGGCGTTAAGTATGTTAGTAAATAATAATACCTACTTTTTAGGGTTCCGTACCCAAAGGGTCCCTTTTATTAAGACTCCACTGTCAGTCTGTCTGTCACCAGGCTTTATCTCATGAACCGCGGATGCTGGACAGTTGAAATTTTCACGGATGATGTAGTTATTTCTGTTGCCGCTATAACAACATGTACTAAAAACAGAATAAAATAAATGCTTAAGTGGAGCTCCCTTACAACAAACGTGTTTTTTTTTGCCGTATTTTGCTCGAAGATTACAATATACAGTGTCTAACTAATGTTGTATAGATATAAGTTTATAACTTATTAATCTGTGTGTCTGTCTGTGGCATCCTAACTCCCAAATAGAGGGATCAATTCGGATGCGGTTTTTTGAAGAAATTTATTTTAATCGGGACGGTTCCTAGCTAGGTTTCATGAAAATCGGTTGAGCCGTCTATGAAATATCAGCCCTGAAAGAAGGCGCTGCCATTATGTATGTATTTATGTTTGTATGAATGTATATATATGTATGTATGTAAGTATGTATTTATGTATGTATATATGTATGTATGTATGTATGTATGTATGTATGTATGTATGTATGTATGTATGTATGTATGTATGTATGTATGTATGTATGTATGTGAACTCTTTATTGCACATAAAACATTTCTTTTTGCATCACTATAGCTAATCTCTTCCAGTAAACCAGTTCCAGTTGTTCCAGTTGTCATTAACTCATTATATCGCGACTTTTTATCTTTTTAACAGTTATTTTTAAGTATTTGTCATGCAGATTTTACTTGTATCTCTATGTTGGATACAATAAAATGTATTTAACTACTGAGCATATTATCTCAACACTTTATTGAGCTCTTAATATAGGTAAATAATAGATAAATGTACGTTGTAAATCGTAATTGCTAAGCAACGTGCTCGCGCAGGCTTTCGAACGGATTTAGGAGCGGCTTCGGGAAAGTCACGAAGAAATTGAAAACCGGATTAGGCCTTATTCGGTATCGGTAATCTTTGGACAAACTTTACTGATCCAATTCCGATTGGGTAATATTTTACATCATAACAATAACAATTTTAAGATTGATTCATCTTTTGATAGTTTGGATTGAATAAGTTGACGTGGCCAATTGAAAATTGATTTGGAAGTTTGAATTCAATTGAAGACAAAGCATTTACCGGTAGCTTTGTAATATCTATTGCTTTGAGAAATCTTGTTTAAAGGCATCGGTTAACGTGTTTTTTTATTATTATTAGAAAACTTGACGACACCCGAAAAATATTTTTTAATTATAATATATGGTTATTCTATACATTATTTTGTACGCTGACAATAACAGTGCACCGCTCAAAACTCATAGATATTTATATTATCATACACGATGAGCACATAAAAGCCATTTTGTATGGATGCATAACGCTCATGTTTTGTTGTCATCCGTGATGAAAAAAAAAACTAAAATTCCGAGTATTTTTCCAAATATTATTTTTGCCGAATGCTTTTTAATGCTGGTTCTATGTAATATGAAAAACATAATTTATTTACTATCCATTGATTAGCTTAGTTTAAAACTATGAGCAATGTCCGATTATAAAGTCTTTGATCATCAAAAAAAGTTACAAATTTTGAAAATTGGGTATTACGATCATTTCGGCATTATAAACGCTTCGGAATTATGAACCCATTGTACCCATAGTGAAAGAGTTTAAGTCGAAAATATTTACAATTCCCGTTAATTGACGTTACCAAAAGTTAATTGTAAAAGAGCTTACATCTAAATTCTTAAACAAAGCATATTTAAACAAAAACTCTACAGATTTGAGAAATTTTCTAGTTTCCTTCGATGTCGACCTTATGTGAAGTGGGTAATGGTTACATTCGAATGACATTAGTTTGTCAGTTTGGAGCACGTCTTTTAAACCATTAAAGTTAATAAAAGAGCCGACACGAAGTTCAAGATAAAGGGCTTTTTGCGGGAGAGTTACGAAGTGGAAAAATACCAAGTTCTTGCCTTAGTTTTCTTTAGGGTTCCACAGGTAAATGTGTTTGGAAAGGGGTTCTGTCTTAATATTTGCCACGGGTCACAGGCTCGAATCATGCAGCTGGTATCTCTATAGGTTTTTTTTTCTTTACAATTAACATAAAATATCAAATCTCAGTGCACCAAGCGGTTTAGTAGCTTATGGTTTGGACTCGTGATTGTATGCTACCCAGTCTGCCCTTCCACGGAAAAAAGGCACATCTACTATATGGATTGTATTGCACTTCCAACCTTATGATAAACCCTTTGAGAGTTTAATATGCTTCTATGAATTATTTACACTTGTGCCTTTTCACCGTAGTAGGGCAGCAGTTCAAACCCGAGCGGTTGCAGGGACACTATCTTAATGCGAGTAGAAAGACTTTAAAAATCGAAAAAAAAACCAATATTAATCATTCTTGTAATACTTACTTTAATTATTCAATAACATTTATTGTCGTCCTAGGATAACCCTTCAAACGGTTTTTATTGAACTGGAGTTTTGTTACCCCCTGTAGATGATATATTTCCCATACAGTTAAAAAGAAACAAAAAATGTTCAAAACCTATTATTTAATATTGAAATCGAGCGTGAAACCTTTCGCTCTCGCGTAGGTCACAGACCAAGTGGAAAATCGGTCAAATCCAATAACATCCGATTATTATACGGTTGACGGTTGATTTATTAATAACTAGCGACCCGCCCTCGCTTCGCTTCGGTTTATTTGAGTTTTCTGTAGCATCCGTACAATAAACCATCATTTATTATACATAAAAACCTTCCTCTTGAATCACTCTATCTATTTTAAAAAAACGCATCAAAATCCGTTGCGTAGTTTTAAAGATCTAAGCATACATAGGGACAGACAGACAGACAGCGGGAAGCGACTTTGTTTTATACTATGTAGTGATAATGATTCATAACGTCATTTACACGGTGTCTGAGCCTATGATTATGTTGATGAATAGGCGATGTTGAAAATGGTTCGTTTTTAAATAGCAAAAGCTTGGTAAAGATAAAACATAGCGAGGTATAAACCGATCTGTTGAATATTCCTTTCCTTTTTAATAATGTTGAATTAAAGTATGTGAAAAATACAAACGTATAATGCTAGTAGATTAAATGTATATTACCAACTTGTATAAGTGCCCTCATGTGGCCAATTTAATGTTTTTTTTTATGCATAAATAAGTAAACCTAAAAAAGTATTAGGTAGTGGCACCAATGTTCGACACTTTAAGCTGACATGCACCAATGATCGACACTTGACTCTTAATTCAAAGATTATACGGTCATAAATTGAGTGTTACAAAACAAATGAATGAAATGAAAAACCCTTATCTTCTGTAAAATAAGAATCAGTGTCGATCATTGGTCCCTTGTCGGTTATTGGTTCCTTTACCTTAAGTAATTATAATTTCAGACCCCGAAATCAACACACTAACATTTTTTTTAACTTCTTAATTGTTATCAGTTCCCTATAGGCTAACAATTTTTGTTTTACGTTGTATGGGCTGAAATATTTAAAAGATTCAGTACTAAATACTTGCGATCATCCAAATATTTATTTACCCATACTGGGAATCGAACCCAGGACCAATTATGAAACGACGTCGTCAAACTTAGTTTAGTTTATTTATTCATCAATCACAATATAAATTGCATTGCATGTCAAAAATACGAAATTACATTGATAGCGTCAACATTAATACAAAATAATTAAAACATAATAAATAATAATATTAAAAAATAAAAAAACTGTAAAATAATAATACAAAAATAACACTCTTAGGCTCACTGGTTAAATAAATCGTCGACGAATTGAGAGGTATGTTGTTTAAGCGAACGTATTTTTTTTTATAGCGATCTCGTTCTCGTTTTGCAGAATTACAGCATAGGTCACCAAAGCGAGTGGAAAATTGCCCGAGTTGAACTAAATCGGATAAGACTGGTTGTTCAGAAGGAAAGTGCCCCGAAGTGATTTAGCGCGCTTTCTTGCAAGTTTGCCGTGAATTATGGCTGTAATAGCAATTGCCGTGTTTGATGGACTGCCGTTTTATTATGCTAGATCAGCCTAGACTTGCGTGCTACAAAAGAAAATGGCTTTAGAAAACTGATAAAATGTTTCAATTGACATTACAGTGACAGTAGCAGTAGCATATTGCGAAAATCTTTTATTTTATTTCATTTTGTGCTCTTGTTTGTATTCTCACGCTATAATAGATTTGGATCAGTACCTACTTCTTGTAAAAAAACATTTTTTTTGTAGAAAATGTCACAAATATGATGTAGGTAGGTATCTGAATAATTAAGTAGGTTTTCAAATTATTTCGCCCTTGGACGATTATTTTTCGTTAAGTAAAGTTAAGTTAACTTAGATAACTCCATTTTTTTAAAAATAAAAACAAGATGCTGTTTGTTCATATTTTAACAAATGACAATCACTTTCGTCTGTCGTCGTTTACTTTGCATTTGCAATGTACGTACGCTAGCGACATCTATTATTCTACCTTAATAACTTGTGGCACAGCGCCATCTTGCGCTCAGTAGAGGAACTTGTGAAACAGCGTATGCAGCTAAAAGATTGCATCGCGATGGTAACTTGGTAACTAGTTCTGACGCTCGGCCATAGATGTCGCTAAACATAAAATAACTTTGTGCTGATCTGCTGGTAGTTTACGTCGGATGTGCTTATCACATTATAAATGAGACATTATTTCCTTCATTGTATCTTTATCCCATGGGAGCTTTCTAACTTTCAAGTGTTTATTTGGTACAATAAAATTAAGAATACTTACCAAATACGAAAATACCAATTTCACCAAACGATGTTAAATGTTAATTAATGTCAATCGACTGGTAGTTCATACATTTTGACAGCTGTTAACACATTAATTTGTCTGTTAAGTTGTTGGTGAAATTCGACATAAAAGTTGCAAGGTAACCAGTTTAAACCAGTTTTCCATTGTTGGAATTGACTAAAAGGTACACATAAGTTAATGTTACCATGGAATCTTATTTTAATTTTGTGATCCGATCTACTAGTAGGTAGGTATAGTCACCTAATAAAAATGTTGAGCATACTTAGAACCTTGTCATTGTGAATCTCATTATCACTGTCAAGTGTGTCATTTAATGTTCTGTTTGAAGTTTACTATGACAACGCATTAAAGTGCTTAACAATCGTTGGGGTACTGTACCTATTGAGGGGATAGGCAGCTCGCAGAATCACCTCTTTTGTTAACATAAACCCATCAAGTTGGGAATATAAACTTTTCTCTTCATTTAAATCGTCTCATATTCTCATATTTTTTACATACAACCCACTGTAAGTCACCAAGCAGCAGTGTTTAAGACTACGCCGAGCGTACGCCGGATGTACAGTGGCGCCCTCATCACTATTATTTTGTTTTCTAATAAAATAAAGTATTTTCTTCAAATCGGACGGTGCATTTTTGTACTACAAATGAAAACACAACTTATAGGACATATCACCTAGTTTAATAACAATTGGCCTTTGAGTTTTCAACTTAACGGAAAAAAGTGGCCACCTTTTCCCGTTAAGCTGACTACTCATAGGGTAATTGTTATCAAAGTTTGTTACGTATCCCATAAATTGTGTTTTTACTTGCGCTACAAAAAAGCATCGTCCGATTGCAAGGAAATTCTTTAGTTAATTAGAAAACACAATAATAGTGATGAGGGCGCCACTGGACGGTCGACGTTTGCTCGGCGCAGTCTTAAGGAGATATACCTACAGAATCTGTAGGTTAGGTTAGATTAGTTTTATAACAAATCAGCACGGATAGCACAAATTGTATTTTCTCGCTTGTCGCTCAGTGCGTCTCTATCATTACAGACTAGAAAGAAAGGGAGATCCGAGCGACAAACAAGCCGCGGACAATTTGTGCTAGCCGTGCAGGGGGCCTTATATGGCTGAGTTTATCGCGTGATAAAATGTGGACAAAACATCCATTAATTTTTGATACGATAGTGACGGATGCTTTATCCACATTTTATCACGCGATAAACGCTACCATACTAGGCCCGCAGGAAAGATAAATGGCATCAGAAAAAAACCGGTCAAGTGCGAGTCGGACTCGCGCACCGAGGGTTCCGTATTAAAGATAATATGCTTGGTAACCGCAAAAGAAAATACTCATTTTGTTATAAGCTTTATTTTCCAGGCAGTAAGGTCGATTTTGACTAGTCAAATTTTAATACAGATTTTCTTAGTTTTTTTGTTATTTCTCAAAAACTGTAAATAATAAACACTTTATTTTATTTTTCCCAGAAAATATAAGTAATTATCTATACGTCAGGATTTTTTTCAGAATTTTTGATTAATAAACTTCGGAGATAAGGGGGGGAACGGTCATTTTTTGTACATTTTTGGCTATAAATAAAAAAGTACATAAAAGAAATTTTTCAAAAAAATTGTTTTGATGTGTGCAGCTTAAGACCTTTCATATGACACCCCATTTGCTATAATCGAACCACTTTCATTTTTTGACTCCCCATTCTAGACCTCTTTTCAATTATTAATAAAATTATTTTCATATTTTTTTTACTACAAATAGATGCGGGCAAGCAAGTTGTACAACTATGCCAAATTTCAAGTTGATAGCATTTGTAGTTGCTGAGAAAACCTGCTGTGACATACAGACAGACAGACAGACAACGAAGTCTCACCATAAGGGTTCCTTTTGTACCATTTTGGTACGGAACCCTAAAAATCGGACAAAATGAAAATTTCGTACAAACGAAACATAGGACTAAAGTTTATCGAAATTAAGATACATTACGTAACCCTTATTTCATAACAATCCGTAATCTTTATAGTAATATAAAAATACGAAAGCACGTTATTTGTATGTTCCTTGTTCAAGGCTTAATAACACCTCAATCGATCAATGTGAAATTTGGTAACGTGATAGTTTATAACCCGAACATAGGGCCTTATCTTATCTTATCTTACAGATAAGCCCTTTCGGATACACTTCGACCCTTTAGGATCTTTTTTACAATTACCCTCTTACACACTCAGCTGTTCGAATGTGCAGGTTTCCTCACGATGTTTTTCCTTCACCGTAAGAGCTTCGGGTAATGCACTTAAGTTAGAAAAACTCATTGGTACATGGTGACCGCGGGGGTTCGAATTCGGTACCTTACGATCACGAGTCGACCCCCTAAACCACTAGGCCACCGACGCCCTAAAAACATAGGGTACTTTTCATCACGACTTTTTTTTATTGCGGACGATGTCGCTGGAGGAGCTAGTAATTAATAAAATAAACTCTTGACCGAAAGAAAATAAAAATAACATGAAACAAACATAATTTTTGATAATAGACGAAGAAACAAAGATGAAGGACTCGATTGCGCAGTGTTTCTAGTTCACACCTTTTGTGAAATGTTTACCATTTTTACACCCCGCGATATGGCAAAACAAAAACTTTTATTAGTGTGTCTGTACGAAAATCTTTAGTAAATCTAGCAAGTAGTCATAAGTTTGTGTCATAAATAGCTTTCTTGCCAACCGTATTTTTATCCGACTGACCCAGAAGGATAATTTAATTATATTGACGCGATGTTTGTAGGTATGTCCATTCCATGTTACCTCCTGTAGCCTAAACGGCTCGAACGATTTTGAAGAGTGAGATGTCGTGATCGTCTTGGTTGTGGGAGTGACATGTCATAGGCTCAAATATTTTAATTATGCTAGTATATACTTTTTGCCCAGTCCACAAAACGTTCATTAAGACTACGCCGAGCGCACAGTGGCGCCCTCATCACTATTATTGTGTTTTCTAATAAAATAAAGTATTTTCTTGAAATCGGACGGTGCATTTTTGTACTACAAATGAAAACACAACTTATAGGACATATCACATAATTTAATAACAATTGACCTTTGAGTTATCAACTTAACGGAAAAAAGTGGCCACCTTTTCCCGTTAAGCTGACTACTCATACGGTAATTGTTATCAAAGTTTGTTACGTATCCCATAAATTGTGTTTTTACTTGCTCTACAAAAAAGCATCGTCCGATTTCAAGAAAATACTTTATTTTATTAGAAAACACAATAATAGTGATGAGGGCGCCACTGTGCGCTCGGCGTAGTCTTAAAAGAAAATGCGCAAATCAGCCTATTAAATTCTAATGGTCGAGTTCACCAACTAAAACATAATAATTGATTTCTTATTCGCTCTGTTAACATTTAACAAATGTTTAAACAAACCGCGATTTTTGGTGTTCACCAACCGTTTCTAACGAACGGTTAACTAACCGATCGAATTTGAATGAATGAGTCTTAAATGACCGAACGTTTTAATATTACTTTGTTAAGATGGCAATGTTTTTACATAAATTTGCTTTTACCCGAACGGTATGCTTAAAATGGTAGGGTACCATTATTATACTACGAAATTTAATGCTTGTTATGTGAACGCCATAACCTTGTTCAGCATCCTTTTCTATTGTCAGTGTTCGGGACAAATCGGTTGGACTCGTTATCGACACCATACACACACCTGCGGGCCGATTATGGTCGTGTTTATCGACGTAGATAAAACATCTGTCACTTTCTGACCAGTATGTAAGTGCGAGAATGATGGAAGCTTTATCCACCGCGATAAAGGTGACCATAATACGGGCCCTGGGGGCCTAATATGGCTGCGTTTATTGCGTGACAAAATGTGGATAAAACAACCGTCACTTTTTTACTCATACATAAGTACGAGAGGGACGGATGCTTTATCCACATTTTGTCACGCGATAAACGCAACCATACTAGGCCCGCTGAAGTCCTTAACTATCTTTGTTTACGACTTACGGACTGTATTATGTTAAGAATGAAGAATGTCAGTAGGTACGCCAAATCGCTTGAAACTTTGTAAGAGTAAAGCTTATAAATAAACAAACATACTACTTTTTGTTTCATTCAAATAGACCCAGTAGTTTTGATTCTACGAACGTATGAAATTACGGTCAAAAATATTAAAGGGTGCGGGCGCCATCTTACTGGAGTGACGTCATGGTTTCGTTGCGGTACGGCCCCTTATATGATTGAGTAAGTTTACAGGGCTATATTTTTTTAACCGTTATAAGTAACCAGTTGAAATTTTCACAGATTACGTGTTATTATAAACTCTATTGTTTAAAATTACAAAATGAACAATAAATCAAATCCCAAGAGGGGTCCCCATACAAGAAACATGACAAATAACCAGTTTTTTTAGCATTTTTATACGGATTATATTTTTATAATGGCTTACTATTTTGATGCTATTTTAAGCTTAAATTGCAGTCGAACTTTCATAGTTTACGACTAAATAACAATCTCAAGTAAAACTGCTAAAAATATTTGACCAAACTGATTTTATCAACACGATGTTTTAAGCGGTCACTCATCCTGTTTTAGAATACGCTTGTAAGTAGGTAGTTGCTTAACTTTGGAAGCCGAAGTACGGGTTGTATTTGTATTAGCTTTTTATTTCGGTGTCACACAATAATCTAAACTCCATACTTACGACCAAACAGTAATCTGTAGTAAAACAACAAACAACAAAATCTTACACGATGTTTAAGCGGTGTTTACTTAACTTTGGTAATAGCCCTTTCTTTACAAATGTCGTATCTAATGTAGAATTCATATCGCTAGGTACCGTATAAAATAATGAACTATAAAACATGAGTTTTTGATTGACCTAGGTAGTAGTTCTGATATTTTGTGTATTTATTCATTTCATCGATTTCAAATTTCGCGGGCGGGCGCTGCCAAGTGGCTCACTCGCCATAAGTTAGGTACCTAGACCGCCTCTCTCTCTCTCTCTCTCTCGCTAGTTGTTGGTATTAGCGGCCGCTGTAGTAAGTAGGTAGTTTTTGAACTGTTTTTGAGCATTATTACTGTTATTTCGTGTATGCAAGATAGCTTAGATAGCGTGCGTGTGTGTGTGTGTGTGTGTGTGTGTGTGTGTGTGTGTGCGTGCGTGCGTGCGTGCGTGCGTGCGTGCGTGCGAGCGTGCGTGCGTGCGTGCGTGCGTGTGTGTGTGTGTGACGTGTGTCCGTCTATCCGCAGCCTAGCTCAGAGACTCTTAGTACTAGAAACGTGTAATTTGGCATGAATATACATATTAGTCACGCCAACATAGTTAAATAAAAGTAAAATCATGAATTTTTTTTTTTACGTAACGTGGGGAAGTTTTTTTTTCTCGTCTACCCCATAGTGTGGGGTGTCGTTGTATAGGTCTTTCCAAAATATTGCGGATTTGTGAAAACAATATTTTAATTAAGGTATCCGTTTATGAAAAGCTTTAAAGCGCAAATTTTTGTTAGAGTCAAGTGTCGTCGTCCCCTCCCCACTACAGCCAAAACTACAAAATAAAAAATATGAAAAATATCTTCAAAGGAAAACTATCACGACTTAGTAGACTTCATTGGCTCTTGAGTTAAACGGTTTAAATGTTTATACCTGCCGAAAACTTATTTGCGGTGTTGGTAAACTGACCGCGACCTATATCGATGTATGGGGATAACAGTTTTCCAACGGCAAAGTTAAGTTTGTCGCGAGGTCTAATTTGTTTGTAGTAACGGCTTCGGAACCCTACACTGAGCATGGTTCGACAGGCTGTTGCCCGGTTTTTTGCATTAATGTTTTGGTATTTTTATGTAGAATACGGTGAACCCTAAATTAAAAGTGCTTGATTATTATTCTATTTTTATTTAACCAACTTATTCGACAAACATTACAAACAGAAAAGCCGGTCAGCAACGGACAGTTAGTTTAGTTAAACAGGTTAAACTGTATGTAAAACAAAACAATGGATAACCATAACTATCATAGTCACATCAAAACGAATTCGTAAAAAATTACGACTTCCAAAGTTAAGCAACTACGAGCGTAGTCTAAAACAGGATGGGTGACCGCTTAAAACATCGTGTTGATAAAATCAGCTTTGTCACCTATTTGTAGCAGTTTTACTTGAGATTTCTATTTAGTCGTAAAGTATGAAAATTAGACTAGAACTTAAGCTTAAAATCGCATCAAAATAAGAAGCCATTATTGAAATACAATCCATATAAAAAAGCAAAAAAAATTGGTTTTTTTCATGGTTTTTGTACGGGGACCCCTCTTGGGATTTGATTTATTGTTCATTTTAAAAATTTAATCGATAGAATCTATAATAACACGTATTCTGTGAAAATTTCAACTGTCTATTTATTACGGTTAAAAAGATAGAAGCCCTGTAAACTCACTCATTCATATAAGGGCGCGTACCGCAGCCAAACGATGACGTCATCATCCGTGAGCGCTAGCCGCCGGGTTTCGAGCGCCGCATACGAAGTTTAAAATTCAATATCTCGGAAACTATTAGACGTATCGAAATGATTTTTTTACAGCATTTTTTTGTTTTTAATGAAGAATACGATAAGCCAAAAATCTAAACTGGTTGACATTCTCTATTAAAATCAATGCAAAAATCGTGCATAAACGAAATCTTGTACAAAATGCTTTCTCGTCGTATTCCTCGAAATAATTGCGCTGTATTTGGAATATAATTACGACGTGGTCGTAAAATTCGCTCAATATCTAATTATTTTCTTCAAAAATATAATTCAAAGAGTCTTCCTAGTCTTAAATAGGTCGTTAACTCCTTAGGACTAGATTTTAGTCAGATGTGATTTTAAACTTTATGTTCAGTGTTCAAAATATTATGATTAAAATTATTGATCATGATTATTTAAGACTAAATAGCGATACGTAAACCTACCGTAAGCGATATCGCTTCGGTTAAGTCGAATATAGGCCCAGGGTCCATATAGGTCATTAACTGGTTCGGCAAGTGGCACGGCGTACCGTTCGCTGCGCCGGCGCGGCAGTCGCTCCGCTTGCGTGTATGCGCGTGCGCGTGTGAAACTTACATTGAGCTAGGACGGTAAGTGTTTTTTTTTATTTGAGGAAGTTAATTTTGGAAGTGGTGTTATCATCTAGATATTTTTTTATTACACATCCTGTATGTCAGTTTTAATAAAAAAAATGTTTTATAATTTAACGATATAAAAACAATTTTATTATTTTTTATTCTATTAACGAAAATTTAAAATGTGACTAAGAAAAAAATATCTCTTGAAAATAATTCAAAATACTGTCGTGACTATTAGCGGAAGAAACTTAAACGAATTGATTTAATAAAACGGTCATTAATCGACAAGCAATAAAAATAACATGGCTGTCATTCAGTTCAAATGATCGAGACTTATTGCGGATAATAAATATAATAATGTGCCATCAAACGTCCATAAAATCAAGGTTAATGATCGTGCAGTTGAAGATACTTATAAGCTGTACGAATAAGACATTATGAGAACGATAGGGATTACTTTAAAAAATATTGAACAACAGGACAAATTACGTGGTTTTTTTCTAGTTCAGCGCTATAATATAATCCAATTTGAGAGAGTTGAGCATTATGATAGATAACAGTTCAAGTAAAACATGGCTTTATAATTTACGAAGTTAAAAACTAAACAAGAACTCTCATTAGAAAACGTAAAATCATCTAATTACATTATGTGTTCAGTTCCTTATTCTTTTACGATTCGTAAGAACTTTAACTATCCGAAACTAAGTTGTCTATTTTGTTATGCAAGTTTGATAAGTAAGAAGTAAGCAGTAAGTAATTTGTACGTATGATTCTTCCTTATTCTGCGACTAAACATATAGTAACTTTATTCCTAAACAATGATCTAATAAAAAACCATCCCGCTTTTGCAGATAATTTTGAAAAACATACAAATTTTATTATTGCCAGCGTCATCACATCATAAACTATCATGCTCAAAATAATTGACTCCTCTTCTGTAGGTAATACAGTAATAGTTGTATATTATGTGGATAACGTATGCATATCGTAGTTAGGAGTATTATAGCTATTTACCTAGATTAATATAACTAGGGAGTCCAGTTGTTTATACTCGGATAGCGGGCCAGTAACGGTTCTCTATCGATTGACGATGATTGCGCTATTAGCTAGATGGGATTGGTTATCATTATGTTTGCTATCGTGTTTTTTATTAAACGCATTATCTTGTTAACCATCATTAGTTTATTTAATAATTTGTGAATGACTATCATAGAGGTCGTCTAGTTTCTCCTGATATTGTTTATGGGCATCTAATACTGAGTTTACGACTATGCCAGTTTCTTTTTGTACTACTATAACAACTTGACCTTAACCCATTTTGTCTATGGTATGCGCAATATATTTTTTCCTTTAACATTTATCTTTATCACCTATCTCAGCCTATTTTTTTACCCCATAACCTCACAACAATAATCACACAATTCATCTATTTATTCTCAGATCTACTTCTCTCGTTATACCTAGTCTCCATTTATGCGTAAAAATCTTCTTGTTAATTTTGATTTTTATCTCTTTCGCTTTGTTTTTCTATATATTATTATTAGTATCCCGATTAATATTGTAGAAAAATAATTTCAATAAAGTCCAGTCATTAGCCATAATTATAACATCTTAATCAACATTGGGCTTAAAAATTCTGACACGTCTATTACAAGAGGCATTAAAGCGTGTCAGATATTTTAGGGCCCAATGTTATAACATACCTATATTATTGCTGGTGACTTTACTTTATCTGAGGAAAATCGATTTATTACTTTACTATACTAAACTTTATCTATACAAATGAAAGTGGCCCTTAAACGCCCTGGAGAGAGTAACCTTAATTTTCTAGAACTGTGGGGAAACACAACACCGTAGAGCTAACAACTTGACAGAATGCACTCGGCACTTTCACCCATCTGCATACTGTTTCAGTAGCGCAGGTGCTATTAATTCTGTTCTTAAGCTGTACTCGTACAACATTTAAATTAAGTTATGTAGGTGTAATTATTTGCATAAGACATGAAGCTTAATTTGTGGACAGATTACATTTCACCTTAGGCTTTGTTCTTAGGCATGCTTGTGTTTTCCGGAATAAAAATGAAAGCAATCTTTCAACTTAGTATCGCTGTACGAAAATCAAAATTATTTAAGTTCATCAAGTACAAATAAACAAAAATTTCACATTTTAAATCGCGTAGTACATCAAGTTTTCCGAATTATAAATTTAATTAACGTTTCTAACATTGATTTCTGAATCTTACACAATCATTAAACCTATAAGTTTACATAATATGTCGCCGTTCTTTTTTTTTCTCCAGTGCCGATCTGACCTCAGTGACCTATGCAATGCATGCACCAAAAGTGATGGTACATTTACAATCACTTTTGCATTACAACATTTGTAACCGCTGTTGCTCACATCGCTGTCGATAATAAGATCTCCATTAGCAAGATCTAACTTATTTTTAGGAAATATTGTTTCATCAATTTGATATTTATTTGGTTCTGTTAGGTTATGTCTGTAGATATTGATGTTTTGGATGACAAGGCAGAAATGTTACTGACATTATTTTGAAATACTTCTCGTAAGTTTGCATGAAATTTGTAACCGGCGACTGGCAAAAATGAAGGTCTTCCTCATGTTAACAATCAACCACTTTTTAAGAACAATAAATCGCCTTCTCGTTACAATTAATTATCGTTATCTACAATTATTTGTCGTTTAAAGAGTTTATTCTTATAGGGTTATCTTGGAGTGTTCAAAATCAACTTTTGTGATGTCTTATAGTAGTATTTGTTAACAGCGAGTACACATTAACCAAATCCACCGTCACAGTTAATTTGCCAAATTAAAAGCTTTCAAGAGTCCTTTCTTCTGCCAGTCATGTTCTTACATTAGAGAACACAAAGCTATGAAGTTCAGAGAAAATGTTTGTCAGGACAGTTCACAAACAAAACCATCCTTTCAACCCATGGAACAAAAGTACCCATTTATTTAAGGCAAAGTGTGCCAAATACCGATCAGTACGTACTAACGGAACTCTAACTTGAGACAATGACGTGACACAGTTCTGATAAACGATCACGCTTGACATAATTTTATTAATACAATGTTTGGTATTGATGTAAGGAAAATAAACAATACTAAAGTAAAAGTAAGAATAGTTATTCCAGATATGAATAAAGGTACTTATGTTATCTGTGATTGAAATCTGACGAATGCTTACCTATTTTCGTAATTACAAAAATTAGAATACAATGCGAGTGTTGATAAAATAATAAATGTGACACAGATTTTGAAACGAAAACACATTAAAATCTTAATAGAACATTTAAAAATGGGAATACATTAAATAAGCAAAATTATTTCACCAAATAAATGTAGAGAGAGCTACTAAAGATTAAATCCAAAGAGCGAGTATAGTGGATTATTTGTTACTGAATTAAGACTATCTGTTACTTGCAGGTAGACTTTCACCAACGTCTAGATCAAATACATCTATTTCATTAGATCAAGGTCACATGATGTTATTATATGTCTCTATAAATGCATTAGTTCTGTCACTCTTCTAATCTTTCTTGAGGATTGAGTGTTTGATGATCTATAAAAGATTTAAAATATTTTCCAGCCCCACCTCCTTGAATATCATTGATTGTTTTAATTTGTGTCCATGACAGATATCATTTACGGCATTGATTCATTGAACATCAGTCTTCGTAACCATATGTATCTGAGAGATATCTTTAACTGCATTGTTTTGGTGAGTATCAATGTTAAATTTGACACTTTCCTAGTTATTGAATTGAGTGATGACGTCGGTTTTCACTGTTACTTTTTATTAGCATGGTCCCACTAACGCAAGCTGATGACGCCCAAAGTCTTGTTTACCATTTAAATACCATAACAGTTAAGGAGCATTATACTTAGTCTTTTAAATTCGCGGGTGATCAACCTTAGAAAGGTTAACCGGTACATTCGTGTAGTTTTATGTCTAACTTTAGTGTATTTTCTTACTTTCCTTTGCGAAATAATAAAAAAAAACCCGGCCAAGGGCGAGTCGGACACGCGCACGATGGGTTCCGTATATTGTTGCAGTTATTAATATCAAACAAAAAACGGCAAAAAAATCACGTTTATTGTATGGGAAACCCACTTAAATATTCATGGTATTTGTTGTTATACCGGCAACAGAAGTCAATCATCTGTGAAAATTTCAACTGTCTAGCTTTTACGGTTCAAGAGATACAGACTGGTGACAAACAGACAAACTGGACAGTAGAGTCTTAGTAATAAGGTCCCGTTTTTACCCTTTGGGAACGAAACCCTACAAATGATTCTGAAAACTAGATTAATGTAAAAAAAACTCCTAGAGAATTAGTCGTAAATGATTCAATTGTTACTGTTAAAAGACGTATTATTCTGGATGGTATGATAATAGTATTTTATGTAACTGATACATAAAGAGGGTCCTTTAAACACGAGTGTGGTTTTATGAAACGAGCTGAAGGCGAGTTTCATAATAAGATCACACGAGTGTTTTAAGGCCTAATTATGTACAGTTACATACATTACTTTATCTACACACATATTATAAGTACTCTAAGATGCGTTCAGTAGGCGGCAGAACAAACATGGCGGCAAAGCTAACCTGTGTCACGAATATGAATGTTTTTTTAAAATCATAGACAAACTAACTAAGTCCCTATTCTAATGTCATTCGAAATCAAAATGGCGTACGACACTTTACTTCAAATATACCGAGTCGACGTTCAATTGATACTAGAATTGGCCCCCTGTTTGAATTTTGTTGGTTTTGGAAGATGTTCCAAATTTGAACAACATTACTTTATCAAAAGTTGTATCGTAATTTTAACTTTTCATTACAGCTACAGATAAGAAAACATATCATAGTAAAATTGTATCAAGTAAAGCTGGTCATTGTCTACGGATTCTGAACGCATTATAGAGAACTTATGATATGAGTGTAGATAAATGATGTTACAATACACTGCATCAATCATTATCAATTACAAAAGTAACCACAGGAAACCAAAAACCAAGCCCCTCGTTTAACAACCATACATAAACTGCCAATTTTCTTACACAATTGTTATAACACCAATATATCGGAACAGGTCTATTTCTTTGTCATAAAATTGTCACTTTGTGTGGATTAAAGTATGAAGGTATATGACATGAAGCGTAAACTGACATAAAGTGGAAAGCGTTTCCGTCTGCGATGAACCAAGTATTGCACGTAAATTATTATCCACTATAGACCGCAGTACGTATTAAGTGTATGGTGTTTGCTGGATTGGTATTGCGGTAATGTCTTACGTTTTTCCTGGGTCTATGGAAAGGTCTTCTTTATTCGTGTTTTTGTGATCTAGCAAAAACGTTCCGTTAGTTTTGAAGTGTTTTATTTCACGTTAATTTAAAAATTACGAACAATGAAGTCTGATAACAGTTTTCTGTGTTCTGGAAACTTTTTGTTTCAGTTTTATCGAAATCACGAAATTATTAATAAAATTGTAGCATTAGAAATAATAACGACTGAAATATTATATACACTGGGCACGACGAGGATATTTTCAAAAATATATTTAGATAATTTCATTGAGATTGTAGTCTTGACAATTAAAAATAATAATCTAATATTAATCTTTTTTTAGTTGCTTAACGTATCATACCTACGTGTGTTGCTATTTAAAAACAAAAGCAAAAGCGATACCTAGTAAATTAAATATTTATTTTATTATCTTTCACTCAACACTTCAACAGAATATATTATTGTCGTTCCATACATTAAATTTAGCTGTATTGTAATCTATGATTATCCAAAACCTGTTTTTTAAGGCAGAAACTTCATAATTTTCATGCGATAAATTTTCATTATTAACTAATATTTTCCTTGTACAGTCACATGAAAACTTTTCAAGCATTTGTCTGAGAAATTGAAACAGATAGCTTCGAACTGCAAACGAGAACGCATTCCGACGCGCACGAGTTTGCAGTTACCCTATTAACATAACGATCAAGTGCTCTAGTGCATAGAAGTTAGCGGATTTAGTCTTAAGTACATGAGTCGTGTTAAAATGTATGAAAATGTCAGTCTTATTCTCAAGACACCTTACTTTACCTCGTAAGTCCACGCGTACTTGTACAAGTACAAATTAATGATAGTACTTCAGACCTGACCACTCCATTTATTACGAAACATTTTAAATCATTACATTCTTAATGAGGTATTAAAGACGGTAAACATAATGACAAAATACAAAACCAAAGAATCGCTTCAAAAGTTACAATAAACGGAAAACTTTTCGTCTCAGTCTAAAACAATTTTTAATATGTAATTGGTAAGGTAAATTTCGTCGTTAGGACTGCCGCTATTTATAAAATACAGGACTTACAATACATGACTCAACTTCTTTATCATCAGGTAGTCGGGGGGTTAAAACCAGAATAGATTAAAAATTAGTTTACCTTTTTCTGCAAGTGCCCTTAATAACTACTACCGCCTCCATACTTATGACTGAACTGTATTTCCTAGATAAGGTAGGTAAGGTATGGTAGGTAGGCCTTAGTCCGTTCCCGAAAGTCAAATCGTGGATAGATTCGGTTAGTACAAAATATGACTTTATTTCAGTCGAAGTATCAAATATATATCCTTTGTTTGAATATTAGGAACTGACGTAAGTGATCTAGAATAGAAGGTACCTGAAGTCACCCTAAAAGCTAACCGATGTCTTTTAATTCTTGTAAAGATAGAATTTCATTTCAATTTTACGCGTTGTCAAAAATTCAGACCTCTTTAGATTTTGAAACAGCTTAAATCATGGTAACCCAAAAATCTATTTAACCGAGTATATTCTTGACTACCGTCAAATTAAAAGTAAATAAGCATTTAGAAGCGTAAATAAAAAAAACACCGTAAGAATTCACTGGGATATATTTCAGACGTTTTTCACCTTTAAATATTTTTCTGTCGATTAGTTCACTATGGGCTTTTCTCTATTAACATGAACCTGACGTAAGTAAGTGCTTGCATGCTGCAGATAAGTTCTCGAATGTGATGGTCAAGAACTACCGTTACCAGGAAAATGTTGCTCTTGAAGTATAATAATTAGACATGTTAAGGAAACAGGTGATTACGTCACAGTAAATGGTACTTTACTAAAGGAAGTTACTATTTTCAAATAACTAGATGCTCTAAACCAGTTAAAAGGGGATCTTAAGAAAACCAGAACACTTATTTCTACTGAGAATAACTAAGAATGTGTCAATTCGAAAGTTGGACTTACTGAAGTCTCAAGAAATGACGCATACGTCTTAAAATCTTAAGAAAAAGGCTCACTTTTACCAGTAAAAAAAAAAAGAAGAATCCTCAAATTTTAAAGACTCAACAGAACAAGTAATTTTCAATAATAGAATATAAAGAACTTATCGCCAAATTACCTTAACGGCTGTCACACTAACGGACCGAAAACCCAAAAAGCCTGTTTTAGTTATCGGGGTCAGTAATGCCATACACAAACAACCACGCACAAACCAGTTGACGGTCAGGGCCGCTCGGTCGTTCAACCTCCTCGTATCTGCTAAAGACAGACCCCTCATTCAATTAAAACTAAGCTCCGCCAAGGCTCTATCTTAATTGGACGTAATTTTATATGAAATGAAACGTCGCTTAGCAGACATCCATTGAATTCTTTTTGAGGAAAATCTCGTACGGAGTGTTGCGATGTCGTCAATGTACATCGATGTTATGAATGTTTTCAATTAACGGAGCGTGTAGCAGTAAGTTAGAAATGTATGTGAAGCCAGTTTCCTTTTTAATTTTCTTGGATAGGGTCAAGTATCTTGGGAGCTCTCAAGATACTATCTATTTAAAAAAAAATGTTTTACTTGTAACTTTTACCTTAAACGGTACTTTTCATAAACTAATAAATAAATTAATGTTTACAGTCAATTTTTAAAGGTAAAATTAAAAAGAGTCACTACTTTACTGCTACTATAAAATGTGATCATACTCGTACCTAATTCAAATTAGGTATCCGACTTCTTATATTAAGAAACTATACCATCGATGGATGGTGCAAATTGATTTCAACCGTTTGAAATATGACAAAAATGATGTCACTAATGTTACAAAATCGTTAAAAATTCAAAGCAAAAGTTCATCTGTTTCCTTATTCTAGCTTTGTTATCATATTCTTTAATATTCTCAGAAACTAAAATTACACCAATAAAATAGGGTCTGTTGGACACGATTGATTCAGTTCCACCATCAATGGCATCCGCTAAGTGGGTTAAATGAAATATATTTAAATTATGCTAGCCTTATGCATCATTACGTATTTACGTCGTCGGAATCCCACGCTGGTAACGGTACCGCGGGACACTACTAACGACGACGGAGTAACGGAGTAGTTTTTCCCACTTCCTTTATTGTGTAACCCGTTCTCCTTGCTTTTTTGGGGCGGTGAAGGTTAAATTGGTTTCGAATCTATTTTTATTTTCCTCTCTGGCACAGAATCGTTTAAAATTGTTAGGAAAATTAAAAAGCTGCGTTAAAATCATGCAATAATTGAGCTTTTTGGACAGAATTGTAATTTTAACTAACTTTCTATAACATTTTTAACGTTTTTTAGATTTAAAAGGATACTCGTATAAAATTTATAAATACTGATGCTCTGAATACACAATACCCAATTAGTAATATACTTTAGAGAAATATTACTTGTTTTGTATGTTGTAACTTTTTAATTAAATCTTGTCACTTGTTAGGGGATAAGAAATTGGTTTTACTATCTCACCTTTTTTTACCGTGTACAGCTACCCTGGTGTATTTGTCTAATAAACGTTTCTCGTTTGTCTATCCTATTCTATTATTCTTATTTAATAATTAATTATAACGTACTCAAAGATATTCCATGTTCAATTTATTGATAAATTGCATTTAAGTATTAATTTAATTATTGAATTATTTTAATGTAACTAAATAGCTGATTAGCGTTGCGCCATAAAACAATACAAGAAGTAGACAAAAACTAATAATTTCTCGACACAAATATTTTTGTTGAATGTGTATTAATTTTTCCTTTGCTTTCATTTCAGGTAATCATCGATTCGTGCAACGATGACGCGAAGTAAAAGTGTGTGTTTAAAGTGGACTTTAGTCTTTTGTGTAGTAGTTTTATGTCAGTTTGTTCACTCTAGACCGCAAGATGTGTCTCCGGCACCTAGTAGCACCCCAACTAATGTACAAACGACAGACGATCCTATAAGGTATAGATATAGAAATAATAAACGTAATTTAGCTTTATTTGAGTTGCCCATAGTCATTAGTATGGTAAATAACACAAATTTCAACTTTGAAAACGTTACAAGAAAAAACGATGGTAATACAACAGTACCATTTTTTTATTTTATTGATCCCAACCATAATAATAGTATAAGAACAAGCCGTTTAATTTCTAATAAAAATAAAGGAACTCAGACAAGAAAAAAACATGGGAATAATTCTGCAAAAAATAAACATACGAAAGATAACGTAAAAATTGCAAATTATAAAAATACATTTACAGTGTCTGACGTTGGACATAAGAATAAGACTTTAAGCCCTCAAAGTAATAAACCTCTCATTCGAAAAGTAGTAACCAAATGGAGAGACAAAGCAAAGTATGAAGACTTGGATTTTAATTTAGAATCAGCTACATCAAATGAAAATGTCCAAAATTCTTACGACTTTAACACTGAATCGGCACAAAATGATATTTCCACAGAAGGTAATGAAAAAGATTTTCATCAAAATTTAAATAAACTTTACAATAAATTAGTCGGCAATAGATATAAGCCTAAACCAGAATATTCAGAGGAAACACAGGTGTATTCAAGTAACGTTCATATAATAGACAGATACCCAAGTTCTAGGCCTACTTATGTCTTTACAACTCCTATGCCGACTCCTATTATTACAAACGTAGGTAATCCCCAGCCTTGGCATCGACCCAGTTTTCAAAACACTTATCGAAAAACGACAAAAAAGCCGGATCGGACGATAAAACCTGATAAATATCACTATAATAACCATCACAATACAGTTTATAACCAGTACCCACATCATAATTTTGATGTCACAACTTTCCAACCGTCAACTGCATATACGGACAGAATTGTAATACGGCCGGAAGAGTACAGTGCGTCACCAGACGACTGTCCAACAATATTCCTGACTCTTAACAATACATTCCAAGGACAAGGAAAAGAGGCTTGTCCTGATTTAAATATCGCGGTTAACACTAATGTTATAAACAAAAACGTTGTTGTGGAATCTGACGAAGACGAAGAAACTGAAAGTTTGTTTCCCGGCGCTTTTGATATACCAGTAGATGACTCAGAGGGTGAAAGTACTCAAGCGAATGATTATTTTGAGTCTGAAGAAGACGAGGAACAGGAAAACAGTGCGTCTGTTGAAGGAACCGAATTAACAAATTACAACGCAGCTAATGAAGAAATATTATCAGATTCACCGGAAGCGGCTGGTTTTGGATCACCTAGTACCGATTTAGCCCCATTACATTCCAAACCTAGTCGACCAAGTGGCGATTTTGATGATCTCTTTTCGTTTTCTGGGTTTGTTGATTTCTTCCGACCATCGTTAAATGCATTAAGCTGGTTAGTATCATTAAGTCCTTTTAATTTTGGGTTATTGTCATTCTTCTTTTCTCCAATAGCAATGATATTTGCCGGGGCGTATGGCATAGCAACATTGTTCAGTCGATTACCCTTTGCTAGGGAAGCCCCTAAAGTTATTCACGTGTTTCGGCCACAATGGCAATGGGATGATGAAAACAAATCTTGGCATTTAAACTCTTTCCCCGACGATAGACAGTGGAATTATAGGATACCAAAGAGTAAAGAAGAAGTGAGTTCGATAAAACCAACTTGGTTCTTCAAGTTGAAAGAGTGGATGAAAGCTAAAACAAAAGAACTAAGAGAAAAATCGGAAATTAGTGGGATTAAAAATAAACACAAAAATAAACGAAAAAAAAGGGAAGCATGGACACGGCGTATTAAATAGTGTGCGAGAATGTATGAAGATAATATATGTAATTGAAATATATTAGAAATATTCTTAAAAAAATATTGTTTACAAAAGCTAAAGACTATGGGTACTATAGTATTATAAAAAATATATTTTGTGCCAATACATTAATTAAGTAGGTATTTGTGTATTATTATGTATAAAAATAAATTATTTTAAAATTATCGTAGGATACAAATATTATTTAACTTAACTGATATTTTAGGTTGTTAGCTACAAAACACTCATTCAGAAACGTAAAGAGATTTTACTCAAGCGAACCAGTTTAAAAAATTAAAATGCAAGAAATATTGCCACAAGTTAACGGACTTTAAAAAAACCAACGCCTTGGGATACCAAACATAATTATTTGACTGTTCGTTATTGTAATTCATGTTCATATAATTTAATATATCTTTAAAATTTATTATAATCTGTAATATCCGATGGTAGTGACAGACAATCATGGAATTGGATAGTATAACTAATACTTGACAGAGTTAATACTTATATTTGTGTCTATTTATTGTTAAACAAGAAGAAAGCTTTTTACTCAGTTCTTTATATAAAATGAGTTTGTTTATAATTGTTACTTTAAATAATATTACAAATTCTAAGGCAAATTGAAATAATTATAGCAGAAATAAACTGAAATAAAAATAAAGTAAAAACTTAACAAGATTAAATAAATACTTGAGAAATAAGAAGTAAAAAAGAGAGGGTTTCCGTGGCAAAGTATCATAGGGGCCTAATATGGCTGGACCTAATATAGATTAAACATCCGTCACTTTTTGACTATAGTACGAGAGTGACGGATGCTATGTCCACATTTTGTCACGTGGTAAACGCAACCATACTGGGCCCGCAGCAAAGACGAATGGCGATATCTCTGACAAAACTCCTGTAGCAAGTACAACCTTATGATTAACGGGAGAGAGTTGAATCTGCTCTGTCTATTGAGTTTGAGATATCGCCTTTTGGCTTATGAGGGCAGCATATCTGGCAACACTTTATTTGACTGGTTCGCTTTAATAAGATATTTACTGCTTTATTTATAAACTTTTTACGTACGTATTTATATACGTTATTTTCTTAAGTTTTATAATTATTTTATTTATATGGATCGTTATAATAAATAATTTTCTTAAAGTACATTTTTGTGTTTTATTTGTAATAAGAAAATAAAGGTTTTTTTTATTAGCCGTCAAGACATGTTTTAGAGTAGGCAATTACGATTTGTTTTATATTTAATACTATAATGTACATTTCATAATGTCAATTATAGGTCATTAAGTATTAATTGTACAAACATCAAATTTGTATTGTATAGTCTATAGTACTGCAATTTAATCAAAGACATATTTTTGTCTTAGAATTTTTTAAGTAGTTACCAAAAAATATATTGAACATAATTGATTGATTGATTTGATTGATTTTGATATAACAAATGTTAAATAAAAGAACTGTTTTTATGTACCTAGTAATAAGAGTCTATAACACATCGTAAGAATTTATTAATACAATGTGTTTTTTTGGTAATTTAGACGATTCGATGTAAATATTTATTGTGTATATGCGGAATGTTACATTATTTTTTATACAAGAAACGAATAACTTATCTGTGTATAAATCGAGGCATAATTTGGATCTTATATTGTTTGTTGTATATTTAACTTTATAATTGACGAAGAACACGTATCGCTCGTAACTTTAAAAGAGTTTTTTTTGTATTAAGGTGTAAACGCAAGTTCCCGAGATATTATGATCGTAATCGCATTATAATCGTAAAAAATATAGTACTTGATTTTTTCTAAATTAATATTTATGACGTTTTATTTTGCAAAATTATTCTGCTGCTGCTGCTTTTAATTATTTATGTTATTTTAACTCTATTCTTTTTCATTTACAGTATAACCAGCCAGAAGTCACCAGAAGTTGTAAAAAAAGAAGAATCACTTACCAATAACACCTCTTCTAGAGATGTCAAAACTAAGGGCTCTGGGATTGGTGACTCCATCAAGATGGTCGCAAGTCAACTTTTGGAGAATCCTTCTAATGCATCGGCACCAGCCCCAATTGTACCTGATACTAGAATACCCCCAAAACTTAAAAACCAATTGAGTCTAAAACACAAAATAAAAACAAGAAATGAAAATGGAGAAGAGCCTCCAGAAAATGCACATGTTGGTGTCGCTGTACCTGTTACTATGGAAGAACTCGAGACAGAAAATAAAGTAAGCGAAGTTCCAAGTGAATCGTCTACTTCTAACGAAGGTATTTCTACGTGGATCCTACTAAGCAACCCCTCGAATAAAGATAATGTAACAACAACTACAGAACCTACAAAAGCTGAAGAAAGTGTCAAAAAGCAAAAACCACTGCCTCCTAAGAATAAAACGAAACGGCCGCAGTCTAATAAAGCACCAAATGCTAAGCGTCCCATAATTGGAAGCACTAATAAATCAGATTTAGTTGCGGGTGGGTCAGCAATCAGTGAGAATGTTTACAATAGAATTAAGGATACAGTATTGTCAAACGTTCAGAAAAACAAATCGACTCCAACTCAGCGTACTACAACGCCTACGACTACAACAGTGGCCTCCACAACTGAACTGCCCACTACTAAAAAAGAAGTCACTACCAAATCAACGCCAGTGATCCCTGTTGTAGCAGTGACTTCGAAGCCAACAAAAAAGAAAAACAAGAACAAGCAAAAGGTCAGTTCTACTGAAGTGCCAGTGTTGAATGATTCTGCCTTATTACCAATGGAGCCAAAGGAACAAGAGATTGAACTGGAAATAAGTACTCCAGCGACCACAACAAAAAAGCCAAAACGTAGTTCAAGCAAGAAAAAGAAGACTAAGAAGCGCAAGACATCCAAACCTAAACCTGAAAGTGAAACTAGCGTCAGTGAAGTTAAAACCAGCAACAAAACCAAATCAAGCAAGCCATCAAAGAAACCGACAGATGTCTCAGGAGTAACAACACAAATTTATAATTACTTTTCAAGAGAAGTCATGCCTTCTGTAGGCGTTGGTGTAATAGGTTTAGCAAGTTTGGTGGGTTTAGCTAGTTACTTCTTCTATCCCTTTGCGACACCTGTAAGAAGAACCTTTGAAGTAGACAAGAAAGACGACTTGTACAAGCACAATGCCGAAGAATATGCTAGTGATGGAAATGGGCAGGCTGAAGAGGATATGCTTCACGGTGTTCTTGAGGGGATGCCGGCACAGTCTAAAGTTAAGATGAACCCATACGCTGGCCAAACTACCCATATGAATAGAAACCCTTACCCTGTGAAAAAAGAACAAGATATAAGATACCGGCATGTTACAACTAGTAGTTACAAACCTAATTATAACGTGCGATATCCACAGCAAAAGACTGGTATAGCACATGGCGCTGTTTATTCTGAGCCAATCAATTATAATCAACAAGTTCCACAACAAGAACAACAACAGCAATACGATACGAGACATGTTTACACAACGGAAAGCAAGTACAGTTACGATAAAGGACCTTTGGCATACACTCCTTCCTACCCAGCAGTAGAACCTATCTACGCAGCACCCCAAACGGGTCCATCAGGTATTTCATCATACGGAGGTGACGCATCCAATGCTGTTGTTTACGGTGTCAAACCATCAGCTGACTCAGATTTTAAACCTGTGTATCCCTTTGAAGGTCAATATTATGGAGAACACCAAACTACAGGCAACCCTTTGACTTACCCACCTACGTCAATGTATTTAGGCTCTAACAATGATTCTGAGCAGCCAGAAGAAGCTAAATACGATGAAGAGAATAATGAAGAAAACAGCGCCCCTGATAATAAATTTGTAGTAGGCAATGTTCCTAAAGAATTATCAGATTCAGCCACTCCCGCAGTAGTTCCAGAGCATGGCCCTAGAAATTTAAATAGGAAAAAGAGGAGCCCTGTATCCCGAAAACGGAGTATCACCGGTTCTATCGAAGAAATTCTGAAAGCAGCAAAAGAAAATAACAAGGATGTTTTTTTAAGCAATGAAATTGATGAAGCTCTTGGTATTACTGTTCAAAATGTTCCAGTTGCAACAGAAACAGTACCACTCCCTAATGAAAATAAAACGGCAGAAATAAAAGAAGTTTTCCCAGTCTACGCAACGTCAGTGAATCCTACAGATGAAGTAAAGATTGATGATACAGTGACTACCGAGAAAACTGAGATTGTTGAAAGTGTATCAACGCTTCCGATTAACGGTAACAGACAAGAAACGACAGCGGAAACGGATATTTCTAATGACCTGGAGGTCACAACTAAAGGTGTAAGAGTTTACGAAGTTTTCTCATCGAATAGTCCTGCAGCGGCAACAGTCGACGAAAATGAAGATACAAAGACTGAAACGACGACGATCAAAAATTTAATGACTGAAACCACAACAGAGTTTAAATCTGAAACTACATCAACAATGCCTTCAACATTTCCTATTTCAAACACCAAAGCACCAATTTCAAGCACTTCAAGGCCTCGCCCTACTATATATCCAGAAGTGATAACATATCCTCCTTTGAACCAGGAAGGCAGCATTTTCACATTTTTAAAAAGGTTAATAGAATTCAAATACAGACTTGGCTTAAGTCTTATTCAAAATACATCTGAATCCATAAACAGGTATTTAAGAAGCATGGAGAACTCAGTACAGAAAGTTGCAAAAGCATCAAAAGCTTAGGTTTAAAACTGAAATACTGAAGATTTTTAGATACTCACCGTTGCATTTGAATTCAAATAACTTGACTGAATCAAAACAATAAATTATATTTCAACAGAAGTTCCAAGCAATGGCTAACAAAGGTTTTAGAGAACCTATTTTGTATAAGTAAGGGATATATTAAAACAGGGAAGTTATATGCGTAAGTTATTCCACAATAATGTACTTAATTGGTGCATCGTAGCGTAGAATTGAAGAAAACAATATTATAAATTCAGAAGTTTGCTCTCAATTCGTTTAATAAACAAAATTAATGAGCACCTGCTGAATTTATGATACAACTAAATTATTCCGGAATTAAATCTTGTACAGAATTCATTTGATAAGAATTTTACTTGTAAGTCGAATTATCTTGTTGAGATGTTTTATGAAATGGTCTAATTTAATACGAGAAGCCTGATAAAAGTATTTCTTTTTTGTTTGTTGGTAACAGAACCTGATGTCGTGACACTTAGATTGAGTAAAAAACATTGTGACTTTACTTTTATTTTTTTTGACTCAGATTGTATATTGTTTGTCCATCATCAAAGAAAAACTTTAGTGTTTACAGTTTTCTTAATTTGTTGAATTTGAATTTTAAAATATTCCTGTATCTTTTTTATGGATAAAAATAACAACAAACAATAAGCTCAGTAACTTGTATACCTGGAGCTAATGTTACTAAAAGTATTTTAAACTCGATATTAAGCATGTAGTTAAGTTAGAATAAGTGCATTTTTATTATAAACACTTTGTAAATACCGATAATAAACTTTATACTTTTGTAATTAAAAATAATTTTGTTATTTTCGTAAATCACCCGAATAACGACATAGAAGACAGAACTAATTCGAGGTGGGTTTTTGTTGCACCTAAGGTGACTAATAGTTACATTATATAAGCATAACTACCTATATCCCACAGGTGGCCAAAATAATCAAGGATCAGTAAAGAACCTTAGAAATGTACTCAAAATAAAAATGCCTTTGATCCGATTTCAGTTTTTTTATAGATGTAAATAACGATTAAACATTTATACTGATTTTTTAAGGTTCCCTCTTAAACATCCTAAACATGTTAAAAAGGATAAAAAATATCGTTTTTGCAAAGCGGATTATTTTCTTACAGTTGATTTTACATAATTATTTCCATTAACTTAATACGGCCTCTGAAGCTGTTTTTTTTTTAAACTTTTTTTTTTCATACTCGAAAATGCTAATGTTCCATTAGTGTCCCTAATTATTATGCCATTCAGTTTTTTTTTAAACATCCAAATAAATAGGTACAAAAAAATATAGATAATTCTGAAGCTTCATATATAATATTTAAAGGTAGAACAGTTGGTATATATTTAGGAACAGCTCCTAAAGTTATATCAATGTAATATTTAAAACAATGTAAGTCGTAGTTTGAACAGGGATTTCAAGAAGTTCTGGCTTGACTCTAAATCGTAATGTTAAGACACTTTATATTCCAACGACATCAAAAAAATACTAGCATTCTGCCTCGGCTTTGTCAAGGCGAATATTCTACACCAAATAACGCCGTTAAATATTTTTTAAATGATTGTAAAAGCCATTGAAATTAAGTTATTTTAAACTGGTTAATTTAAGATAAGTTACGAAATAGAAAAAACCGGTCAAGTGCGAGTCGAACTCGCGCACCGAGGGTTCCGTATTGATGATAATATGCTTGGTAATCGCAAAAGAAAATACTCATTTTGTTATGAGCTTTATTTTCTGAGCAATGAGGTCCATTTTGACTAGCCTAAATTTTAATACAGATTTTCTTAGTTTTTTTGTTATTTCTCAAAAACTGTAAATAATGAACACATTTTATTTTTCCCATAAAATATAAGTAATTATCTATACGTCAGGTTTTTTTTCCGATTTTTTGATTAATAAATTTCGGAGATAAGGGGGGGGAACGGTCATTTTTTGTAAATTTTTGGCTATAAATCAAAAATTATCCCACAGAAAATTAAAAAAAACAATAGTTTTGAAATGGGCAGATTAAGACCTTTCATATGACACCCCATTTGCTATAATCGAACCACTTTCATTTTTCAACCCCCCATTCTAGACCCCTTTTAAATTATTTATAAAATTAATTTAAAAAAAAAAATCCTTAAAAAGATGGGGCAAGCAACTTGTACAACTATGCCAAATTTAAAATTGATAGCATTTGTAGTTGCTGAGAAAACCTGCTGTGACATACAGACAGACAGACAGACAGACAGACAACGAAGTCTCACCATAAGGGTTCCTTTTGTACCATTTTGGTACGGAACCCTAAAAATCAACTTTGTTTAATACAACTTAGTGAGAGTTGCCCAGCGCCATCTATCGAAAAGCAGGGCAATGTGGGCTGTTCTTTTAGTTTCACTATTCACCGCAAGATAGCGCTGTTTAACAAATATCACAAGACGGGTAAGATTTTGGTTTATTAAATAGCAAATGTGAGCTTACGCGTGTTTTGTATATTTTCGAGCATGTTTTATATTATCATAAAGATGAAATGCCGCTTCAAATTCCCTATTATCAATACTAAATAACCTTAAACAATTGCAGTCGGCAACAATAAAGCATGATTTTTTTTAAACTTAGGTACTTATCTGTAAATACCTACATTTGTGCAAAAAGCAAAAGTCATATTTTAAGTAAATATTCAGCCTTTATTAACTTATATGATCGCGGTTAACTTTTAATTTGTTAGTGGAGCCCATGTAACAGTAAGTTAGTTGTTCCCATAGCGGCTCTAATCGGTTGTGGTTATTCCATTAATTCTAATGACTTTAGCGTCACGCACTGTTTTATCAACGCTGCGTTTATTAAGTTAGGTGTTGGCGTTTATTTCACAAATATTGTAACGTAGACTATCCTAGAACAAGTTTTAATATTAACAGTTTCACATTATTATAGTACACTATCTTTTGCCCGCGATTTTATCCTCGTAGAAGTCTTTTCACGCTATATCTTCGGGAACTGTTGAATTTTCCAGGATAAAAAGCATCCTACGTCCTTCCCCGTAGTTCAAACTATCTTCACCAAATCATTCAGTTTAATTGTTAAAGCGTAACCAACCCACAGAGTTACTTTTGCATTGATTAGTACCTATAGATTTTGAGACAGCTGAGTAAGATAAGATCAGTAGTTTTCTTATCGAAAGAGCAAAGTGAGGTCGAAAGATCAACTTAAATAGCATTTGTATATTTGTAAGGACGTTTTTACGATGATATATTTTTTGTAGGAGAGTAATTAATTAAGACAGATATCATTTTAAAATTAAAACAATTATCGGGGTGCGTGTGCATCCATTATATTTTTTTATAAAGATCGGATCAATAATTCTGCAGATATCGTCAAATAAACATACAAACATACGAATGCCATCTCAGTTGACTGTAGATTTTAATCAGTAAATTATACCTACCGTAAAACGGGGTTACTTGGGAATCACGAGGCTTTTTATAACAAATTAACTATAACAAATAACAAATTAGCTTTGAGTTGATGTATTTTTGTCATGGCAATGGTAGAACTGAAAACTTCGCCTGGCAATAATATTTACAGTTCTGTCATTGCCATGACAAAAAGTAAAACGTGGTCAAAATTACGGGAAACGCAAAATTTTCTAATATTTCTTAAAAAAAACCGCATCGTTGTGCCGCTGCGTTCAAAATGCAAGTGCGT
The DNA here is from genome assembly GCA_948252455.1 of Acleris cristana. NCBI lineage: Eukaryota > Metazoa > Arthropoda > Insecta > Lepidoptera > Tortricidae > Acleris > Acleris cristana. The sequence continues at coordinate 1,984,041 of OX411785.1, forward strand.
ACGCACACCCTTTATCTCCAAAAACGGTCCTAAACAATGAAGGCTCATCGGGGTTTTATGAACCCCTCGCAATCTAACTTATGCAACTATTATCCAAATACCAACAGTCGTATTTCAAAACTAACAAGTCTCAAAATCGAGTGAGTTTGCATCACATCCAAAGGGACGAACGGACAGGTTGACGGGAGGCTTTCATCTTTTATGTATAAAGGTTGACGTTAATAACAAAATGGAATGTGAATTAAAACCGGGTACGTCACGGCTGTCTCCTAGTTAGTCCCTGATTAGTACCCGTACCCTAACATAACCCTTTGGACACTGACAATCTGACAAGATTTAGGGTGACACCGAAGCGCGTTTATCCAATAACAGTGATTGAGGAACCGATTGGTGTTCAATGTGATCGATAATTTAATATTTGCTATTGATTGATAACTAATCATAATCATTGTTTGGAATCTAATTAATGCAAATCAGTCGTTTTTTTTTTGGTAAAGCTTCTATTTGTTACAAAACATGTTTATCATTTTGTAACACTACCATTAAAGTACTTTTGACAAACTTATAAGGGTGGGTTTAGAGTCTAAACTTTAGACGAGCGAGTGCTCTAGAACATGTTTTGTGTTTATTTTTACAAAGTTTACGTAAGAGATAATGCCATAGAATTCTTGTTCGTTCGCTTAGTCTAAACCCAATTTAGTAATTTTACAAACTTTCATTTTAACATACTTTACAAACGTAGGTTACATGAGGTTATTTAAATAAGTTAGGCTACGTTAGGGAAATAACTCTTACCGAAATGAATATGATTAGGTATTTGATTTGTAAATGATAATAGTTTGCCAATTATGATGTTTTGGCAACCTGTATAAGGACATGGACAGACAGTAAATATGTTGCAGTTTGCATGCAGGTATAGTTTTAATTAACAATCCGCTGATGCACATAAAGCGGGTATTAACGGAGCGATCTGCAGTGCGGTCGAATCATACACTAATTGATCCTTGAGGTAGCTTGTTGATAGCTACATGATGCTAATTTGAAAATGCCATTGTTCTAGTTTCACAGAGTAGAAGATTCTATTCTAAAGAGGCTGTAAATCAGCGTTATATACCTATTTACGTTATGTAGAGTGAGTGTGAAAAGAAGGAAGGATGATGATGGGAGACCTGATATGGTATCTTTTTGAACATTTTGAATGAATGCACGCGCTAAAATGTGTTTTGTTCCCTCTGACGGGACTACTTAAACTCGCCGCTACGACATTCAATCGTTCGTCCAACCGACTGCCGTTTTAAAGAGAATCACACCACTGTTTAGCGGTAGGAGGATAAGATGGTGGTAGCGATCTGAACTGATCCTACCACCACTAAAAATTTCGTGAATGTCATTATTATTCGTACACAAAAGGGCTTCCGTATAGTTCAGCCGTTTAATTAATAACAAAAAGGCCTGATTTACAAGTATAAATTTATCATGAATCTACATCCATCAAGGCGAGTTATCCCGCTTTTATTTAAATCGCCCGAATCCGAACAATGGCCCTTAATTTATGCGCAGCAATTTTGTGTACGACTGTACTATAGTGAGGGTTGTGGTGCTGATTGTACAACTTGTTACTCCGGCATAATGATTCTTCGATAAGATTATATTTAAGCGGTTCTAAAGACGCAATTAAACGGATTCGTATACATTAACCCCTTTGCTTAGCGATAACGTTTTGAGAATTTATTTTCTATTGAGTTGTGAACCCAGACGGCAACTGGTCTACCTGATAGATAAAGTAGAATACAGTCCTATGTGGTTATACTGGGTGTCCCAAAAATCAACGCCAAAACTGAGAGGGCTGATGGAGCAGCTGATAAACAATCGATTTAATCATTCTGTATGTTCAACGATTTTTATTTATTTCGGAGATATTGATCATTTTAATCTGAATTAATTTAATTTTCCTTTATGTCCATGTCACGAGAAATCATTAATTTCATGTTTTATTTCTGAGTTTTTAGTGGTATCTTACATAAGTTTTTAGACTTATTTTCCCATATTTTTTTAATCAACTTTCTTAGTAATGTCATAAGGTTGTTTTTTCTATACATAAAATCAAACACTGGGATACCTTAGTATAGAGAAACGAGCAAATGAGTTCAAAAACTACGCTGATTTTTCATGATTCGAGTAATGTAAGATTTCACTGAAAAACTTATGAAATAAAACAAGGTAAGGGCCGCACCCCTTTGTTGACACTGCGGACAAGTGCGAAAAAAAATCCCAGTTGTCCGCAGTGCAAACAAAGTGGTGCGGACAACTAGGAACAAGCCCTAAAAACCCAGCGGTAATCTGCAACCTTCAGGGAAGAGCCACGCGGTCAAGAACGCGGCGCCATAGTGGACAGAGAAGACCCTCGACTATTACGGCGGTCTGTGGGTCAGCGAGGGCACTAGGCTCTCTGGCCTTCTACTTCTTTGGTAGGTATATTGTAATCCCCTAGGTTGCCGATCTTTAACCTAGCAGTTTACCCCATCGATTTGGAATTTGTTTAATAAAATCTTTACAACAATGTGAGCACTATAACTTTACAGCTTTAGGTAATGGTAATGGTGGTTTGGTACAGTAAAGAATGATTGATTTAGGTATAATAATTCAAACATCATTAACAATTTTCACACTTATTATATTAAACTGGAAATATAATAATATAATAAATAAAGGCACAACTTGCATATTTTCAATGATTAATTGAAAAAGCATAAAATTGATTAATTTAATTATTAATTTTAATCAAATTAATCATCCGCAGATCTACTAGCATGCAGGTATTTATTAACTGTACCATTTCACATACTTAAGTACCATTATAACGTAGAAATTCCATTTCTCATTAATAGTCATGGCGGCTCTGTAATTTGATTGAGATTCAGACTACGAAATATCTGAAAATTATTGAATTTAATGATGAAAATATTATAACTATTAAAACATGGAGAAACTTGTTCAACAAAGACATGATTTGATCTTTTTATGCAAAACTTAAACCCTATGGATTGTTCCTATTCATCTTCTTCGGGGTTAGCTGGAAGATATCTCTATAAGTCATCTTTATTTTATTTAATCATCATCCACTTCATCATCATCATCATCATCATAATCATCATCATCATCATCATCATCATCATCGTCATCATCATCATCATCATCATCATCATTATCATCATTATCATCATCATCATCATCATCATCATCATCATCATCATCATCATCATCATCATCATCATCATTATCATCATTATCATCATCATCATTATCATCATCATCATCATCATCATCATCATCTTCTCCGCAATGATGGTCTTGTCCGAAGCGCTAGTAGATTCACTATATATTACCGACGTGTAAAAGAGCCCTCATGTGGCCAATTTACTGAATAAATATTTTGAATTTTGAATTTTGAATTTTGAATCATCATCATCATCATCATCATCATCATCATTTCAGCCGAAAGACTCGTCCAAGGCTTGCCACAAGGACCGGTACTGCGCCGCTTACATCCATCGATTTCCCGCAACCTTTCGATTATTAACTACTCATAAAGACAGTATCAAAATTATAATACTACCTACAATATCTTCCCCACCTTTATTTTGGTTAGAAGTTAAAAAAACCGGCCAAGTGCGAGTCGGACTCGCGCACGAAGGGTTCCGTACTATTATCTGTACAACATTAGCCAAAATCGGCGAAAAAACACGTTTTTTGTATGGGAATATTTATTTTATTCTGTTTTTAGTAGGTCCCGTTTTTACCCTTTGGGTACGGAACCCTAAAAAAACCACTATCGCTCTAAACCAAAAACACTTAAAAACCAAAAACAAACCGTGAACCACGTATACCGAAACTGCATTAGCAATTTATCTGTCATCGAGTGCATCCATGCATTCGTGTGCATAATTTAATTAATTAGAGCTTTAGTACGAGTAAACGCTTTGTGCAGCTTAGTTTAGTTTTAACACGAGAATTGAATTTCGCTTGTTTGAGGAGCCATTTGCGGGATTAAAATAATTCCGCTGGGATTTTTTGGATTATGTTTTGTCATACGTAGTGCGGTTTGATGAAATTAAATATATAAAAGTAAACTCTTACATAACATTAAAGTTATTAAAGAACGGCACTATAATAGTTTTTTATGCAACTGTCACATAATGAACCTTTTTACGATTCAAAACTCATAGTTTATTTTAAACAACACCATCTCAGAAGTATCTGAATTATATTGCAGAAATAGTAATTTAAAACAGTGGCGAACTAATTGAGAAAATCACGCATTTAAGCGGAATGACGTAGACTCTGCGATGTTTCAAGCTTGTCACAAACACACTGCGTGATATACACCGTGGGTGTTAATAACCCGAAATATTTTAACCGTCAATTCTAGAGCCTATTTGGAGTATTTAATGTGGTATAACATGTAATCCAATAACGCATAATTTCCGAGATTTTCATTATTTAAAAAACAATTTCATAGTTAATTTAATTTGAACTCTGTCACCTTAACATAAAGCATTATTTACTATGAAAGATTCATGTTGGAAGTAGTAATATCATCAACGTACATCATAAATTAATTTAATCAATTTCTTAGTAAATAAGCTTTAAGTTAAGGTGACAGAGTTCAAATTAAATTAAGTATGAAATTGTTTTTTAAATAATAAAAATCTCGGAAATTATGCTATATTGGACTACATGTTATACCACATTAAATACTCCAAATAGGCTCTAGAATCGATGCTTAAAATATTTCGGGTTATTAACACCCACGGTGTATATTATTTATTTTGTAGTCAGTTAAAAACCGGTCATCACGTAAATAATATTTATACGTAAAGTGACCCATTTATTTTGCCCTTAGCTACATAAATCAAGAAGAACAAACCGATCCCCAACGCGAAGCAAGTAACAAAGGAACAAAACAAAATCCAATCGCCGACAGTTCACCCATTTCCCATTTGACACTAAGTGTATAGTTCATTAAATCAACAAATTATGTGTCAAAATCTCACCCAAAAGGGCATGAAAGCGAGCTCCGTTGGATCGGAAACGTGGGGTTGGGGCTTTAATAAAATAAAATGAGAATATTATCGAATGGAGTCCCGCTGGGGGTAATGTGGCGTGCGACGGGTAAAGGACAGTGAAATGCGTGGAGATGCTCTCTTTGATTTGAGGTGCAAAACGTGTAAAAATATGAGGAGGAAGTGGAGTGCATTGTTGGTTGTGTAATTTTGTCATTTGTTAGTTAATAAATATATCAGGGCACAATGTTACACAAATTGACCTAGTCCCATACTTAGCTCTATGCTTGTAATATGGGTACTAAACAGCGATAAACATACTTATATAGAGAAATACATTCTCAAATAGGTACATAGAAAATATCCAAGACTCAGGAACAAATACTCGCTCTAATTACACAAATATCTGCCCTTACCGGGATTTGAACCCGGGACCGCTAGCTTCGCAGGCAGAGTCACTAATACAACTCTATGTCGTCAAATGTTTGGTTTTTTTTTGTTTTGTCTTGTATATTTTTTAATCTTCTGATTTCACACTCAAATTATATGCCCAATAATAATATGAAAAGAAAAGGTAGTTTCATAGACAAAAAGTACTTTGTTTTTTTTTTATTCGTATGAATAAAATTTCTTAACCCGTATTATTACAACTTTTATCCTTTTAAGGAAATACAGCCAGTTTGAAGTAGTTTTTACATTTCATAAATTGAAATTTATATTAATACAAACAACAAGCGTATCTTTTAGAAACAAACATAGTACGAAATATTTTAATAAATTTATTTCATTCAACTCCATGCCATCCCTGTGCCACTCACCAAATCCTAATGCCGCGTCAATAAATCTGTCTTAAGCGTCAATACTCCAGAATTCCATTGACTTACATTGTCAGTAGTCACGTGACCACACCACGTGGCCACTTGTGGCCACGGTCCTAACTGTGTTACTATAACGCTACCAAAATGTTACCCCACAATGAATTTTATGTAGCGCACTTGACGTGTTTTCAAAGAATTTATTACTCCACTGATTTATTTTTGTTTTTTAAACGGTTGCGTATTTCACGTCGTTGTTTGCGAATAAATGGGTTTTACGAAACGGTTAAAATTTAAAATGAAATATAACTTGAACGCTTTATTAAGGATCATTTTATTAATATCATCGGGGAAGCAAAATGTTGGGAAAAATATGAAATGATGTGCTAAAATTAAATGAAAGGTTAAGGCCGCATTTTACCAAACTTGGAATAAGACTTACTCCGAGATTAGTCTATACAAATTCGGCGTTTAATCTAGGTATAAGACCTTAGTTTTATGAAATGCAGCCTTTATAATGAAAGCGATTAAAGAGTGATTAATTCAATTGAAAAATACATTCCTTTCTTTAAACTAATCTAGCTATTGCCCTCAACTGCGTCCGCGCAGAAAAATAAAACATAGCCTTTGTTACTCAAGGATAACGTAGCATTCTAATTTTGAATGAATTTTTGGAATCGGTCTCGTAGTTTTTGAGTTCATTCGTTACAAACATACAAAAGTACAAAATATTTCCTCTTTATAATATTAGTGTAGATAAGATATAAATAATTACGACTAATTCAGCTACATTTCCCTGACTGAAAATTGGCTGATTATAACTATTGGGTGCGGCTCGACTGAGGCGGAGATGAGCGGAGTGGAGCGGAGCTGTGCCAATACTAACCAATAGAATCTGAACTAACGTGCGCAAGGCGCGCTCGACGTAACCGCATGCGCCTTCTTTTGGTTAATATTGGCACAGCTCCGCTCCGCTCCGTTCGTCTCCGCCTCAGTGGAGCCGCACCCTAATATGGCTTTTGGAACTATGAAACACGACCATTGATAAGACCGCGTGTCTCAAAGCCTGAGAGCATCGGTCCAGGCATCAATTTAGGTAATTCTACTGCTATATTACTAGCGGAACTCACCATTATGGAATTAGTCACAACCTATAAGCCATCACACAAATTGATCTAGTCCCAAACTAAGCTCTAGGCTTGTACTATAGGTACTAGATAACGATATAAATAATTATTAAGAGAAATAAATAATTAAATACTTTTAAAAACTCTACAATATTAAACTAAGTCGCTTCCCGCCGTTCATCCTTCTGTATGTACAGTCAACCAATTTGATTTCTAGGCCACTATGGACTACGTTAAAGTTACGTTGTCAACCAAAACGCAAGAGAGTTCGTATGATTTGGTTTACAATACGTTACTTTGACAAAGTCCATAGTGGCCTAGAAATCAAATTGGTTGACTGTACGCTTAGATCTTTCAACTATGCAACGGATGTTAATGCGGTTTTCATAAATAGATAGAGTGATTCAAGAGGAAGGTTTTTATGTATGAGGTTTATGAACAGATGTTATAGAAAACTCACATAAACCGAAGCAAAGCAAGGGCATTTCGCTAGTACGTAAGATATAAAAAAATGTTCAAACGGAAAAAATGCTAGGATGAGAGTAATGCTACATAGAGATAGGCAGTTTTTTTTTATTTTAACGCCTAATTTATTGTCAAATTTGTTTATTTAGACCCCTAAAAGTCTATACAATATTTGAAACCAGAGCTCAAAATATAATTACTGGTTGCTGGTTTGATCTACACAAGTGACCGCTTAGAATTGGATTTTTTTGTCAATTGAATAAAGTCACATTTATCGCTGATTCCTAAAATTAACGAAGATTTTTCGGTCTTATGTAGTCTATATATATAATAAAGGGTATTATTTTAACACTAACAAGTTGGTAATTTATTAATAGAAATTATGACTTCCAGTATAGACCTAAAATAAAAGACCCAATATTCATTCCAGCGCTTTAATTTTCCATACAACGTTATTAAAAGTAACAAAGCGGAACTCAAACACAGACTGGAGTCGGCTGATGTAATTTTAACCTGCATTAACCACTTGTCAGTTATCAAAAAACTGCAGGCGTATTATTAATTTAATGATAATTTTGAACTTTATACACACCGTCAATTTTTTTTATCGCATTTCTCAGCAAAATATGAAAATATCGTAAAAGAGATCACCAAAAGTGAAATTTAAATTAAAATCGGCCAAGAAATACGGATGATACAAGCATTTTAAACTGCTAATTAGACAGCAATTAGACATAGAGATATGCACTGTGACGTCATGTAACAGGTCGGCCATATCAACTCCATGTTAAATTATGTTTTGCTAGAAACAGATAGGAACAAATCTTTGTTGGCTTATATCTTGGTTATTTATTTACCAACCGCATTACTTTGGTTACTATGGTATCTCTGGTCTGGTAAATAAATAGGGCTGCAATACATCAGCAAGCTGCAACTACGAGGCCCGCTCGAGACGATCGCTCACATCGTGTAGGAGTCTCCTGGGAGACATTGTACGGAGGGTCTGCTAGGTTGTTCTTTTATCTTATCTTATCTTTTAACCTTCGTCCAAGCAGTGTTCCATCTGTATTCCGGTGTGATAAGACAATAACCGGTAAAATTACAAGCATTGAGGCATTCCAGTTTAGTCCTCATGGTTGGCAACGCATTTACAGTCTTAGGATTGTAATCTTGTGATTGTAGTCTCCAGAATGTAACAAGATATTTGCAAGATCTCAGATCCCATTTACCATCTGTGGTATACGAGCGTTTCTTAGAAAGTTTGTTCCTAGTTAAGGACTAAAATTAAGAAACGTTAACTTTTCCGCTGAGTTACGAAAATTAGTCGTACATTTATATACTACTGTCAACGCCAATTAGCAGTATCTCTAAATAAAACAGATTCAATCCTCACCCGTTAGTAATATGCTTCCACTTGCTACAGGAGTTTTGTCTGAGATACCACCATTTGTCTTATAACAGTATAGCAAATTTTCGTAACTCAGCGGAAAGTTAACGTTCTTAATTTTAGTCATTAATTACCTACTTAACTGGGTACAAAACTTTCTAAGAAACGCCCATACTATCTATGCTCAATGTGCCTACTCGCACGCAGAGCATATTTAGTGGGGTGCAATGATTGCCCTTGGAGATACTTTACGAAGTACTTACACTGAATTGTTTGAACTTACAAATGACAGAGATTAGCTATCTGTTATAAGATTAAAACAGGATATTTAAGCCATCCGTGGCCTTAGACAAGAACCAGACGTTGAGAGAACTGGGACTGACAGGTGGAGCAGAAAGGTATCGGAGTGGCGTCCTCGAACTGGGTATTGATTCTCTCATAAGCAAAGGTGAGCGAATGCTGGAGTGAAGTCCAAGCGGCGAGTTTAAGTAGTCCCGTCAAAGCGAGCAATACACATTTCAACGCGTGTATTCAATTTGGCAGCATGGCTTCTCGAACGTATAAGGCTGCCTAATTGAGAATGCACGCGCTAAAATGTGTTTTGCTCGCTCTGACGGGACTACTTAAACTCGCCGCTTGGACTTCACTCCAGCATTCGCTCACCTTTGCTTATGAGAGAATCACTACCCTGGATACAGTAACGTTGGCCGACAAAGGGCACGTTGGGTGGACGACATCACCAAGGCCGCAATGATGAGGTGGATGACAGTGGCTCAGAACAGAAGGAAATGGCGTGTTTTGAAGAAGACCTTCACTCGGGTAGTTGGTATGAGGTTGACAGAAGCAAATAAGGCCCTAGACAAGGAGCATTCGGAGAACTTTATCGTCATCGAATTGTTATACAGGGTGCCTCCGACCTTGGGGCTTTAAATGCATGGATCGTTTTTACTCCTGAAACTGAACTTCTTTTGTTCTGTAAGTTGTTAAGAATATGTCAAACTTACATTTTAATTTTTTCATACAAGTTAAATGTAATTTTCAATGTACGCGATCCAATTCTCCATTTTCCTTTAGCCCTCGTACCAAGGAAATGACGCCCCCGTACCATGAGATAGTGATTATATGGCCATGATTGAATACACTGATTTTACAATTAGACTTTAACATCAATTAGTTAGCTAAACCTTAGTTATTTTTTAATGTTGCAGAACAAAAGTAGTTCAGTTTAACGAGTAGAATCGTTCGTTTCATTTAAAGCCCCAAGGTTGGAGGCACCCTGTAGAATAAAATGGAATTTTGTCAATTATATACAATAATATATGTTGTCAGTTTTAGAAACTCGTTTACGTCATGGTTAAGCATCGTGTCTAATGTACCAGGGACATTCTCGTTTACACTCGTTAATATCGATACAATGCAAATTGTCTAGTTTTAATGAGACCACTTTATCTCGCTCTCCAGGCTCAACTTAACGTGATGGCGGAAGCATATGAAGCAAGTCTCGAGACGAAACAGTGTCTATGGGGAGATTTTCTATATACTTTATGACCCGCCGTGCAGTAATGTAGCCAGAAGTGGTTTAAAAACGGTTTCTCGTCGAACGACCGATAGACCGAACAAAGTCAAACGAGCGAATTTAAACCCAATTAAGATTGCATACCTACCCTTCGTTCTTAGCACAGTTTCTGGGTCGAGATTCTAGGCGGTAGAAACCATATTGTCTTTGACATGTTATCGTATTGTCAACGCATAGATAGCTCTTATTTATTCGAAAGTTATGGCGGCGTAGTTAAAAACATAACCATAACAGCGGGCCTAGTGTGGTTGCGTTTATCGCGTGGCAAAATGTGGATAAGGCATCCGTCACTGTCGTGCTTAAATAAGTGTCAGAAAATGACGGTTGTTTTATCCACATTTTGTCACGCGATAAACGCAGCCATATTAGGCCCCCAGGACAAAAACGATATGGTTTTTAACCGCCGAAAATAGAGCCAAGTTAGAAGTCCCAAGACGCCCCAAGGCACCTTATCGTAATACAAATAAAAAGTGTTACATCTTAACTTACCTTTGTTGGACAAATACATATTTGGATTTTGAATTTTGAAAATAAAATACTCTTCGTCCAAGATTCGTTAGCGGCAAAAATGCTTCGAATCGAACGAACATTTCAATTCTGTCAATCATGCGCAGGTGATGCGTCGTTTCCACAGTCACTGTGACGTGTGACGGAAATTCGAACGTGTTTTTAGTGTAGTTCGCGAAAAAGCCGAGGTTTAATTAAAATCTCGGTTTTGCTTTAGGTAAAAGTTGCAAAAATAACAAGTCAAACAAAAAACAAGCTATTACAACCGGACTGCATGGGTTGTGATACTTATAATCATGGGAAAAAACTTAATCGTTTAAGGCCTTTAGTTTACATAGATCCGCCTTTTTTACTCTTTATCAAGTTTTAACGACCTTAATTTGGTAACAATTTTTAATAAAAGTATCCATTGACACTTTTGAAGTTAAGATGAATCTAAAGACAGTTCAGTCTACGAAGGAATAATGAACCTTTATTATGACACAAAATATTTTTACAGATATACATGTAAAATTTATAGAGTTATTTAATTTATACTTCCCATGAGCAAGCACTGTTAGTGAAAGCGCCACAAAAACTCAACACTGGCCTCTTAGAAAAGCCACAAGTGCAATTAATCCACAGAAGCATATTAAACACTTGAAGGTTATAATAAGGTTGGAAGTGTAATACAATTCACATTGTAGATGTGCCTTTTTTTCCGTAGGAGGGCAGTACAGTCAATCAGGTATCCCTTTGAAATGTATAGTCTGGTAAATCTTTTTTCTAACATACTTTTAGTTTAAGCTGATTTAACAGAATGTAATTAACATTCATTTGTGTAGATTAGTTAAGTTTATTTAGTATAGTTAGAAAAACCCTTTTCAATTGTAACAACCGTTTTCGACCGAACGATTTTCGTTAAGACCCTTAAGTCATTTTTTGTAACGAAAATAGAGTATGATCGTGTCGACTTACAATCGAGAACCTACAGTTAAATCAATCTGTCCATACGGCAGACCCTTATCTCGGCTGACATGTCCCTAAGTAGCCCCTCAAATTGCCCTTTTGGGCTGACCGATCACCTTCAGTACGCGGTTTGTATTTTAAACTAAAGGGAACTTATAAAGTAAAAAGGTTTTGTAAGTGTTTGCGCTCAAAAGTTTTTACGCCTTTTCTATTTTTAATACTCTATAAATAAAAAGAGTGTTGTTCTAGTTAGTAAGAAATCTTTTTTGCGTGATTCGAATTTGCACTTAATCATTATCATCATCATCATCTTATGTATTTTTTCTTCAGATAAGAGAAAAAAAAGGGACTGGGACGATCATTACAATGTATTCTTATCTCGTTATTACCGAAATCAGTAATAATGTTTCTTGGTAACAAAATGGACATTATTTTTTGTTTGCGTAAAATTATATTACCATCGACAAATAAATGTGGTTAGTCAGTCCCCCTGCTTTTATTAGCAATCCAATGATTTATATTATGTAATTATAATTTCACCTAATTAAAGTTTATACGGTTTACGCGAACATACGGACAACGCGTACAGGTTTCTAATTTATACTAATAGCATCTAGTTGGGTTGAAACTTTGACAAATCCATGTCTTGACCCAAAAGACCCATCTTTCGCAAATTTCATTAAAATCATTACATCCGTTTTCGAGAACGCAATAATATAATAAATATTGCTCGTTTATTATTATAGGATAAACGTGTGATGATAATGCAATTTTATGCAGCAAAAACCATCCATTTGTTTTTGCACCACAAACCACGCACAAAACAAACGTAAATAATTCATAATAATTACGCTAAATACAGTTCAGTAGAAAATTCAGCGAAATGTTAACCCATTCAGTTCACGCGCGGCGAAGCGGGTTAAATAATGCAAAATTTTAATTTGACGCTTGAACAAAATGCGCCTGATGAGGTAGCAATACGAGAGAAATACAGGCTGGAATTATTTTTAATGGCTTTTAAAAACGTTCCTTATTTAAATTGCGGAGGCAACATGCTGGCCATTTGGGTCAATTTGTTTGTCGATGGATTGGTTGGGACGTCATCAATTATCTAATTTTGGTCATTTGAAAATAGAACAATTACGGTTGGGAACAGTTCCCCGAGATATTTTTAACGCTGATATTTCACACCGTAATCAATTGTTTTACTCTTGAACGGTTTTGTTGGTAAGGTATGCATAAAAAAAATTAAAGCCGATGACAGGTACTACATTTTAGTAGCGGGGTGAAAACCAGATAAATGATGCGGAAAAACGTATTTTGTTCCCAATTTGTTTGTTCACAATTTTTTAAAGGTTTGATTTTGGGAATAGGATCATACGTTACATTTGTTTGTAGCAATACAAAACCGGCAATGTGTAAAAATGCAATAATTAAAAAAAAGTTGGTAGCAAACAAAATAATTAAGCTACGTTTTCATGTTCAAAGTATTCATAGAAAAATTATACATTAAACAATTTGTAATAACAGTTAATTATTTACATATTATGGCTAGTGATATAAAAAAAGGTTAAGTGCGAGTCGGACTCACGCGCCGAGGGTTCCGTCTCATTTATTGCGATTTGAATTCGATTTCGAATCAAATTAGCGTGTGCCCAACTTCACTTAAAAGGTGTTTAGTATTTGTGGTTTTCTTTAGAGTTTGTACCATACCTTAGCAAATTTTACGCTTTTACGATACATCAAAAATAAAAGTACGTAGAAAAAAAAATGAATGGGGCTCCACTTTTTCTTTAAAAAAAGTGTTTGTAAAATCAAAGTAATGATAATAAATACTCTGAAAAAAAAAACACGCTATCCATTATTAAAAGATACAGCTCTTTAAAGTTAGGACGGACCAGACAGATGGACAGAAGGACGGACGGACAGCGTAGCTTAGTAATAGGGTCCCTTTGGGCGCCATTTAGACATGGAACCCCTAAAAAACCATTACAATGATGTACAATAGGTACATCCCTAAATAAATTACACCTAACTCGTCACTAACAGCATCCATTTACTAATTACTCGATGCATTACTGATACTGTCACTACCGCCCACTAAACACATCCACGCCAAATACACGATTTCGTGTCGCCTTTGTATAGGAAACACAGAGCTCGGCAGTCAATGCTTTTAATGCCTAACACTCAATTACGGGTCCAAATTGCAAGGGAATCGAGGTGCCTGGTATTGAACGTGTGATCGGGTTGACGTGTTGACAAGCTAGCTGGCACAGCTGAGTTGCAAGTAATTACAGTAATAGTGGACTAGGAGTTGGTGGCAGATATAAGTTGTTATTTTATTACTTACTAGTTTCTGCCCGTGACTTCGTCCGCGTAGATTTCAATCATCGTTATTCCCTAGAGAACTTTTTAATTTTCCGGGGTGAAATGAAGCCTATGTCCGGGCTATCTCCGTTTTAAATTTCTTATCATATCATATCCAAATCCGTCCAGCCGTTCACTAACACATACATACATGCATACACAGAGGCCGTAAATCGAAGATTGGCTATTTATTTTAAGTACAAATGAATACACCATTTATACGATAAATGACATAATTTAATAACAATAGACATAATTATATAGTTAGTAACATAACTGTAAAAGTGGCCAAATTTTGCTTTTAAATTGACTGCTTGACTATCTTGCTGTTAAATTATTAAACTTTGTCATATTATGCTAAACATTAAGTATTCACTTACACAACAAAAAACACTGTTAGTTTAAAGATAAGTAGGTAGTACTTTAGTTTTATTAGAAAACACAATAATAGTAATGAGGGCGCCCTGCACGCTCGATGCAGACTGCAGTCTTAACAGGGTTTGACATTTTATAATACTGCCTCAAGATATTGTAGTGGCTCCCGTGTTCTGAACTGCATTAGCAATGTTCATCAAAGCACAAACAAACGTTGATTCGGCTTTGATGCTATCTGATGTAAGAAACCTGCCACAGTGGACAAAGCTCTCGGAAGCAGTATCACCATGCCGAAGCTTAAGTACATTAAAGCTGCGTAAACTTAGCCACAGTATAAGCAGTAGTTCGGGGTGCTCCTCGAATCACCGACAATCAAGAATGCGTTGTTTCATCGAATTTTCATTTCATCGAAAGCTAATTTCTGCTAAAACCTTATTGTTTTTGGGTTATTTTAAGCATGGTTTACGTAGGTTAGGTTAGGGTTGACCTGTGACCACCAAAAAATTATAACTCTTGCACGTGGAAATGCCGGTTCGATGAAATGAAAATTCGATGAAATGAATATTCGGTGAAACGAGTGTCAGCGATTCAAGGGTAAACCGATTCAAAGGTACCTACTTATATCGTGCTGCCCGATGCTGTGTGGGTGCCTCGACCGTACGCGAAGCGAGCCACTACAAACAAACTCAAAATGACTCACCAAGCCGGTTTAGTCGGGTCCGCACGCCGTCGCTGCGTTTGGTTGCGTAGTCCAATTTCTACGATTTTTCAATATGTTATAGATATTATGTAAAAATGAGTCTGTACGTCTTCCTTTTCAAGAAAATATTTCTTAGAATGAATACAATTAAAAAAAACAAAAACCAGAAACGATAGACCTAGTTTTTCATTATTACTAAACAGCTACAGGTAGAGGTGGAGGTGGTATTTAGGTGGAGTAATTATTTGCAAAAGGTCGCTGGCAGATGCTGATGCGACAGGCCGAAGACATGGTAAAATGGCGCGTCTTTGTCCAGCAGTGGATTGGTACAGGCTGATGATGATGATGATGATGATGATGATGATGATGATGATGATGGTGATGGTGATGATGATGATGATGATGGTGATGATGATGATGATGATTATGATGATGATGATGAAAATATTTGACAACTACGCCATTTAATCGTCGCTTTACAGTCCTCTTAAGTGTTCTGGTTACCAATAGGTAACAGAAACTTCTAAAGGGCCGGAGACGAAATACTATTATATTTATACTATGACTTAGCGACGTTGAAATCGTAATTTCATGGCGTTATTTTGAACGTGAACACCACAGTTGGCATAAGAGACGCGTTAGTTTTGATACTTGATAATACCGCCCCGTGATACTGTTGTCTCCCGTATTTCTAAACAATAGCTATGTTCGCCAAAGCACGTACACACGTACATTCGGCTTTGATGCTATCTGATGTAAGAAACCTGCCTCACTGGACAGAGTTCAAGGAAGCGGTAAAACCATCTGATAATGATAACTAGGGGGTTATTACGACATCGCAATGCAGTTCATTTTACGGCGAGGGAAAAGGACAGAGCTATAGCAGTTATATAGCTCTGTCCCTTTCTCGCAGCGTAATCTGAACTGCATAGCTATGTCATAATAACCCCCTTGATAGCTTTGACTGTCCTAATATGGATACTGATTCAGACTCGAACTCTCTGTTAGAGTTTCATTTTAGTATTCCAGTGAAGAACTTGTTTAATTATACATAATAATTATAAATGTAGCAAAACTGAAATAATGGGTCGACAAAAGATGCCATTCGAAAACCAACGATGCAATCCCCCGACCACTGCATTGTGTACCTATTGTTAATGATCTTTTTGGGGCCAGAAGTCGTACTATCAAAAACTAGTACTTTGTCCAAAAATCTATATTTTCCCGGGTTTTCGGTTTTTGACAAAGTTGCGTTCGGCGCTCGAGGTCACAAACTTGGATTATTCATTGGGCTAACATCATTAAGAAGTCTGCAAAAATTCAGAACTACCGGATTTGACGTAAGCTCTGATATATAAAGTTACTGGATATGTATTTTTTTCGTCAAAATGTGTTTTAGGTATACCTACTATGTATGTATGTAAATTCTTTATTGCACAAACCAACAAAAAAAAAACAGAAACACAAAGAAATATGTACAAAGGTGAACTTATTTCTTTTAAGGCATCTCTTCCAGTTAACCTTTGGGCGACAAACTTTGTTTCTCTGTTTTGATTGATTTTATTCTTCGACGGCATTTGGCCGCACAGAACAGCATATTGATGAATATCTCTCTTGGGAGAGAATGAACAAAAACTACGGATCCCAAGTATGGAAGCAGAAATACGGATCAATCATGATCAATGATGTAGTTAGAATTAAAAGCATAGCTAATACGTTTTTTTTGGCAAGCCAATTGAATTTTTACGGATAACATGACAAAACACTGCAACATAACACAAAAAAAACTTAACATTATATTTCGACAAAATCTACATACTATTTAATTATTATAATATAATACAATTAAAAGTTAAAACTAAACTTATTTAAATTAAAATAAAAACTAAGCTACTCAAATATTAAAGACGTAAATAATAATCACCACTATAAAAAGAACACCCCCTCTAGCAGGTCCGCTCGCGGCATGGTCCCTATGACACTGGCTGCGTTACCTCTCTGGATAGCTAGCCCAATCCTTTGGGAGAGGTAAGCACCAGCTCTAGGATCTCCGGAGGTGTCTATGAGCCGGGATGACAGGGCCTTAATAAAGCTTTTCATATCAGCTGACCAAGGTCCCATGGTCTCCACTGCAAGCGCCACAAATTCATAATTATTTAATAATGATGAATATTTGCGGCGCTTGTTGGTTTGGGCCTGATCAGCTGCTGCACCGGCCCGATTACGGGTCGACTGGACGTGGGACAGGGCGAATGTGTCAACACACGTCGCGTCCCACACCAGTGCCCTACCCAGTTTCCACGGCACCAATGTAGCTCCGTCTGGTCGCTTGCCATCGTCTCTATGTAAACCTGCTGGTTCCAGGACAGCTGGTACAGAGGCAGTGGCAAGCGAACGACGGATCAGATCATTAATTGTGCCATGCCGGTACAAACGGCCGGCACTTCTAAAGCATGAAAGGCCATGTCGTCCCAGCTCACTCACTTCCTTCCCGCACGTGCAAGTATGAGGTTCACAGATTCTAGCTCCAACCCGCAAACTTATTGCTATGCGCAAGCAGCTTGGGTCCAAGACTGTGCCTATATTGCGGGAAGGAAGAGCGTGGAGCCAGTGACCTGATTCGCCTGCAGAGACAGCGAGAAGACGGGCGCGATCTGAATCGTCCGGACTATTTTGTATGAGAGATGTATGAATTGATATGAGGCGAGGAGTATCCCATGCTCTTTGGATATGCCTCTTGACTGGCATATCCACTCCGGGACACGACTCACACCAAGCATCCCTGGCCTCCACCAGGTTCGCAATCTCAACGTCAAGTATCTGTGGGACATTTAAGATAATACTGACGAGAGGCAACGAACCATAAGCGGAGGACAGGAAAGCTGGTAGTGCCACGCTAGAAGAGCATCGAATACCAAGTCCACCGAAACGAATTGGGAGAACCGCTTGAGTCCAAGGCCTTGAACTAAAATGAATGTTTAATAATTTAGACAGAGTTGATTGAAGGGTAATGTCTATAGAAGCCATGATGTCTGGAAATTTCCAAATTGGACAACTCCGTAACAAATACATGAATTTTGGAGTGAAAAGACAAAAACGAATAATAAAAAGCGCCATATGGGGGTTTATTTCGTACAAAAGGTTAGAAGTATTTTTAAACAGATTTAATTTACAATTTATAATGGGATCGATTGCATCGTCAAAAATCGGTGAACCTAATAGTGTTAAAGATGAATTTGAATGGACCGAAATGTTGGGTGAAGCTGCATTAAATTTAATTATTATGAAATTCGAATGCTGGACGGATTTATAAATGGAGATAGCTTATACCCTGGATTTAACACATAGGCTACTTTGTATCCTGGAAAATTTAAACAGTTTCCAAGGGAATAGCAGGAATCGAAATCTACGTGGACGAAGTTGCGAGTAGCAGATCGAAATTACATAAGTCAGTCTGGTAGTCAAAGATACCAGACGATTAGAAAGAGAGTCTGATACGACTATCCTTACATTATCCATTCGCTGCGCGATAGTTTTCTTAACTTATTTTTCTTTTAAATCGTGGGATGTTCAGATAAAACAGACGGTCCAATGGATCGCAACCCTTAAAAAAACTTTACAGTGGCAGCAAAGGGAACTGTGTCAGAACTTAAAAAATAAACGAGTCTTATTTTAGAAGCTATATTTAAAGGTCTCTAAGATGCTCTAATCCCTAATTCACATTTGTTCCAAAACACAGATGCTGAGAGGATTCCAAGGCAGGAAAAAAGTCAAGAGTTTTGAAAGTATTTTGAAGTGACTAGTTACTTTTGGAATTACGGATCAATCAATTAATCAATAGCGGGTCATTTACTATTTCCTTTGTCTCTGAAATATATTTTAACCCAATGATTTCGTCCGAACATCGTCCTTTCTTCCTATTAGACCGCTAGTGAGGTGGTCAGATAGACATGAAGTGTAACGACTCAGAATGGATTCCATTTGAGGGAGGAAAGAGACTAAAGGGATAGTGATGGATGTCAATGTGGGAATATAATATATAACTGTATAAGGATTTGAAAAGTGATTTTTGTGAACTGAGTCTAGTCTGAGTGTATTTACTGTCGACGTGTTTAATTGTCGATTTGTTCCTCAGTCTTGGATGTTTTCTATGTGTTGGTACACCTGGATATTTTTGAGACGACTGCGTGTATTGGATCTTTTCCTTGTATTTAAGTATAAATTTCTCTATATGAGTATTTTTATCGTTTTCTGGTTCTCATAGTACAAGCCTAGAGCTCAGTTTGGGACTATTAACCCGTCAAGTGTCCGGCCCTTGATTTACAAAAGTGCACGAAATGTCCAGCTAATTTTTGAGATATTTTTATTTTCTGTTTGAGTTTAGAAAAAGGTGAATTGTTTACGATTGGTATAATTATATTTTATGATTTATATATCAATGGAAAGATAAAAGAACAGGCAATGCAAATGCAATGGAATAAAGATTATACACTTACATTTTACTGATGAAAATAAATTATTTAATTAATAAAGTATATTATTATTAGGTTTTGATATTTTTTTCATCCGATCGGTTTATTCTTTGACACACTGCACTTAATATATTGCCACATTTCACTTTTCTGTTGTTACATTATCACCATTATAAGTTTACGCGCCGAATTCATCAATTTATTTATCACTACACACATAAAGAACATCACAAAAATTATTTGTTTACGGAGCGGCGCAGGCGGCGGCCATTGCGGACGAGCACGTCCTATTGGGCAATAATTTCGTTTTTATTATTTTTTCGCTTGTTCAGATGCTTGGTTTTTGGGAAAAAAAATCCAGTATGTTGCCAAATAAGTGACAAATCAATAGGATTATTTTTTTACACTAGCAGGGTCTTCGTTTATGAAATTTAAATTCTCCAATCACAGCGCCGTCCTGCGCACAACTGTTGTGCGTAGGACATGACCGGCCAAGTTTTCTACGTACAACTGTTGTGCGCAGGACACCTGACGGGTTAACGTTTGCGGGTTCAAATTTGGACGTTAAATCACAAATCATTATGACTTGTACTTTTTAAAGTAAGAAGTATTATTTTTATTACATTGGATCTAAATTCTTATTCCGCTAATTTTGATTTTATTTTGATTCTAAACAACCGTAATTACACTTTTTACTTTATGCTAATTAAGTCAAATTGGATAGTTCAGTTAGTATAACGCTAAACGAGTTTAACTAGTGTTTCATACAAGTAAAAAAAAACTTGTGCGAAATACATCTTACAACAACAGCCATTAAAAAAACACGGATGTCGGATAAACATCCAGAACACCAAATCTCCCAACACTAGCCTATTTGGATCCGTATCAGAATTGCAAATAAGCACCTCGGTAAATTTACGTCTAAAGAATACACGAAAATTATGCGGACCCCGCAAACGAACCTTTTATTCCGTGACACGCGGAACCCCGAAGGGGTCGGTCGTAATGGAAATTTATTAAGACCTTATTTAGAGAGCAAACATGTGAGTTGTAGTATAGTAATCACTAAGGGGACGCATTTGCATATGCGTGTGAGAAAGAAAAAAAGAAAGAAATATATTTGTTACTAATAACAACAAAGGACAGACAAATACGTACAAGAAGAATTTAGTCACGAAATGGTCCCAACTCAGCGTAATGCTGACATTTAAACCACGGAAGGTTACACACATAAAATTAATGAGCACAAAAACACAAACAACAAAGATGAAAATAAAGAAAATAAAATTCGAACGCAATGTTTCAATCTTCTTCCAATAATTAATCCTGAGGGCTTATTGTCTAACGCACTTGCAATCACGATCGTTTTCATTTTGAAAATCGAAGGCTTGTGTGCATACAAAATGAAAACAATCTCTCCACTTTGAAGCCGGTTGCGATTGCGAGTGCATTAGACAATAAGCCCTCTGGCCCTCTATAATTACTATCGGTAAAACTATTACAGCTTTTGACGTTTTATGGTTTTATTTTTAACTGGGCCACCCTTAAGGCCCATTTAGATGGTACCTACGAGTTTCTCGCCCATTTTGGGGCGAGAAATCGTATGACATTATCGTATGCAATAATCGCCGGGCGAGAATCGTATAAAAATGGTTACATTAAAGCGAGAAATAAAAACTCGTTTACGATGATGTCATTCGATACTCGTACGGAGATTATCGCCAGGCGACATAGTTTACACGAGACGCTGCATTCTACGGAGATATTTGCTGACGATGTCTCGACTCATCTAAACTGGTTCTCGTATGACATTTTTTCACGTACATGCGAGTATCGCACGAATCGGTCAGAACCGATTTTCATACGAGTTTTACCCGTCAATTAACGTGTTTACACGGAGACTGCAACCATACAAGGCGAGGCGATTTTCGCCCCTTGCCATACGATATAGTACGTGTAGTTTATATGATGACATATTTTTTCTCGTGCTACGATAATCGTACACTCGAAGAGAGAAACTCGTACCATCTAAATGGGCCTTTAAGGCCTGTTTCACAATCGTCAAGTTAAGCAAATCTGACACATAAAGCCCTTTTCTTTTCTTACATTTGAAGATAAGGAGAAAGCTTAAATTTAGTTGTAGATTGTGAAGCAGGCCCTTAATGTCAAATAAAAATAAGAGCTATCATAATGTCAGAAGCAATATGGTTTTATGGAGTAAAATAGAGCCCTTGACTTGTTATGCTTCCATAAACTTTCACTTTGCATTTTTTTAGTTCATTAATATTTTTTTACCGTAAACTCACGTTAATTACTTAACCAACCAATATTTTGTGTATTAAAAGCACCCAATTCACTAAAGTTCTCTTAAAAGCTATTCAATTATTAAAGTATTTTCCATAAAATTAATTTTGCAACTCAACCCTCGGCCAGTTTGAACGGGTCCCTTGTAACACCATCGAGTCTATTATAATGAAATTAAATTGTTTTCAACTTTCAATGAGTGACGTGTCAAGCTATGGTGGTTTGTTTTTGATATATTTTTAACAAAAAGGTGGAGAGTTAATTCGTTTATTGTTTTTTTATGGAAAATGTTTTCTGCCCGCAAAATTTTGATTATCGTTATTCCCTCGGGAACTTTTAGTTTTTCCGGGATAAAAAGTAGCCTATGCGTTAATTTAGGGTATAAGCTATCTCAATTTTATCCAAATCCATTCACCCGTTGCAGTATGAAAGAGTAACAAACTATAGCACACAAACTTTCGCATTTACATTATTAGTAGGTAGGACTGAATCGGGTTCATCAATACTACTCTTCTCTTCTTCTGTAGAGTGTTTCTATTCGTCTGTCTGTTTGTCTGATTAATGCTATTATAGCTGTGATTTTTTAATCCAAATTTGACCGGTTGCCTGAGTTTGACTTTTTTGAGTTTGAGTGGATTTTTTTGTAGTTTCTGAATAGTACCAGGTTTTTCATTGTCATCGAAGGGCAAATTACGTTCCACCTGATGGGAAGGTGTCTCTGCCGCTTATGGATATATTTGCAACGCCACAAATGTCACCAATGCGTTGCCGTTCTCTTAGAAATTTAATGACACCTTATGTTGTAACACATTGGAAGAATCTCAACAGGAAGTTCATTCCAAATTCCTTTAATACGCATTAAAAACTTTTTAGAGAACCGGCGCGTAGAAGAGCGCAGTGACTCATGGAAAGGAGCGCAGTGACTAAACAACGATAAACATACTTATATAAAGAAATATACACTTAAATATATAGAAAACATCCAAGACTCATGAACAAATACTCACGCTCATCACACAAATCTGCTCTTACCAGGATTTGAACCCGGGACCGCCAGCTTCGTAGGCAGGGTCACTACCATCTAGGCTAACAAGTCGCCAAGGCTAGCTAGTAATATCATTATCAACCAAAAAGGTCTGTAAATAAATATTAAAACTTAAGATGAAAGATTGAAAATTCTTCTCAAGATAGGATATAAACAAATTAAACAATTCCATCAAAAACAACTTTTGCAAGTTCCATTTGCATGATGTCTCAGGAAAATTTTACTGAGTCCCAGAACAAACCAATCTTTCAGGGTTTTATTTTACTTTAGGTATGAAAGTTTTCCTTCAGTAAGTGAATTAGATTTATATGGAAATGTCAGTTTTTGCTCTGGCTACGTCTAGTCTAGACAAATGCGCATCTAAAAACTAGACGTGACTGCTGGCTACCCAAAAAGGATGGTAAAGGTTTTTGGATGCATTCTTACGAGTCGGGCTCAAAATTTCCATAAATCAAGTTTTGCCGTTTTCATTTGTTCTAGTCCCATAATA
The DNA here is from genome assembly GCA_948252455.1 of Acleris cristana. Classification (NCBI taxonomy): domain Eukaryota; kingdom Metazoa; phylum Arthropoda; class Insecta; order Lepidoptera; family Tortricidae; genus Acleris; species Acleris cristana. Next base: position 2,007,685 of record OX411785.1, read on the forward strand.
ATATTTTCCTAGTGGTATTTTTTTGGGTTTGGGAAAAATTTATTGGTAGCAGAATTTCCAATCGCACTTTTTGACGATCTTATTTTGTCCAGTTGCATATTTTACTGTTCGTATTTCTCCCGATCACAAATTTTCCCATTTAGTATTAGATCAAAATAGGTAGGTAGGTCGAATGAAAAAAAAATTGGTCGCTTCTAACAAGATTGTGATTGTTGTGCATAATCGTCTTGAACCTATACGAGCCTGACAAGACGTTAGACGCATCAACTAAGATGTTAGTTGAATCGCTAAAGAACTTGCTGTTTTTACTATAAGTTTTGTTTGATATAACTAATATCATGAATGGTGTATTCATTTTATGTCAACTTTAAGAGAAAACGGCTCTTGGTTAGCTCACATTTTTTTGAGTGAGGTTTAGTTTGTTTGTTTTGCATCAGACCTAGGCCTAATCGCCTAGAAATAGGAGCATTATACGTGACATCACCGTGACCTAGATTAAAGTCCTCAGGGTTGGCAATTTGCGGTCTTAGGATTGCAGTCTTGAGAAAGCAAGAGTTTATGGGTCACAGATCCGACTCATTATCAAGTGGCACGTGTGCTCGTTTGCTTTCGTCTTGCATTTTTTTTAAAGTATTGTTATGTTGTTGATTTAATCTAGGACGTCAACAGCGTGAACTAGATAATAGACTGTGTACCAAACATTAGCTAAATCCAAAAGAGCTGTCTGCTTGTTTGTCTGCTTGTTTGTCTGCTTCAGGCTATAAAATAGCAAATATTTCTTTTTCTTTTTTTATTAATGGCGGTATTCCGCAATGTTTAGCCAATGTCAAGTGAGTAGAGTAAATCTTGAAAATAGAATAAATCAAAAGTAAACGGCAGACACCTTCGGTAATCTCTTAAATCAAAAAAAAAAACCAGCAAATATTAAGTTAATTACATATTGAAGCGTCTCATACTCGTAGTACTTTTACATAAACTTATTGCCAAGCATTATTTTTCAAGTCATAGTGGAAGTGGAACCTAAAAGGGCGACCCTTTTTAGTTACAAAGGCACGTCTATCAAATAACTGCTATTGCAAATGATATCTCATCTATAAAAGCGTAAGGTCAAATTTGCTAAATCCATTGAAACGCAAATCCACCCTTTATATTATCGAAGGGCACAATACCATCCTTCCAAATGAAAAAGGCCGTATTATCAATTGAACAATCAACACAGATTAGGCCCGCTCTATTATTTTCATAAGGTCATAAATAGATTATCAAAGCCGCGTCTGTTGCACCCTTTTCTTGAATAGCTAAAATAGTTTCCCATGAAAGGACCCGTTTGTCTTCGGTTCTTATCGCTCTGGAGACGTGACTACAAGCATACACTTAACAAACTTACACAATGACCTTTATTAACCCTTATATCTTGCGAAATACTGGCGAAATTGCTGTAACCCAGCGGCAATAGTAAGTCACATGATTAACCAAAGTACTGATGCGGTTTTGGTAACCGTTATTGGTAGGTCTTAAGGTGGTATTTGGTTTGTTGGGTTGTGTTCTGGTTCTGGTACAGAGAAGTGGCCAACTGGCGGGAGACAGATGACGTTGCGAAGCTCTTTCTTGCCTTGTTTTCTAGACCCTTAACTTGATTTAGCAAATCCAGATAAAAAGGAATGGTCCAGTTTATCTCCAGTACCTATAACTTAGCCACATAAGTAACTTGGTGTTTGTGGTAAATTTTAGAGAATACTGTCTTTAGTCAGCGTATAAAAATATCAAAGGACATATTTTACAAGAGATCTTGCTTGATTATGATTTTGTGTATTATGCCAGGTCTACACACTCGCGCGAGTCGAAGCGAGGCCGAGATACATTGATGTTATTATAAAAGTTTTACAGGCCGTCTCGTATTTAAAGACGGCAGTGTATCTCGGCCTCGCGTCGACTCGCGCGAGTGTGTAGACCTGGCATTACCTATATCAATGTCAATTACATGACTATGTCGTTTTCGTAACACATTTTTATTGGTAGTTTTTATTAGCTTAAGTTTTTCGAATTGTAAGAGTGAATCATATCAATACCTACTAGATTAAATAAATTGCTATAAACCTGCAGGCCGACATTTTGGTTTCAAAAGTACTATTTAATCAATCAATATACATTTATTTCCAATTTACAAAACATAATTAAAAGCAGCTAGTTTTAAAAACTCAACTGCATTTTTTGATATTGTCGTCGGAGTATGTTAAAAACATTAAAGGCGTTAAATCCACCATTTTGCAATTTAGGAATTTTATATATTACCATGGAGACGAATCTAATGACGTATCATTTATCAAAATCGCTTCACCCGTTGTGTAGTTACGAAGGGACATAAGAACGGACATACACACATACATACACATACAGGTCAAACACATTACCCCCTTTTGGGTTTCGCCACAGTCGGGTACAAAAGGAAAAGAAAGAAAATAATGGATGAAAGAACAGTTACAAAAGATTTACGGCAAGAGAGCGTGAGTGGAGATGACGACGTCCCCGACGACGTATGTTCATGAAGAGGTTAGTGGTAGAGGAAACGAAAGAGGTATGTTTGGAACGGTGCACCTGGCGGCGCTCCATGGCCATAGTGGCTTACCCCATTGGGGGACACACGCGTGAAACGTGAGGATAAAACAAAAATAAAAATACGTTGAATAAAAACGTTTCTTGTATGGGGCCTTATTATTTAACTAATTAAAAATACAATTAAAAAAACATTAATGCATAGTATTAAGGAATAATACCTATTTAAAGTAAGCTGTGGAGTAGGGTAACCCCTTCTTAGTTAATATAATCTTAAAAATAGTAAAGATTGTAACAAGAAGTATTGTAATAACGCAATTTTTATTTTTGTAATAAACAGTTTAAATTTAAATTTAAATTTAATTTCACTTTCTTTAAAAAAAAATATAGTTAACCCGCCGTAATTACACATAATCTGAAAAAAAAAGACCGCTTTCAAAAGACAGCTCTTCAAAGTTAAGACTGACGGACAGCGCAGGCATACCTATTAGTGGGCTCCCTGCCCTTCGGGCACGTAACCCTAAAAAACAAATAACAGCGTAATCACTCCCTATAAATTACATCTCTTATAACCAAAATTCGTACAACATTTCCCTCAAACGAAACCTCTGCTCTGTTTAATCTGTGCGTACTAAATAGGGCTGAGAGTCAACTAGAGCAAAGTAGATTCGCACAAACAGATAGTTTGTGTAACGTTAACGATGGAGCCTGAGCTGGCACATCTTATATTTTCTCGCTTATAGCTCAGTGTGTCTCTATCTTTACATTCTAACTGGAAAGAGAAGAGATGAAGTCGCGGAGAACTTGAATTTTATGTGGAAAGAAATTAACAAAATGCTATAAAAGCAGTTTTTTAAGCCTTTGTCTTATAGAAAAGAGGTAAAATTGTAAGTCAAGTATAGTTGCGGAATGAAAAGGTTCCTACCTTAACCGCATTGAAATAGGGTTGAAATTTGAAAGGTGAGTATTTAATTTATAGTACTTGGATTTCTATCGTTTATTACACTCTCTCTCGGGCATAACGGAATATTGACAGGTCAGCACGGCTAGCACAAGTTGCCCGCGACATAGTTGTCGCTCGGATCTCCCTTTCTATCTAGTCAGTAACGATAGAGACGCACTGAGCGACAAGTGACAAAATACAACTTGTGCTACCCGTGCTGATAGATGCAAGAGAGAGAGCGGCGGCGGTAGACAATCAAGTACTAAATATTATTACGAATTGACAGCAGCGCGTGGTACTAACCCAACTATGTCTCTACTAAGTCCATCTGTTTAGCCCACAAGAACCATTTTACTAAAAAGATTGTCCTTGCGTGTGATGTCCATTTGTCCATGGACTTATTTCTCTAATAAGTCCACAATAATTGTCCAAACTTGACATTGGCAAAATAGACCAAGGGCCATGAATAAAGGAAAAGAAAAATAAAATTGCTCTGCTGTATTGCTAAAAATATTGTTTTTTTTTTGCAATGTGTACAACTAGATAGACAATAGATTAACAGTCTTCATCGTTAAAACCTGCACGCTTTATCGTATCTGCATAACTTGATTTAAAAAAAACGGTGAAACGGCAAAATGTTGACGTAAATTTAATATTTGTGTTAAAATGCTTTATTTTGCGTGACTTGAAAATTAATTTGAAAACTATTTTTTTCTGACTGTTTTGGAAATATATAATATAATTTTTATAATTTTTATAATTAATTAGTATTTTTCTTCGTAAAATGCCCTTTTAGAATCAAATTCAACCAAATAATAAAGTTTTACCGTTAAACACTTGTGATTTGTGTAATTGGCAACTAGTTCGGTTAGAAGTCATTAAAGTCCCTCAAACTCGAGGTGTTAGTCAAAGAACACTTTGCTATTCAACATTGAAACTAAATGTAAACTGTAAAGTTTAAATCTTGCCTTTGTTAAGTCAACAATCGTTTCGGAATATACCTACCTATACGCCTATTACTGATTTGTTGAAAAGCACTAACAAGGTTATTTGCAGTACAGCACCTCATTAAAATTCAAAATTCAAAATATTGAAATCGATAACAATGAAAATCGTTTATTCATTTAACAAATTTTAGGTTACAAAAGTTGTTGAGGCCTCCTAGTAGATAATAAGTTTATCTGTATAGCAGGAGGTCTCGCTCTTCGAAATGTGGTACAATATTATTTGATAAATGGTTTTACGTAACACCTGGCCATAATGTGAGTTTTATCGCACGCTGCGCGCACGGTAAAACTCGCATTGTGGCCAGGTGAAGACGTAAAGTTGTGTACTCATCACGGGCAGTAAAAAAGAAAGCCCTCTATCGCATATTACAGCCCTTGTTAAGTAATGTACTTTTATATTCTTTATCAAATAATATTTATTCATTAAATTGGCCACATGAAAGCTCTTTCATACGTCGGTTATTTTTGGTATCCTAAGTACAAGTTATTATATAGTTATTATTAAATAGAATCTTCATTGTTGTGCAAGGTGCCAGAATAGACTTCTTATCCTGCCTAGTACTATAGTCCTCCTTAAAAATAAATATTGGTCAATCTCCTTAATATTTGTATACATGGAATAAATAAAGTCTTCTTACTATGAGTATGGCTTACTCTTTACAACAGTGCCCTCCTAATCGAAGTAGTTTTAATTGTCGTCTGTTAGTAATAAGGTTGATATTGCTACAAGAGTTTTATCTGAGATACTGCCTATTGGCTTAGAAGTCAGAATAGTCAACTGCCGCTTGGTGAAAGGTTAGACGGTAAGACGGTGAAGACGCTATTCATACTGTTCAAGGTCGTACCATTCGGACACGTATAATGTTCACAGACTCTTTGAACAGATTGTTTTGTGCTATAGACCAAACTATACTTGGGAGCAAAGAAATCGAGCCACTTTCTTTGGAAAATCAGTACTAAGTGGCTCGATTTCTTTGCTCTCAAGTGTAGGTGGATCTACGCTACATACAGAGAAGCTTATGCAACTTTTCGACTTTATTATCCGATCAGATTTGATGACATGTATTTCCAATTTTAAAATCAGGAACTTTTTCGAAAAGTAACTTCTCAAATTGTGAAAGTTTCTTATGAGAAATTTTCGGAAATTTGTAAGAATATTCTTAAATTTTGTATAGAAAGAGAAAATTCTCAATGCTTTCAATTTTTTCCGATAATATTCTCAGTAATTTCTTGATAAGATTTCTTAACTTATGAGAATGTTCTGCAACTTTAACAGTGCTAATTATAATTACGAACAAACCAACATGTAAACTTATGTAAAAATGCGTTAACACTATAAACTTACATTTCAAATGCTTCTAAAATAACTGTTATACTGGTAAAGGCTCTTAAATCTCTGACTCATGAAGAGCAACGTTCAGTTTACCAAACAGCATTTCACGTGACGAACGTTCTGGAAAACGACACAATAAACAAAGTATGAACTCCCATTTATTCCTACAATCGTTTTATATTCCGCAACACAGATATATAACGGTGTTTTCGTCATGTTTATCGGAAAGTGATCCAAATAAATCCCCCTTTATTTTTTCGTTTAACTGTAGTTCGCAAGTGGGAGCTGAAATAGTAATAATTGATGCTGAAGCTTTTGTTTTTCGCATTTGTTTTTCTCCTTTTTGTTACTGGCGCAAAATAAAAGAGGAGTCATATTGTTTAAATGCGAATACAATACTTAGACAAGCCTTCAATTTTCAAAATGAAAACGATCGTGATTGCGAGTGCGTTAGACAATAAGCCCTTAGTAGACAAGCCTTCGATTTTCAAAATGAAAACGATCGTGATTGCGAGTGCGTTATACAATAAGCCCTTAGTAGACAAGCCTTCGATTTTCAAAATGAAAACGATCGTGATTGCGAGTGCGTTAGACAATAAGCCCTCAGTAGACAAGCCTTCGATTTTCAAAATGAAAACGATCGTGATTGCGAGTGCGTTAGACAATAAGCCCACAGATTCTAATGAAATGACACGAATTTGAATTGAGTCTCAAAGAATACACCTTTTCATTTGTAGAATTGTAATGAGACAGTTAAAACACACTCCAACCCACATTTTTAATGTTTTCTGAAACAATACTTCTTAAGTTTGCATTTGTCTTGAGATTGTAATTTTCGATGGGTCTCAGAGTCTACTTACGATAAAAGAGGCTAGACAAGTTGCTTAACGTTAACGTAAACGATTTTCGAAAACTGTCAAAATGTATGGAATTGACGTAGGCGCTCGATGCGACCGTCTGACAGCTTACGTCAATCCTATACGTTTTGGATAGCGATAGCGAACGCAAGCATCTTGTCTAAGGCCTCTGGTAGCGTGTGAGTTCGTTAGACTTCATGCCAAACAAAAGAATACTGCTTTAAGTGAAATGAAATTCAGTTTAATGATTATTTCCATCCAATGTCTGTTAGTAGCTCAAGCTGTACCCAATAATGACGAATGGTACTCTTAGTTTAAAGATATATATACTGTTGATAGGATGCTTTTGGATTCCAATTATAACTTCCACGAATATAACTTAATTTCGATTTCACAGAATTCATATGGTCTAGCAATACTTACCGACATACTCGTTATGTAATGTATCTGTGTATGTAAACAGACAAGAGTTTTTTTACAAAAAAAGAGATAACAATTATAGAAAAGACAAAAATATAGCCGGAATTTATGATGGCAAACTTATTCTTTTAAGGGATCTCTTCCAGTTAACCTTTAAGAGATATGTATGTGCGATCATGTACATAGATGATAATGCTAAATCCGAAATGGATACTGTTGAAACTTTTTCCTTGCTGCCACCATTGTATTAACACAGTACAATAAAGAATATTTCTTTTCTATTCCTAGAATCTGGTTGTGTGTGTCAATTTTATTTTTGACCGGACATTAACCGTCCTGTACACTTGAGTTCTGCAGGTGTCTATGGGTGTCGGTGATCGCTTACCATCAGGCGATCTGTCTGCTCGTTGGCCTCCTAACCTCCTATACCATAAAAAAACTTGCTAAGGCATTGCCAACCATGAGGACTTAGATGGAAGGCCTGTATGCTGGTAATGTCACTGGTTGTCTTACCCTTGCACCGGGATAAAACAAAATACTATTTGGCGGCAAAATTAAAGAGTATGATGGTGAACAACAGATACATATTGTATTTTAGTCCTATAGGTCTCTGCAATGGTTTAATCGTTGTCTTCCTTAATAACATATTGTTTTCAAACGCTTTTTTCCATGAATTTGGCCGCATTTCTTACTAACCTTTCATTTTCATAATAACATTTAAGAGTCCGTTCGGCACACCGTTTTTATTGGCACCCTATAATGGATGGCTGTTTACAATCGGGACTGTCCGACCTTGGCAGAACGTTTGGTTACATTACTAGATTATTGCCCTATTCTGATATTAAGCGATGAGTTGTTACGTCTATGATGGAATTGATTAAAGACGTTATTGACGTCGATAATGTTATTTGTTATTAGTTTATTCAATAGAGGTTATTTATGACGTCTTTATTTGGAATTACTGTAATGGTTTTATGACTTTGTGTCGTAATGTTTTGTTCTGATGGTATTGACCCTGACTACGGCGCTAGTGTTCTCGGTTTCGATCCCCGGTACGGCCAAATATTTAATCCTGAGTTTAAGGTGGCGGTTCGAGCCGTGACAGAGACAAGCGACCGAGACATGAGACCGAGACCGGAGACACGAGACACTACTGGTCCGGGGCAGCGACCGTCTCGCTGTCTTCTGTCTCTGTCTCGCTCACGAACTTATACATTGCCTAACGTCAAGTGACGGTCGCGGTCTCCGGTCGCGGTCTCCGGTCGCGGTCTCCGGTCGCGGTCTCCGGTCGCGGTCTCCGGTCGCGGTCTCCGGTCGCGGTCTCCGGTCGCGGTCTCCTGTCTCGGTCTCCTGTCTCTGTCGCGGTGCGAACCGCCAACTTTAGATGTTATCTATCTATTTCTATATATACGTATGTTAATTGTTGTGTAATATCCGTAGTAAAAGCCTAGAGCTTGCTGAGTGCAAGTATTTAATTATGTTCCGGAGTCTGGGATATTTTCTATGTAGGGTAACACACCTAATTACTGGCCTCTAAAACACCAGTTACTGGCACCGTGATTGTTGAATTGTCGTCTCTATTACCTCATGTTAAGATCATGGGACCAATCATTGGTAGGTGGCCCACAATAGGGTAGTTATTCAGGTATGTATTTCTCTATTATAAGTGTTACCGTTGTCTAAATAGTACCCATAGTACAAGATTAGTTTGAGGTTAGGTCAATTTGTATGAGAATATTCAGTTTTTTTGTTATTATTTAAAAACCAAGTAAATCATTAAATTTAAATATGATCGAAATACCTAATTTATTAAGTTAGTTATACTAGCTTTTGCCCGCCACTCTGCCCACGTAGAAATAAATAAAAAGAAACCTATGTCAGTATTTAGGCTAATAACTATCCCGTAACCTAAATTCACGTCGATCAGTTCAGGCGTTGAAACATGAAGGCAGAATAAACTAACAAACATACTTTAACATTTATAATATTAGTCAGAATAAAGATATAAGGATAGAGATTCGTATACGGTTATAAAGCTGAAGATATGTCATATAAAATAAAAGATAAGGTTATAAAAGATACATTCTTGCGACAAATAAGATACATACAATGTACCCAAGTGCCGTGTCAAACGTCATAAACGGGAATCCGAACGCAAATCAGATTTATTTTATTTGATACTGGAAATGAAGTTAATTTTATACTGACGGCAATAAATTTGTTGGGAAAATACCTTTATAAAGCCGATTGAGGTAAATAGAGACGTTATTCATTTATTTTGTCGGTATAAACCTAAAATACATATAATATTATAAATGAGTCATGCGTCGAGAAAAGCTTTTCGATCAAATGAAAATTCTGCGTAATATGTTCGTTGAAAGTTATCGAAATATCGATAAAAATAATTGGTACCCCAAAAATCGTCTAAAAATGTCTTCCAGAATAACTCCACAAGAGGCAAAAAAAGGCGAGCAAGCAAACATCCTCTAGCGGTCGTCGCCTCTCATGTCATATGTGATTTATCTGTATTGCTCGGCTGTGGGTAAAAATGACATGTCCCACATTTTTAAACGGGATCAACCTTTCCCTACTACCCGATGACCTTTTTGAACATTACGTGCCATGTTTTGATTTACGAATTCTATTATTTAAATATTTGTGTATGTTGATAATGCTCGAATCTTTAGGGTATGATCAGACATTTTGACCAATCAGGTGAGCGTCGAGAGAGAACTCAAAATAGAAGAAGCTAAGATTATTTTTAATCGTAGAAAATAAAGAGGAGGGTTGTAAGTTTATTGCGTCGTAGCTTACAAATGGATAAATCGATTCAGACGCTGGTTTTTTAACAGTAAGCTAATTGAAGATTCGGGGTGGTTCCAAGATAAGTTTAAGATAAAGTTCGTTCGTTCAAATAGTGTACATTACAACACCGCTTTGTGCGCGTCGCGGCGGCTTCTTTATAGCAATTGTAGGCTGTAGCGGCACATCATAGCATGCAAACTATTTGAACGAACGAACTATAGGATTAGTTTGGCCATTTAAAAGATATCGCCGTTTTTTATCTATTCTGTTTAATATTTAACACAATATTTTTTGCCAAAACTTTACTGATTTTATTTAAGCTGAACCAAACATAGAATATCTTCAAGGTGTTCACCGGACGAGATTTTTAGGGTTCCGTACTAAAATGGTAAAATAGGAACCCACCTCGCTCCGATTGTCAAATGTATGAAAACACATTAATGCGCATCTCTGGTGGAAACGCACCCTTATGGTGAGACTTCGTTGTCTGTTTGTCTATCTATATGTCACGGGAGGTTTTCTCAGCAACTATAAAAGCCATCAACTACAAATTTGCATAGTTGTACAACTTGCTTGCCCGCATCTGTTTTTAGCAAAAAATATATTAAATTAAATTAAAAAATGAAAAAGGTTTGATTATAGCAAATGGGGTGTCATATGAAAGGGCTCAATCAGCACAATTCAAACTAAATTTTCTGTTATTTACTTTTTGATTTATAGCCAAAATGTACCTACAAAAGATGACCCCCCCTTATCTCCGAAATTTATTAATCGAAAAATCTGATAAAGTCCTGGCGTATAGATAATTATTCATATTTTATGAGAAAAATAAAATGAAGTGTTAATTATTTTCAGTTTTTGAGAAATAACAAAAAAACTGGGTGGTCAAAATGGACCTTATTGCATAGTAAATAAAGTTGATAACAAAATGATTGATGAATGATTTTATTCTGCGGGTACCAAGCATATTATTATTTTAAATACGGAACCCTCGGTGCGCGAGTCCGACTAGCACTTGACCTTTTTTTGTAGCAGAAGTTTAGAAAGGTGCTAAACTCGACAGTAGCGGTGGTAGAATGTTGTGTAGGGTCCCTTTGGATTGCTACCACCGTCTTACCCTTTTACCTTCGGCTAAGGTACACAGCAGTACACCTAAGTTTGTTTTAAGGATAATGACATTAAATGAAATTATACACTTGCAGTCTTCGGATTGCAGTCTAAAGATTGTACTCTCAGATCTCACTTACCACCAGGCCTGTGTGCTCATTTGCCTTCTCTATGGCATAAGAAAGATTTTTTTATTTCGTAAAAAAAGTATTTACTAAAACCGGAGTTATATTCGAAAGATCAAGTTTTTTTTCTGCAACTTAAATAAATAACTATAAATAATATTTATTAACGCATTAACAGTAAACATTTAAAGCATACTTTAGCAATTTAGCGTTAATAAATACCAGATAAATCCTTTAAGAGCTCAATACTTCCTGTACTTCCCTTCAATCGTTCCAATTGTTATAAAAGGTTTAAATGAAAGAGCAAGCCTTTCAAATCTAAAGACAAATAACGTCGAGTAAGTCTGTATTGTTGTTTTGTGTCAACAACTGAGAATTTAATTACTTTTAAAACTGAGTTTTCTTCGATTTCCCTTTAAAATTGAAAGGGTCGGAACGAAACTCCTTTGATACTCTTAACTTTGTCTGCGTTTAAATCTGTCATTATTTCTCATTATTTATTTTTAATAAATCTTGTTATTAAACAACATACAATACACAGAATTATCTTTCATTCCTTCTGTTTATAAGCGTGATATTTGTACCTCTTCGATAAATACATTTAGGTAAATCTGAAAGTTGTACAGTATTTAAAGACTAAAACACTCTTGCAAAAACAAAAAGTTTATTCACTTATACATATTTTTGTACTAGACTGTATGGTATAAAAGACTTGACAGCCATGCAGGCCCATGCGACACTGAAACATTGGTATTTCTTTAAACTATCAAACTAATCCATCAAATTCTATATTCTAGTTTAGTTTCACCCTTCTCCGAATAATCTCCAATTATATAAACAATACACAAATCCGCTGCAAACAGGCGAAGTTATTTAATAATTGAAATGTACCTCGAAAGGTTAATCAAATCATACCCCACACTAGCCGAAACAATATTGAAAATTTCATTAAATTTGTAGTACTCATAACTCTGAAATTCACTTTAATAGACCCTCTATAAGCAGGACAATGGTATGCAACACCGAAAAAGTTTGTAAAAAGTAATATTGTATTTTGCAAACGCGTATTTATTTGCGCGAGTAAGTATTATTTTAAAAGTTAATGCCCTGGGATACTCCGTATTCTATGCGCGTTGCGGAAATTTTCCAGGGGGAAAATTTGTGTAGTAAAATATGTGGGGAATAAAATGTTTTGTTACTTTGTTATGTGGACCTACTACCAAAATGTTTTCGTTTTTAACGATCAAAATTATATTTGGTAATTTGGCTAATTTTGAAAGTATCAATTTGAAAACAAAATGTGGGTTTCTATCTATTTCATCAATTTAAAGCTGAGCAGCGTTGTCGGTAGACATTTTTAAAAATACTTCTTAAAGTATAGATATAATTATGACATGTATAAAATTGTGTCCTCACTCATTTTACGCCAATAGGGCGTGACGTGCATTAGTTTGCATTTTTACTTTGTTTATTATCTATAATATAAAAATTAAAATGCATTATATATAAAAAGCTTTACTAATTATGTTTTTTTTACAGCATTGTCAATTTAAGTACTTATTTTAACTTATTATAAATAAAGGGGTGTTTTAAGTTTAACGTGTGTATCTGTGCCTGTCTGTGCCATCGTAGCTCCTAAACAGTCAACCTAACTAGGATTCATAAAAATCAGGTGGGCTGTTTAAGAAATGTTAGCTCTGAAAGAATGGGGTCGCCATTATATTGAGGGTTTATATTTTTTGGTTTAAAATTATATAGTCTAAAAATTACCGACAGTATAACACCTAGGTCACATGATTGCTCAACTAATCTATAGGTTAGGTTAGGTAAGAAATGTGTCAAGGTGCGAAGCGCCACAACTAGGTGGGATAGGAGCTCCGCGAAGTGGAGCTCCGTCGACTTCGCTTCAGGGTCAGGGTTAATTTCATAATGTATATTTGCTTTCCAGACATAACATCTGTAAAAATTAAATTAATCGTGACAATATTCGGAATAACAACATTATAACAATAATACACTCTACAAGATAACGTTATTCCATGTAATTGTTATTTATACTCAGCAATTTTTATACCAAACGATATTATGCAAAACAATTTTAATCAAACAGTTTTCGACATTTAAATCATTCGACGAAACGATGGTATACAAATAAACTTGTTGCGAAAAAATAATAGGCTAAAAATATATCGACCACCGATATACACCCCTATTTCATAATTATCTATTTTCTGTTCCATACATAGAATATTCGTACTACCGTTTCCAAGACCGTTCTACAATTCAATTTAATTATTCCAAAATTGACTTGTAAGTTTGTCTCATAAATTATAATGTGCCAGTATTGCATAAACAGTTTACACGCAGTCTACAAGTGCGGCAACTTCAGCCGCGGCAATGTTTATCAGTGACTTCGATGAATTTACATGCAAATTGGGTTTCAGAACGGATTCTGACGTTCGTTAGTTTACCAAATTCATCATGCGTCCCGCTTCTAATAATAAACACCTACCTACCCTAGAAACAAGACGGAACTTTAAAGTGGATGTGTTTCGAGACCGGCAAAGTTAAATTTGTTTTGGAATTAGTAGGGATCCGAACGCGAATGTTTGTTAGGAGTTTGTAAAATCAATTGATGTGATCTGTGTTGTCTTTAATTTTTAGTTTTAATTTGGTTTCGCGGAGGGTTACTGATGGTATAACTTTTTTAATGAAAAATATTGAACAACAGCGTAGAGCCAAATTTTTTACACGGTTTGCTTTGTAACTAGTAGTTTGCCCTAAACATAGACCTCGCTATTTCCCTCCCTAACTCCGTCTGACTGTTAGGGTCTCCCCACACCTATCGACACGGAATCGGCGATAGCTGATCAAAAAAATTTTTACGTAACACCTGGCCATAATGTGAGTTTTATCGCACGCTGCGCGCACGGTAAAACTCGCATTGTGGCCAGGTGAAGACGTAAAATTGTGTACTCATCACGGGCAGTAAAAAAGAAAGCCCTCTATCGCATATTTACAACCCTCGCCTACGGCTCGGGTCCCAAATACCTGCGATTTCGGGCTTTCTTTCTTTTACAGCCCTTGTTAAGTAATGTACTAATGTCTACGCAATAAGAGTGAAACAAACGTCAATCGGCTCAGCTCGGCTCGCTTCGGCGTTGCGAACGGAACGACGTCGTTTTCGCTCTTATTGCATGGACATACAACTTTTTCTTACCGGCTCAAGCCGATTCCGCGTCGACAGGTTTGGGGAGACCCTTATTGTTCATGTTTGAATTAATAAATAAATATATACTTCCTTCAACTATTTTATACAGTGCCGGGATTCTCGGTACAAGCCATATCGTATTTGATCTGTTATCGTATTGCCAACCTTTTGATAGATCTTAACTATTTACTTGACAGTAATGGCAAACAATACCACAGTCAAAGACGATATGGTTTTCACCGCCAAGAATATAGGCACAGATCGGATAAACAAAGCTCAAGTGATCGTCAAATTCGCAATTATAAGAATGCCTCATTGTCCCAGTTGTTTCTTACACCATCCGCTTCAGGAACCCTTTGCCAAAGACCTTCATGATCGATCCTAAGTGACTCATATCCTTCTGTTTCCTGGAACCGTTTTAGCCCTTAACCAGGCAAGGGATCCAAGTGGCCCACATAAAATTTATCCTCCTAAGGCCTAACGAAAAATTCAGCATGTACAATCAGCCCAATGGAACCCTGACCCACCATAGAACGGTGTCACAGTGACATTATAAAACAATTTGTTTGACACTTCTTATGACTTGAATCATAACGTCTCTGTGACACAGTTATATGGTGGGTCAAGGTTCCAATGGTCTGATAGTACTAACTACGGCCCGTAGTCTTACCAGGAGTACTATTGTGTTATACTCATTCAGACCCAAGTACTTAAAATACAAAATGGCAGGTTTTGTATTAATTCCTACTGGTAGGACCGTGGTACGTTATTGGCGGGTTTTCTATTAAGTCCTACTGGTAGGATCGTGGTCCGCTATGACTACACAACTGTCGAAGCAGCTGAGTGACAAAGACAATAAGTACTATGGGTAGGACCTTGAGCCTTAGGAGGATACTGAATAGTACCTTGTATGTTAGCACCTAAGGCTGAATCTCCTCTGTGATGTATGATTTGTCAGCCCGGTTAAGGGTTAAAGTCATCGGTCCACCTTGTAAGAGGCCCGAGGCCCTAGACAAGTTGCATTCGGCGTTCGTCATCGTTATCCGAAATGTATAGGATTGACGTAAGCTGTCAGACGGTCGCGTCGAGCGCCTACGTCAATTCCATACATTTTGTCAGTATTCGCAAATCGTTTACGTTAGCGTTAAGTAACTTGTCTACTGTTAAATGGCTCGAAAACATTCCTAAAATACATATGAAACCATTGGTAACTTCTGAAAACACGATGCAACACGATCGTCAACCTAAGGAGCAAAAAAATACTAACTTAACCTAAACTAATGGAGCCAATTCTACAGTGGCCTCTAAACTTCCTAATTTTATTTAGGTGTCGCTAAAACACTTTGCTATTCTATGAGCAGCTGTCATAATCAAATGACAGTGCTAATTTGAATCTGACGCTTATTATTTTAGGCGGTCTATATTAAAGTCAGCTTGACATTCTGGAATAGCACTTGTTAAACCTGCCGTCTAAACTATGTCTAAAAATTAGACAATTTAGTTTTAGGCTATTTAAGCGATATGCACGTCTGCACGTAGAATCGGGTCCTATATCTACCTACTCTTTGAGTTGCAACGAAGAGACATAACAAAGTGTTTTTAAAGACCCGCCACACTTATTCATTCTCCTAGACGCGACTATCCAACGTCAAATTAGGTTGTGGGGTCATGCCGTCGTAAATAGAAAACACTTGCAGTTATAACATAAATAAAAGCGCTGATTTAACTTGCAAGCTGTTTGGTATATCGCTAAAACCAATTTAAATTCAAATTGCAAAATCACACTTTAATGCGTGCATGACTGACTTTTATTACATTTTAGTTAGATCGTAAAAAATAGGTTTCAATTCCAATGTGAAAAAACCGGACAAGGCGAGTCGGACTCGCCCACCGAGGGTTCCGCACATGGCACGGTCAACTCAATTCAAAATTTGCACTGCCGCCGTTCCTTCCATAAAGACCCTGTTTTTTTTGTAATTTAACTAAAAATGTACAGATTTCAGATTTTTTTCCACACTTGTAGTAAAAGACGGTGTTACTTGCCAAATTTTATAGTTCTAGGTCAATGAGAAATACCCAATAAATTTTGATTCCCTTGAGAGTGTCGACATATACGTTTTTAGCGGCATAAACGGCCGTATCTTTTTTTGTACGTTAACTTAGAAGTTTGATTTTTTCACAGCTTTAAGGTACTGTAGATTTGAGTGTATGGTTTAAATTTCAACTCGATACCTTCACGCGTTCCCGAGATAAAGGATCTTGACACACGGACAGACGGACAGACGGACCACAAAGTGATCCTATAAGGGTTCCGTTTTTTTCCTTTTGAGGTACGGAACCCTAAAAAGCAAGCGCTTGATTTATAAACTCAGTCTTCTCTTTGCTGTTCACATATGCTACTTTATCCACTGTCACATTCGCTGTTACTTCACATTAACTCTTATTCGCATTTCCACCAACTTCATTACCTTGAACATTCCTTATTTGTTCAAAAGAAAACACGTCTCTCGACGACTAACGAAACAAATATTTTGTTTACCTCGCAAATGTCAGCATTCGCGCCCCTTATTTTTCTAGGTCCAAAAAACTTTGACAGCAATAAACAAATACTGTCAACTAAGCACCAATATTGTTTCAAATCCATGCTGTTTATATAACAGACTATTTTATTTGCTTAGGGTCTTCACTGAATCCATCCTCTGCTTTGATTGCTTCTCTGTTTCCTCAGTATCGTCTTACAATTACTTATGCCTCTTTAATATCTTCTGCTGTTTCAACCTTAACAATTTCCGAATAAGGTTTTGTTTCCACTACGTTACTCTAAATGGTAACATGATGAGTGTTGTTACCAAGTGTAAGCTTTTGATGTTCATATATTGCTTTTTGCCCTCGGAATGGTAAAACAAAATTATTTTGCGGCCGGAGAAGTATTTTTGTTGGAGGCTTGCAGCGTAATGTGTATCGGACGACGATAGTTTCGGATTTGAGCAGCCGTATTCGTAAGTTTGTAGTGATATAATCATTTTGTCATAATTATCGTTATAATGACGAGGGTAGTTAGTTGCGAAAAATAGACGTTGGCTTGTGTTTTAAGTTGTATTTTTACTTAAGTTTGTTAGTTTCTGAGTCTTTAATATTTTTATTGTTGTATATGATGTTATTTGTTTTTACACGAATGCCGAAGGAAGAGGGTATTGTTTTTGTCAGCCTATATAAATATGTATGTATGTTCATTTGTGGCACTCTAAAAACTAAACGCGTGGACCGATTTTGATGATTTTTATGATAATCGATTTTTCGATAAAGATAATGTCAGTAAGTTAAATTCAATATGGCGGCAACTAAAAGCTATATTGTAAAAAAGGAAAGAAAAGTCGACTAACTATGACAAATAGGGTATCATTAAATAGGTATTTAAAAATATTTCTTTCATCATTTTTCATTTTGAACGATCATTTAGGATTTATAACGATATAAAGTCAGTTAGGAACAACAGTCGGGTTTTTAAAGCTTGCTTTATGTTTGTTATTCATTGATTGTGCATTTATTTGCCTTAGTCTCTTAGTTTAAACTTTAAGATTCTTTGACGAAAACTGTTTCTGGCTATTTTTTGGTACTTTTAGTACAGTTGACTACAAAGAGATGTATCCACTCCACCTTATTGATTTGTTGCAAGGTGCAAAAGTTAATACATCTTTTTATAGTCGACTGTAGGTACCTAAATATTGATTGTTATAGACTGTGTAAGGTTTCTTCAATTATTACATTTAATATTTTCTGTTTTCGTTCATTATACCTTCGTGGCTTGCGTATTGTAACCTATATGGTACAAAGTTATCAAATAATTGATTGATAGAATGTAGATGTGCAAGAACTCTGGTATAATCTTACAATTTTACTGATCTTCTTTAAAGATCTTCAATCTTCAAACTAAACATAATTTAAAATTATCAGAGTCAAAATGTTGCGGTTATTTTGGATATTTCATGTTTAGTTTTCTTTGTTTTATTCCAATCGGGTTTTTTTAACATAGTTGATACAAAGTGTATAATTAAAACGGATGGTTTATCTAGTAATAAATTGCAACCACCAATCATAGTGAAATCAACTTGAAAAGCCAAACCCACCAACACGTTTGCTCTCTATACGTCTATAACTATATAAAATTCAAAACCCAATTTATCGAACTGTGGATCTCAGCAGTCCTAAACCAACAGCCGAACTGACAAGTGTCACGCCGCAGGGTACAATTGTCTCTCGCGGCTATCAACGCGTTAATACCAAAGTATTAAGGTTGAAACTACAAAGATTTCTCTGCATTTACGATATAAAAGGACTGTAAATAGGTGGGACCTTTGCCGTATCACGATAAATCTAGTGTAGGGTCGATTAAATTTTTGTCGACGAGCGTTTAACGTGACATTTAGAAAGTCACGAATATGGGGATAAAAGTGAATCCCTAAAATGATAAAGGTTCTGAAAAGGTTAGGGAAGACTTTTTAACCCGTTTAGAAAATCACGCTGTATTTGAATTGGAATGAGCCCTTATAGTTTCGCTACGTCTATCTGTTCGTCCGTCCGTCTGTCTGAGGTTTAACTCAGTGATTCTTGGTACTGCAAAGTTGTAACATAAAGTCTTGAACAAAATAATTTTTTTTTACTTATATTTATAACAGGGTGTCCTTTTACCCGTCTTTTTCATTATGTCGTATTTCATTGGGTAGCTTTTCCAAAAATAGTAGAAGCATGGTGAAGAACATTTTTTGATTTAGCTACACCCTTGTTTTTGGATTTGTGGAAAATTTACGGTAGCAGTATAACGAAGTTAAAAGGAAAATTATCATAGCTAAGTAGGTTTTACAAGTTAACGCGTACTTCGTCCATTTTACCGTGGCAGGTTTTCACACTCCATAAAACCTCTTTATTCTAATTTATTTTTACCTCATTGATATCATAATTAATATTTAAAACGATGGTCTCATCAGGGCTCTTTACACACAACACGTCGGTAGCTCTTATTAATTTGACTGTGCAGGCGGAGTCATAAATTTCTAAATTCAACTACTCACGCCTTCATTCCCGGAGTGGGGTAGGCAGAGCTACAGACTTACCAACAACTCCAAAAACTTGTTGATAATTCTGTAACCACGTTTTGCACAATCGAGCTAAGATGTTATCCAGTGTATTAGTGACAGGTTGCAAACCCATCGCCTAACAGCACTACCCGCCTGGCTGTGTAACACAGCCTTTAGTTCCTTAGTCGTCTCTTACGACATCCACGGGAAGACATGAAGTGGCACCATTCTAACCTGGCAACCACACGGGCATCCACCCAAATTTAAATACATTACTCTTCTAGTTATGTGTCGTTCGTTTCTAAATTATTTTTAGTGACATCTTAGTTCCTTGACAATCCCATTCTTAGTCACATTCAAAATATACAGACTGTAACGTGTATTTACCAAGATCACGAGCACACGAGGAATGTCTCAGGCTAAATATGGCAATTTTCTATATCACAATGCCGCCCTGGTCCGGGAAATGTCCTAAAAGTGCTATTAAAAGTTTGGAAGCGATTTACTCGCTCCGCGGATCAGGGAAGTTTTAACGACGTGAGCAGTGCTGCATTCATTTTTACCGGTTTTGGAGATCACTCATATTAGATATAACAAGATTTTAAATATTGTTACTTGAAATAACAACTTTAGCGATGATTTAGTTACTTTTGTATAAATATTTATTTTTGGTGAGCTATTTTATTTTTTTAAACTATTTTTACAAAAGGGCTTAGCAAACAAGGACTCATAAAAAGTACTACGCAACGGCATTCAACGAAAATGGGTAACTAATTGCTCGTATTGGTTGTAATAAATAAAACACCTAATTATTACTCCGTATTATAATAATTTATTTTTATATTGTGAGCGAGTCGACCTCAATCGTGCTATATGTAACCCCTCACAAGTTTCCGTGGCGCATCTTAATGTAAGGAATTTATCTTTGTTTATAGTACCTCTAAAAATTTAATACTACTGTTTCTGAGAAATATGAATAGTACTGCAATATTAACGGTACATTGAACTAAATAACTATTCATGCATTACCGAATGCTGTCACTCTTTTAACGCAGAATTTAATGATAATATGGTAAATACAATGACAGACTTTTGAAATAAACACGTAAGAAACTTCATGATAAGTTAGAAAGAAAGTCTTTGTCTTACTGCCACTTCGCACTTTGTTAGAATTTATTATGTGAATATAAAGAAGTATATGTGCTAGTAGTATGTACTGGTTTGCTTGGTTAGCTTTTGGTACCCAAAAGGTAACAACGGGATCCTCGAATAGTTTAAATTATAAATAATAGGGTCCATACCGAAATGGTACAGAACCCTTCGTGTGCGAATTAGACTCACACTTGGCACGTTTTTTATAAGCGGTATTGAGAAGTGGTTTTTTTTATAAAAAAAGGACAGTTTTCTTTTTCATTTGCAACACAATTTTCGTGTGTCTCATAACTGATACTGAAAACCAAAGAGTATGGGAAGCTTTAGAGTTTTTCTTAATATAGTTGAAAATCCCTAACTAAAGAGAAATTGGCTATTATGCTTTTATAAATATGTTAATATTGTATGCTCTATTCTTATTTGTCATTATGACATTTTATTTTACAGAAAGGGACAAAAAATACGTGATTAAAATGTATTTATTGCGAGTTTATGAATAAGGGGGTTATACTTAACCAGTTTCCATCAAACCATAAATAATAACTTGAGATTAAACTAACACTTAAATGAAAAACACATTTAAATCGGTTTATATGTTTGAGAGTTATGAAGCGACAGACGGACGGACAGTTATGCGCCAATTTGCTTGTGGGTAACTCGGTCGTTAAAAAAACGTATCGGTTGTAATCTGATGTAGGTACGTAAAATTTTAAATGAATCTAAAAAATTGAAATAATTCCGAAACGTATTTTTACGTTGATGTTTCAATAAAACGTGCTTTATTTTTACCTTTTTTAAATACCAACCGCTTTATTGGAAAAAGAAATAACGCAAAATCATTATCTCCGTATCTATATTAAAATTTGCGTAGCTGATTTTTAAAATGGACTTATTTTCGAACAAAAACCTCTTGTCACTAGAATACCCGGAGGATTCGAAGAAAAACGATTCAGGGCACTTAATTTCGGCATTTGCACGGTCTTTGGATAAAAACCTTCAGGAGTTAACTTGTTCTTTTTGCGAATAAGATTTAATTTTCCTGTTCAATTTCGATTTAAGGCAAACTTTGAGTCATTGAAATAAATTGTCTATTATTAAATTGATTACTGGAAAAAAAAACGATTTCGATTAAGCGCGTATTTTTACCTAATAATTAAACCCAAGAATTTAATGTTGTTTTTGTACAGAAATACGATCGGCGACCATATCATTAGAAACGCGGAATATGCATAGTTTTTTTTAAATCACATTTCTGAACAAAATATAAAAATAACGTAAATGAGATAACCACAAGTGAAATTAAAATAAAATTCGGCCTAGAAATACGGATGATACAAGCATTTTAAACTGCTAATTAGACAGATAGATCCGATATGCACTGTGACATCATCTAACAGGTCGGCCATTATAATTAAACTCCATGATAAATTCTGTTTTGCTAGAAAGAGATAGGAACAAATCTTTGTTCGCTTATACCTTGGTTATTTTTATAGCTATTCAAAAAATGTTTTTTTTTCATCTGTTTGTTTCATGAATCAGCTTTTATTGAAGCTGTGAAAAAAGTCATGACTGTTCCCTATTGCCGATAATATGACATGACTTTTTAATCAAAGTAAAGCGTTCCAAATAATAAAGCCATCTCAGCAGAATTAAGCGTCAGTTTTAAACTTTGAAACCAGGACGTAAAAATGTAGTTTTATCCACACAATGAAATAAAATACACGTTTTATGTTTGAAATAACAGTGCAATCCCTTTAGGATGAAGCAGCATGTGTCTTTAAAATCCCCTCAAACTCTCATCCAGCAAGACGCCGCGTATGTTCAAGTGTAGAAAGGAAATTATTTTTTCGCATCGTTACCCATGCTTGTACAGAGTAGGGAATAGTCTAGAGGCTTCACATAATTAATAAATAATAGAGGAAAATCTCATACAAATTGACCTAGTCCCAAACTGAGCTCTAGTATTGTGCTATGGAAAAAACATACTTAAATACATGGAAAAAATCAAAGATTCAGGAACAAAATACTCGCGCTCATAACACAAATATTGGCCTTTACCGGGATTTGAAACCGGGACCGCTAGCTTTGTTAGCCTACTAACGTGTTGCAAGCATCCTTAGATTTAGTCCAAAATTAAATACAAAATTACATCCTACCTAATAATATACTTTTGCCACGTTTCTTTTTCTACCCTAAATCTATAACTATGTCTCTTTGGATGTCGTGAACTTGTAAGTTTTAAAGGTTCATTCTACTCCTCCACCATGTGGGATTAATAATAGGTAGACAGAGAGAGAGAGAGTTCATACTGTTACTGATTCATCTTCTACCCTACATCTAAATCTCTAATTTTGCCGCTTGGGCTTATCTTATCTTATCTTATAGGTGAGGTCCTTTAGACCCTTTATGCTTTGCCCGGTCTCGTGCTAACGCCATGCATCCTTTCCCAACTGTCTGCCAAATGTCATCAGACCAACGAGCTGATGGTCCGCCCACTGATCTGTGACCTAACATCGGCCACCACTCTGTTAGCACCCTCGACCACCTGCCATCGTTTCGCCTAGCCAATTGTCCCGCCCATCTTTGCCGACATCCGCAACTTTTGTCCTGCTCCTAATCTCAACATTCGGTACGTGATCCAGAAGTGAAATTCCCAACATGGACCACTCCATAGCTGTTTGTGTAACCTATAAGGTAAATTGATAAAATTTTACTCTGGTTTTGTCCCCTACCCTGCGCCTGAGAGTACGTCTGGCTGCGCCGATCGCGCTTCACGCGACGTCGCTCCACACAAACGATATTAGAGGCAGGTTTGATTGTGATACACCGATGACGCCATTCAGGGTATATTAGACAAGTTCTAGCGAGAAACGCCACGTTCAAAGTTAGGCGACAAAGATACTTGAGTCAATGATACGTTTCACTAATGTAATACTATCCTTTTAGGCGATATAATTATGGTAAAATTTAACGTTTATTTTCCAAAAAGTTTTTTCTTTTATTCTTGTCTTATTTAAAGGACACCAAACCGCTATTACCATCAGTTAATTAAAGATATGATTTTGTCAAAAATATTTTTGATTTACAGCAGAGACCCGATGGCTCAAATTATCTTTTGTGGTACAATCCTTCAGGTCCTGTCTCGATCGCAATTACTATTCTTAACGCTAATTAACCCGTAAAATTACTAGCATAGACTAGAGGCATTCGATCTTAGTCTTCAGGGTTGGCATCGTATTTTCTATCATGAGATTGGAAATGACCATGTATCAACGGGTCGACTTAGAACTCATTCTATGCCCTTACCATGTCATTAAATTTTTGAAAGCTAAGTAATATTTAGGATATTAATATTTTTTGGCGCCTCAAATATTATTTCAACAATAAATATAAATAACAATGTGAAATAATGTGAAACAAATCCAAAATACAAATGAGATAAAAAAACTTGTTTATGAACAAAATACAATTATTTATAAAAAAAAAAGATAAAAGATGTTTATTCAGTAAGTAGCCGCACGGGCACTTTTACACGTCAAAAATCTACCAGCGCTTCGCAAGAGACTACTGCTGAGAAGAAACGCCGCAAGAAACTCAACAGTCAGTCGTCAGATAATGTTTCTGTTAGTAATACTTACCTCTGCACAAACACAGAAAGCATAACCATTGAATTCCAAACATGCCCAAAATTCCGCCTTCGTAATCTGTATTCCAGTTACCTAGTCCTAAAATAGAAGGATCATTGGTACGGTCAGCATAAATATTTGCGGGGGCTATGTACAGACTAAGGCTTAGCTCGGGCTAAACGTAGCCTTACTATAAACTCTATTTATAGCAGCCGGTGTTTGTGTGGACTGTACCAACATCATGTCTGGTCAAAGAAACAACTTCGACATTCTAATTCTAATTCAGTTTATTGCTGAAAGCGAGTATATGGACCCCTAGCACGGGTCAGTAATATTTCAGCCCGACTGTACATCGCGACAAGACGGAGCGCAGGCAGCAGAAGTTCCGAGTTTTACAGCGTTCATCGGAGATGGATCCAGGCGCAAGAAATATTCCACGACGCAATCACGCCAGGAGGGGAGTGATGACTACCAGGAGACGCAGCCACGGAGGATTCCCGTTAAAAAGTCAGATCGTCCTTGTTTGTTAATCCATAGGAATTCTCGTAGGTATAGGTAGGCGCGTTAATTTTAGACGTGATAGATTTTATAATCCTGGTTTTATATGATTCGTATTTTTTTTTAATTACTTATATTTCATTTTCACGCATTTCTATTTCGGAAAGAAAAATATTTTCTGCTTAGGAAAAGATATGACGTAATTCATGTTTTTTATGTCATACATTATGAAAAACCTTGCAATTTTAATTAGAACGCAATATTATAATTTAAAATGCAACAAATTAAAAAAAAACAACTGATA